>JAGSMP010000203.1:0-600000 GCA_029286625.1 Parnassius orleans
TTTCAGTATTTTCATGATTCTTTTGTGAAATATCGTTTCAATTAACTGTAACAACATGATGGAGCGTGAATAAAGTTAATAAAACGTTGTGAAAAGATGATTTTTTTTTCCTCGGGATCGAATTTCTTTGTGACCTATCATTATAGGTATCCTTAGTACTATCATCTGTCTTCGTTCTCGGGAGCGTTTCAAAAATACCCTGTATAACAAATATAGTTTACAGTTGGAGCGTGTTCAACGAAAGTTCTTAAAATCTACAATGTACAAATGCTTTAAAAGTAATTCTAATGAATCTTATGAACTTTTATTAAAAAAATTTAGTATTCTTTCTTTAGAATCAAGAATAATACTCTTGGATCAAACTTTGCTTTACAATATCTGCCATAACAAATTTGACTGTAATAAACTCACCAATCAATTATACATTCGTATATCCAGTCGCTCGAAGCGTATACGTAAGCTTCATTCACATCAAATTTTCTTTCCTAAACCAAGTAGAACAAATGCCGGTGCGCAATCTAGGGTGTAGGAGTGGGGATGACCCTTAATTGCCTCCTTAATTTTGATGTGTGTATGCAAGCAGGGGCAATTTTCTAAGTCGGCAGGGTGGCAGGGGCGCAAGACCTTCCTTGCTCCCTAGATCGTAGCTGCCGCTGTCGCGTGTGTAGCGCAGTTGGGGCAATTTCAATCAGTTGATTGCGACTTTCGCGCGGAGCACACGTGTGAGTACAAGTCACAATGGATACCAATAAAAAATGTGAAATTTGGACACTGGTGATAGAAGTGCATAAAGAGCGGCTTCTTCACCCAGTATATCCTTTTTTCTCTTTTTTTTGCGGTAGCACCGCAGAAAGAACGTTAGTTGAACGTGGTAATGTTTCTAAACTATCTGGCTATCAAATTGAAATCAATACCAAAACCCCTTATTCAAAAATCCCTATCAATATCGCATAACGTGGATTCCATGAATTACACCCGAGAGAAAATTTATATATCATTTTTAAGACATTGTACATATCAAAAACTGGCACACAAAAATACCCAGAACATAACAAAAAATCTACTGATGCAGTGTTACAATTGCTGGAATATAAATAAAATGTCATTAACTAAATAATTAAATAATAATACAAATTTTAGTAATGAAAATTATTAAAGTCATCATTAGAAAACTATCCTGGCTATTTGTAACACTAGTTAAAATTATAGTTACTAAGCACTAGTTAGTTAAGTTATATCACAGAATAAATTGGTTATATTAAATTATCTTTGATAGCCTAAAAATAGCGTGGCAGAGCTATGCTGCAACTATACTATATTATGGTTGTAATTATTAATTAATTAGTTGTTATATTGAAGAATGTGGGTGTCTATGGGCCACAGTGTCCACTTACCATCAGGTGGACTGTGCTCATTTGTCACCCTTATTCTATATAAAAAAAGAGCCAAGGCTATATATACCGATTCATTGATATTTCGATAAAATTGGTGCCATTCTCAACGCGTGTGTCCAGCGAGACGTACACTCTCATACTGAACGGCAGGCATGTGTAGAGACAGTTCAGATATTGCCCCGATCGCTGTACACCCTAGATTGCCCCTGCGTCAGGCATGTGAGTAGCCGCCTTAATGGAATTATACAACAACAAATTTAATGACATATATATTTTTGGATTAACTTCTTCCAAATTTAAAAAAGCTGTGTATGAGTTCTTTACACATGTGGTATGAGGTTCTATCTGGATCAGATGCAACTTAATGTAATTGTTTATTTATGTTTAAAAGGAAAAAGAAAAAGGAAAAATATAGCCAGAAAAAACTTTATGTTGTTTTCTTTATTATGATGATAACGAAATTAAACGATTTGGTTGAACTTTGTTTGTGTTTTTTATTATAATTTATACTTAATTCAAGAAAAAATGTAAGTAGTTAATTTAGCGCGAAATCTAGCGCTTTATTAAAGCGCTGTTTTCATGAAATCTAGCGGTTTTTGTGTCACCCTAGCGTTGAATGAGTTTTTTGATCTGGCAGCACTGGCTTGGTGGCAATATACAAATAGGGGAGTTTTGGCGGGAACTTGATCGGCGGCGGTTTGCTGCTCCTGTATTATTGTTTAAATAATGGTTTGAAGTGGATTTTGATATGTAAAAGTGGTGCGATTTTATGTATTAAGTGTCTGCGCATGTGAACTATTAGTGGAAACGGTGAAACAAGTGCTCTGATGGTTATGTGATTCTCAAGATAAGGTGTCTATCTTCTTAGGCGCCTTGAGATACCATCGCCAACTGTCAGCTGTCTGCTGATTCAAGTTGCCGTCAAAATCTCCCAAAGGCTACACAATGTGACGCATCAACATATTGTGAAGCAGTGTACTATGAAGGATAAATAAACATTTGGGGAAATTATAATAAACCGAATAAAAATACCTAAGACTTGGCCTAAAGGTCTAGATACCAGGCCATAAACTCCAAAAAAAAATATACAAATACATTATTATTGATCAAAGTAGTTTATGGCTTTGCGGTTCAAGATTTGTTTATCTTGCTACAACTACTACCTACTACCTACATATTTTTCTGTGGTTTTGTTGTACTATACACATTTTGTTGTCAAAGATCTATTAAACGGTATATATTTAGTATTTGGATGTGGCTTTGATAAAAACATAGTGATTACGTTGTCTTAGCCTCTTTTCTTTGATATTTTAACCACTGAACTTAATTCAAGTTAGTATTTTTTGTTTTGAACACTATCCATTATCTACCACATGCCTGCTAAAAAGAAATCAAATCTTTCACAATACACAAAACATTGTATAAGATCGAGGCGATATCGATCAAAGCGAGTGGCTGAAGAACGTGCAGCTTGGTCAGCTACTGATGGTCTGGATTATGTTGAGCCTAACACTCCAGAGTTGCTCATTCCACGTTCAACAACTGATTGTGAACTCCTTGTAGATTATCAGGCGTCGGATGTTACGCACCATAAGGATCGTTTATCCATTGATAATCAACAACATATGGAATGTGCTTCTAAAAACAATGTTGCAAACTCTCAATGTTCTAAGAGTTAAAGTTAGTGTTAAACAATAAATTTATCTATTTGTGTGTATTATTAAATATTAATTTTCTTTATATGTTTTTCATTATAATCACAATCAATAGTTTAACATTACCAGAAACTTTTAAATAGCTCCTTTTTATACAATTACACAGTCCATTTTTTAATAGGTGGATGCTGTGGTCCTTAGACATCAACATCAGATGTTGATAAGACAACATAAGAGTAATCTTAACCAAAGATAGTGTATCAATACCTTAAGCATTTTGAGAGGCTATGAATTATCTTTAACCTCTAGTAGCCCAAAGTTCTTAAAAAATTAGTGCCATATTGATTGTAGTCCAGGTACTAAAACATGATATCTCAATTTCTGTTCCAATGCGTGTCTTAAAGGACATGAAACTTAATGTAGAATAAAATTTAAATTAAGCGCACAACACTTACATATGTTTCTGCTTAATGATTGGAGATCTTTATTTAACAATGGAATTATTCCGTTTAACTTTTAAGTTGATAGTTTTATTCTGAATAAGAAAAAATGACTAATGTGCAAGGGAAAGGTAAATTAAATTGTTTTAAATGTTAGTTTTATACTGTTCTTATGCAATTATTTGATTGGGTTTCATTTAGTCTGAGAGCAAATAATTCAATTAGGATAATATTTTGATGTTTTTTAAAATTTGAACGAATGATGTTTGTAATTTGTAGAAAATTTAAATTGCTTTTAAGGCTCAATTTACACTGCCGCGGAACAGAATGGAAGCGAATTTTTGTAACGAAATCGTACATAGTAAAATAAATTTTACGTTAATTGTATAACGTGCAAACTAGATATGAAAACCACTTTAAAGCTAAATATTTCGAAAACGGACCCCTGAATCGAAAAGATGTTGTTCAACACCCCCAATATTTTTGAAAGATCTCCTATCCAACGATACCCCACATGATGGAATAGACAGGTAAAAAAAATCATCCTCCATTTACTTGTATGGGAAGTACCCAAAATAAAAATGTTTTTTAAGATTTTATTTCATAGTTTTCTAGGCGTGATTAATAATTATAACTGTGCCAAATTACAGATTTGTAGCACCTAGGGTCTGAGCAAAACCGCGGACGGACGGACGGACGGACATGGCGAAACTATAAGAGTTCCTTGTTGTGTAACTACGGACTAAAACTATTAAATCAGGATATACTAAACGTATCGTGATTCGTTTTTCAATTTTCAATTTTTTGGATTTTATTTTGGGAATCCTGGTTTCACATGGGGTTCCTTATTAAAAGAGGTGAAATATTTGTTACCCAATAGAAACATTAATTAAGAGTATCACATTATTATTGGGAGGTCTCTAGAAAACTTAAAAAAATATAGGTGGTAGATCTACTAACTTTTCAAAGTAGAATTGGTAGGAAACTATCAACTTCTGACATCATATTTACCTCTGAGACAAATTTCGAATTGGTAACTGACGTAGAGTATAATAATAATAGCCACAAGTAACTCCTTCCGCCGCCCGCAAGCTCGCGCGTACTACTGACTGATTGCCAAGCGTGTGGATACATGCAAACAACGTTTGTCGAACAACCTTTGATTGGTGCACAAAAACCATCCACACGTTCGTGTTTGTTGTTGTTTGCCAAGCATGTGGAGGCGGCTTAAGCGGTGCGAAATAGGTGTGACGCTAGTTATCCGTCCCTAACCCCGCAATTACGTCAATTGTCTTTATGTTTAGTGCTTACGTAATTTTCTAAATTAGTATTAGTGATTTTTGATCTCAATTCATTATCTATTACTTAAAATAACCAAAGGTTATTAATCAAAACGCGTAATATAATTAGTATTATATATAGTTTCAAACATTTTGGATTTTATTTTTATTGGATATAATTTTTTAAGAGATTTAAATATGTTGATAACCACATAATGTATAGTTGCCTAATTATTTAATGATTTTATACCGGAAATGCTTATACGCTGCAAAGCAGTTGAATTACATACTCTGATATTTTTAAGTTATATAATATGTAATTGATTAAAAAGTCTGATTTATTAACAATGTACAATTATTTTTACAATGACAATTTTGATATATAGTTATGTTGTCTTTTATTTGAGTCACAACTCCCGTATCAAAATACTACAACAAAAGCAAATTTGACAACCCTAGCATTTTTTCTTTATTCACCCCTATGTTGTATCTTTTGACCCCGGATTCCCGGTAAATAGAAACCGCCTACTTTTTTCAAAAATACATTATTTACATGTGTTTACACTTTTGAAGCATTAGTATTTGATAAACTACAACAAGACTCACATATCAGGTGGACTGTGTGCTCATTTGTCATCCTTATTAGGTATGGATGTAGCACGAATGGATCGGCTCGATCGGGGAAGGACCACGCTCTCACAGAACAACAGCGTAAAATAGCAGCTTAATGCTACTATGTTTCGTATGGTGAGTGTAGAGAACCGGAGACCCGTTTTACTGGAAAAGAGGCATCCCATCTTAGGCCTGAACTCCTCCTACGCTGACGTCGGTTGCGTACGGTCGGTCGCGTACGTCAGCGAGAAATAAAATACCACACTGCGATACCGAGCTCTATAGGGTACAGTCGTCTGCTAAGTGGATTTCGGAAAGGAGATCGGTAAGTAAAATACAATGTTAATAATCATGATTATTATCATTGTCTTTTACTTACCGATCTCCTTTTTTACTATTGTCCTCATTATTGTAATCCGGAAATAAAACTTCTACCCAGTATTTTGCTATCGCATCTTTGTACAAATCATTAGATAAATAAGACGTTCTGTATCGATATTCATTGCAACTGTACGTACATCCTACTATTCCACGCTCGTCAGTCGACCGACGTACGCGACGCTGACGAGAGAGACCGACGAGCGCGGTACGCGCCGCTGTCGTCAGCGTCGTAGTGTGGGGCTATATAGAACACAATGTACATCAGTACGCGCGACCGACGTCAGCGTAGGAGGAACTCAGGCCTTAGTCCTCAGGGGTGACAACGCATCTGCATTTTGATTCTTAATTAAGAATAAATGTAGAAGTCTATGGACCACATCAACCACTTACCATCAGGTGGACTGTGTGTTCGTTTGTCACCTTTATTCTAATTAAAAGAAAGCCTTCCAAGTGCAGAAGAAAAAGAACTGTACGTCATACGATATGTCGATGCCGAGGATTCCGATGCTGGCTGAGGCAGCAATGGGAGTGCTCTGAAATTAAGGAAATACGACAAAAGGGTTCTTTTTAGCATTAGTGACCGCGTTTGCTGTCACTAATGAGTCATTCGTGGACATTTTAGAGAACAAGGAGGATATTGTGATAAGTCTGTAGTTGGACGGGTTTGAAAGTTTTTAGGGATCGGGTACACTAAAGCTGTCTTCCATCCATAAGGCCCGATCGACTTGTTGACGTCCAAGGAGAGGAGCGCTTTGCACACTGAGCGCTGTGTAAACACATTCAGCAGGAGCAATCATACCGCGGAATGGTCGGCGGTGTGTACCCACCGTCATCGAGAGTAGAGTTGAAGTCAAAAAGAGAACCTAAAAGATCGACTTTCTCCTTTGTGGCATTGGCTAGTGAGTCGTTCTCCCTGTGCTGAGATGGAACAGTTGGCTGACAGAAGTTTCCTTGGACAACCTTGGTAAAACACCTTAATAAAATTAGAGGTAGAGAAGAATTATTTCGAAAACGCGAAAGTGAACTCTACTTCGGGAAGCGACTACGAGCAATCGACCTACATCTGCGATAAAGGATCAATTTACACTGCCGCGGAACGTAATGGAAGCGAATTTTTGTAACGAAATTGTACATAGTAAAATGAGTTTTATGTTAATTGTGTAAGGTGCAAATTAGATATGAACCAAAAAAGAAGTCGCGCGTCTTCCGGGGAATTCACGAGAATTCCCGTAGCTACTGTTGGCACAGTCTGTGGAATTCGTGGGAAGTGGCGCGAAGGGTGTGGAATCCGCGGGAAGTGGCACTCGCAGTGCGGCAACAAGTGTCTTCGAAATAGGTTTTGTACGGACTGTGTAACAAAAATCATAGAATCAGATGAAAAATTGATCTACTTCGTGCAAATATATGATTGTTTGTGTAACGTTTTTTCTTCTTCTTTTTCTGCCTTACAAATAAGCAATATGAAAATAATATTCAAGTCAACCATTCTTGTCAAACAAAAGATCTAGACTAAATAACTGAACGGGCTGCATAGAGTCAAGGCACAGGCAAATTTGCGCGTCTTCCCGCTTGACGAGGAGAAATTAACGCTTGCGTTCTATTCCATTACGCCGCAATGTAATTTGAGCCTTAAGACCTCTGTCGGTATTTTTTTATAGAATAAGGATGACAAACGAGCACAGTCCACCTGATGGTAAGTGGTTGCTGTGGCCCATAGACATCTACATCTATCTTCGTTTGCGAATTTATATGCAGATGCGTTGTCAACCGTGAGGACTAAGATAGAATGATTCTTTTCCAGTAAAAAGGGTCTCCGGTTCTCTACACTCACCATACGAAACACAGCAGTATTAAGCTGCTATTTTACGCTGGTATTCTGTGAGAGCGTGGTCCTTCCCCGGTCGAGCCGACCCATTCGTGCTACAACTATACTATTAATATAGCTGCAGCATGGCTCTACCACGTTCTACTATAATTGCTATGTGTGTGGAAGAATACATTAATTTCTCATCCTAAACGGCATTTTTACTCACCCCGCACGTAACAATATATACAAATTCAATAATAATTTATTCACTTTCTATCTTGCAATTCATTATGATAGATATAAGATCCTAATGTACCATAATCTAGCAGATAAATTCTATTCTATTCTATGTTAGTGGAGTGGAACCAGGAACATGGACACCCATAGGAAAGTTCAGGATTAATAAATTAAAAACCAAATAATTGTCTACTTTATTATGCAAATAATATTTACTACAATATTTACTCTATCAGAATATAATGACTTGTAGTACACATATTAAATAAAAACTTTAAAAGAATGTATCTCATTATATGTACTAAATTAACAATACATCCCGGTTATACAACAATAGATATAGTTGGTTTAATGCGAATCTTATATCAAATAAATGCACCACTAAATGCCATTGTTATTCATATTTTATTAATAAGGGCTTAAAATATTATGAAAATCTTATGTCAACTTATGCTAATGAAACATTAATTCACTAACAGTACAAAAAATGTATTGTATAATACTCATAAATTTTTAATATGCAAGAAAATTTATGTTTCCATTGTTAACCCTAGCTTTTTTTCTTATCTAAAACATAAATTAATTTTTGGTCACAATACAGTCAAAATTTTGGTGCCATAATATTTTGTCAATATCCTTCAGTTATATCTGGAAAAAATTCTCTAAAATCTCTATTTATAAAAATCAATGTTAGTCTTGCTAAAACTCGAAAATGGCTAGACTGATTTTGATGAAATCAAATGTGTTTGAGAGGGTCCCTGGATGGTTTAGATTCACAATTGGACCCGGTAGGTGGCGTTGTTGTGGACATTCAGAGATAGCAAGTATCTTATAAAAATGTATACAAAGATGTTTAAACAGTATAAAATCTTAGGCCCTACGACTGGCACAACACTATCACAGAATTGGCTAAGTTTGTCGTAAAAACTTCAGTCACAAAAAATGTCACTGTTTTAGTTATCCGATTGATATGAACATATGATTCATGAAACTGATGGCAATGTCATTAAAAGTATAAAATAAATGCAAATAAAAGCTTGTTTGCATACTGGCTTTATAAAACTATTTTTTGGCAAGTTAAAAAATTAATAAGGCATGCAATAAATTAAATAAGTGTAAATATATAAAATGACAAAAGTAAGTATAGTTGCATATTTTTATATAATTAAGGAAGCACTTTTTACTTTGATAATTATGAAAAAGGTACTTGAAATTAAACAGAAAAATTAAGAAACAAAAATACAACACAAGATATTCATTCATATTCATATTAAATAAGTCTTTATATAAACATTCTTTAACATCAATATTTAAATTATTTCTTCCATGAATGTAATGGAAAAAGAATTAACAACATATGAAAAACAAAATATTTCTTCTGGTCTTATACAAATTTAAAAATAATATGTGGTATATATACTGTAATACTGTAGGAATACAAAGCCTTATTATTATAATAAGTGAATGGGCATTGGAAGACATTACTTTTATTACATTAACATATTTGAATGGTATACATACATATAATAATTATTTTTGGGTCAACTTTTAAGTTATAAATATGTAAAACTGCATTAAAATAACATATTTAAAGATATCACTGATTTTAAAATGTTTTGATTAATTTGGCAGAGTAAATTTTTCAATTATTTGGAAACTGGGTAATAATATCACATACTTTTTGATTGAGATAGGTTGAATACACTTAAATGGTATCCTATTTTTATGCTTGTATAATTATTTATTTCAATATTAAGAAGCACCATACAATTTGTTCATCTCTATCAATTCTTAAAATAATTGTCATACATTATCTACAGATGCGAGAAGGGTGATTATAAAAGCACCAAAATTTCCCTTTCTACTGTCATCTGTGGCTCGAAAGCCTAAAACTATTAAACACACAGTAATCAGGACGCTTGAACAGTGTAACACAATGATGAGAATTGGTATTCACATGGGCACCTCGGCCACGTACTCGACCCTGAGCAGCAGGTCGAGGAGGTCCTGCGCGCGCAGCCAGCTCCAGGGCACGGGCGGGCGCTCGCAGCGCGCGCGGCGCCGCGCCACGCCGGACAGCGCGCACACGGCGCACACGAAGCACACCACCGCAAACACTTGGAACAGGCACTTCAACGACTCCCTGCAATCACATACTGGAAAATTTGAGACGCGTCGTTAATCCCTAACTTTCTTTTCTTTTTTTCTTTTTAAACTGCCTCCACGATACAGGAGAAAATCCTAGTGTGGGGGCACTAGGATTTTCTCCTGTATCGTGGAGGCAGTTTACAAACATAAATTGCACGAGGACAAACATCCAGGATTCGAACCCGCGGCCCCAGCGCAATAACTCATTGCTAAGCCACTGCGCCACAGAGCCGTCAACTGGTAAACAATTATTAATAATTCCTACGTATTATACAAGTTCATCTGCAATAAGATCCTATTTAGTGTGCAATCAGCCATGGTAGTTCAGTGGCTAAGCACTCACTGTAAATCAAAATACACACCAAGATTTTATATGTGGTAGAGCCATGCTACAACTATAATATTGTTATAGCACGAACGGGTCGGCTGGACGAGGGAAGTATCACGCTCACACAATAATACCAACGTAAAATAGCAGCTTAAGGCTGCATTTCCACCAGAGATGTGCGAGGTAGCTAGGCGGTGTGAGGATGCGTAGCGAGGCTGTGGAACGGTGTGAGCGTTTCCACCAGAGATGTGCTAAGCCGCTGAGCAGTACAAGGATGCGTAGCGTAGTAGATAACACATACCTCGCACACAGCCCTCGAACACATCCCTCGCAACACATCCTTTGCACACATTCTTCCCTTGTTTTATATATACAAAAACCTCGCTCCGCTGAGCCGTTTCAACTAGAGCTGCGCTGAGCAAGGCTAGGTAAATGAAGTGATTCTATTGGTTCTTAACAAACACATCCCTCGCTACGCATTCTCGCACATCTCTGGTGGAAACGCAGCCTAATACTGCTGTGTTTCATATGATTAGTGTAGAGAACCAGAGACTCTTTTTACTGAAAATGAGGCATTCTATTTTAGTCTTCAGGGGTGAAAATACATCTGCATTTTAATTCTTAATCATGAATAGATGTAGATGACTATGAGTCACAGCAAAGTGGTTGCTAGACTATCAGCCTGGGGGACTGTGTGCTCATTTAACACCATTATCATAATAAAAAAATTCTTAAAAAAAAAATTACCACGTTTTTATGATATTCTTGGATTCCCATCCGAATTTAAGATATATTTGAAATTTCAAATTTCCACCTCATCAGGAAGTTAGTTTAAAATTAATTATTAAATTCCACCAGGAAAAACAGAATCAAGAAAGTGACTTAATAAAAACGTGGTAAAAAAAAATTGCTCAGTTCACAGGCTTAGGGCTATGTTCGCGACACTAAAAATAGAAAATATTGGTCAACTTTAATTGTATTGTTTCTGTCCTCCCTATCCATGAGCTATGTTTTTTTTTTTACTTATTATAAGCCAGTGCTTGACCACAATCCGACCTGGTGGTAAGGGGTGATGTAGCCTTAGATGGTAAATCGCACTGTCTTAGCGTAACAAAAGCCTATTCACTCTTGCCTTGAAGACGCCCAGGTTGTATTCGGACGGAAAGATAGACGCCGGCAAATTATTCCACTCCTTCGCTGTATGCATTACAAAAGTCGAAGCAAACCGTTTGGTTCTAATGCGTGGAATATTGACAACAAAGGAGTGAAGACCCGCCGACCGCCTGGTCGTCCGATGGTGGAAAGGAGAGGGAGGAATTAAAGCGTGTAATTCCTGCGCACACTCACCGAAATACATCCTATGGAATCCCGAGAGACTGGCAACTCTGCGCCTGTGCTCGAGGCTGACAAGATTAGTTTCAACCAAATCAAGGTTACCAATGAGCCTCTTAGCACGTCTCTCCACTGAGTCCAACGCTGCCAGGTGGCATTTTGTAGCACCAGCCCATATGTGACAGCAGTACTCCATGCACGACCGGACTTGCGTTTTATATAAGGTAAGAAGCTGCCCCAGCGTGAAGTACCGCCGCACCCTTGCAAGGACACCAAGTTTTCTTGCGGCTGCTTTGCCTCTGGACTCAATGAACCGCCCATAGTTGAGGTTCAGAGAAAATTCAACCCCTAACAACTGAAGGCGGTCAGTGTACTCCTTTTAGCGGTGGAAAGACACGCTTGTGTTTTGGAGGCGTTGAATCTCACGAGATTGGCATCGCCCCATTCGGAGACTGCCTGTAGTGTGGGATTCACATGCTCAACCATAGCTTCTGTTTCAGACTGGATTTGATCCCGACTGGTGCCCGGGCCAGTCGGGATCAAATCCATCCTTGGTTAGTATCTCTCCAACTTGGTTGTGCTGTCGTCGCCTGCATACCCATAGATACCGGGAATGAGCTGATCATTTATATGCAGCAGGAAGAGAGTTGCGGAGAGAATGGACCCCTGAGTAACTCGGGCGTTTGTCGCGATAGGACTGGAGGAGCAGCCATCGATGGCGACTCAGAGAAATCGTTCATTCAGAAAGTCATTCACCCAGTTAATCAGACCAGGGATAAGCCGTACGATGAAACCTTGCCCAATAGGCTATCATGCCAAACCCTGTCAAATGTATAGTTTTATTTGCATTATATTCTTCATAAAGATCACAATGTTTAAGTTATTTTCATTCAAAATCCAAATTATTTTTAACACATAAATAGTAGACACGCATAACCTTAGTAGTACACAACACAATAAGGCGGCATTAACAGGCTCTAAGTAAATTTCAAAGTATGCAAGCAACCCAGGTATGCTCACCGCCGGTATTAATGAAATTATTAATTGCAATTTGAAGTGCTGATTTACTTGTAACTTAGTTAAAAAGCTCATATATGGTAATTTACATGGTAAATTAGCAAGTATAGCATTTGATTTAAATATAAATCATTCTTTTACACACCAAAAATATCTCTTCAGACTCCGATGCTGTACTTCAGTTTTACGTTTATCACATTCAAAGCATGGGAGTTCCGCTTGAGTAGACACTGATGCATATTCTGAAAGAAAAACAGGAGTGTGAGCCTATATAAATTATTGGTTACGCCCCTTTTCCCAGGGCGAACTGACTTTCAAGTCATCACATCATGTCCTTGATATATATTTGATTAAGATGGAGAACTGTTTTTCCCAACATTACCTTATCACCCAACACATGGTGAATCAGTCTAGCAGATTAATAATATCAGCTTTGATAAACAGCAAATTGTAAGTTTTTGCATGATTTTTTTTGTAAAATAATGTCAATGATATTGTACACTATGTCTGACTACTTAAAGTCAGATTTTAGATTCTAATTTCGAACGTAACAAATATAATTAGTAGACTTCGTCTTGCTTCGTGAATGACGCTCCTTATCACCAGTGTGTTTCAAATATATAATCTTACCTTTAATATAATGGATTTCAAATTAAACGTTAGTTCCGTTGCAACTGTGACTAATACTAAATTACTACAATGCTCACTTAATACTTCAATTTACACACTACTATACACAACAATAATCAAAACTTGGTTTTAAAATACAATGTGTTGCACTAAATATGACAATAAATGAATACTCACGTAGTGCTAAATTTCGAATACAAAATACGAATTAAAATCAAAAATAAAAAAAAGTTATAACTGTTTAGTATACAACAGTTATAACTTTTTTAGATATTCAATTATTATTACCTCATAAATATCCCAGAAAATAGAGACTAACATCTAATCAGCGGAAGGTCTCGCTCTGAACTTATAAGGAATTTGAGATCTTGATCTTTTTGCTTATCATGAGCCAGTGTTTGACAGGTTTGACTACAATCCCACCTGGTATGCTCGCCCGTAGTGAATATTCGCCCCCATTTCGCGTAACTTACTACCGTACGACACCATTAGCCATTTCGCCCTTATTTAATTTCGGATGAAATTCTCCATAAATTAAAATCATGTCAACAAACTCAGCTGTATAATAGTTATGTCGTAACATGACAAATCAAAAAGTACAATACAAGTACAAGAAGAAAGTGTCTCTTTCGCGAGGAATCAGGTTAATTAATCAACGCAAATACCTCTCCGCGATAAGTATAGTCCCTTTACCAAATTGAATGAATAAATTGTTAAACATAAATTAATTATCTAATTACGCGAGCATTCGTCTGCCTCGTTGGTCTAGCGGTCGTAAACGAGATTGCAGATCATGAGGTCCCGGGTTCGGGTCAGGCTAAAATCAGTTATTGGGGTTTTCTTTCAAGATTTTCTCAGTAGCAACTCGGAGCCAGGTAGTTGGCGGTATTTCATTGGCTGTTGGTCCTGCACATGATCCTTCTCAGGTCGTGTCAGATTACAGTCTCATTGGACTATAAGAGTGAGGGAATAGGGAGTGCACCCATGTTCGTGTATATACTTGAGCAATATAGAATAGAATAGAATAGAATAATTTTTATTCAATATAGATTACATGTGTAATTCTTATTGAAAGTCATTTTTTACTTTACCACTGGTTCGAAAAAAAAACCTCTGTCCTGGGAAGAACCAGCAAGAAACCCAGCGGGACTTTTTTTTATTTAATAATCTAGTACCGCTCATATGGACATTGGATAGTCTCCGTTGCGACTGGCCGCCGTGACCGAAATTCGGTCTGGAGGACAATATACATATAAATACACTATACAATACGCGAGTTACATTATTGCAAAAATGCAACGTTGACAGACATTCATATCACAATCAAAACACTGATTAGAACTAAAATGAACAGGAAACCCCGACTGGGCCGCGCTTGCGATAGCACAGGACGTGAGGATCTCTTTTTATATTTAAAATTTGGCAACACCACCCGTTATTTCTTTCTAATGGGTTCAAATTGTTTTTTTTTTTAATTTCTTGGTTTATATTCATTAAAACATCTTACTATGCATGACCCTGTCGTCAATTGACGGTTTTGTTTAAGATTTTTGTTACAGTTTGTGCCTTAATTATTTATTGACACAATATTGATGGCTTTATAGATATTCACAAATTGTGCATGAAAGTCACGTCGAATATCTGAAAATGCGCAACCGAATATGCGTTTTCATTTATTGCCGTACATAGAGCAACACATTGTGTAAAGAAAAACCTAATGACGTAACTTCTTATTTTAGACAATACATATAAACTACATAATCTTATAAATGTATATGATATACAAGTAATAAATAATACATACACCCATTTCAAATCAAAATATTATAAATATGCACCAAACCATATCCTACTACACTATATAAATATCCTCAACATTTACTATTTTATATAACATATCAAAGATTACCACTTTCCGTTTGTACTTGAGCATTACATGTCTCACAGCAAACCATGTTGAATTTCCCACTTGGGTCAGAATATTTGGAGTCAATTAATTCAAGATTTAATTTTAAATTATCTATCAATGCCTTTAACTTTCTATTTCCATCGCTTTCTTCGTCCGCCATCTTCTGAAGAATTACCAGATTTTCCTCATACCTATCAATCTCAGATTGCATCTCTGCGATAGTGAAATTTGAATGTTGGATGTCACTTTCTAATTTGGTTGCATTTACCTTTAATTTTTCGCACTCTAAACATTTACTGCAGTCCATACAAGTTTCAACATTATTGTTATTAATATAAGATACAGTTTCTGCTTGTACTAATTCTGTTTGTATTGCTATATCTAATGTACTTGGTACTGTTTTAATATCTACTGTTTCAGAACATATACAAGGTTCATATTCATCTGTTTGTGTTGATGCCATAACTAATAAAGTATCACAATGTACGCAGCCCTTATCGAAATTTCTAGAACAGTTTAAGTCAGTTATATTGTGTTTGGAAATGTTACAGAAGCTCAGTCTTATTTCATCGAACAATGACATGTTGGTCGGCCGTCCGTGGTCCTCCTGGAGTGCATTAATGAACGACTCTTCGTCTAATATCCGGTTGTCTAATAAAGAATGTTCATAAAGTGTTACATAGTAGAAAGCAAAAGCGAAAAATTATTGTTAATTGTGTTTTCAAACAGCTTTACAACAGCTTATAAAAAAAGGCATACAAGTCAAACAATAATACAACATATTTTTAATATAGAAAATTGTCTTACAGTAGGAACGTAATAATTAGGCACACCTTTTTAAATATAACTGCTATGCAAAGAAAGCTAATATGTGTTTTATCTATGCGAAAGGGAATATATAAAATATAAAGCATGGTTAAAGCATTTAAGAGAAAGAATGTAGGTAATTATAGTGGCGGTGTAAGAATATCCACTACCCCATATCGTGCCGAGGGTGTTTTTAAGAAGCGACAGAGGGAAAATGAAACAGGAGATGAGCAGCAGCATCTACTTGATAACAACTCAAAATAATAAAAAAGTGCACTAGCAAACCCGCTTGGCAAGCGTGGCAACTATGGCAAAATCACCCCTTGAGGCAATCTATGATGGAGGCCTACGTTCAGCAGTGGACTTTTATAGGATAATGGATGGATATTTATCTCAATGTAATAATAATATTAATAATACATTATATATATTTTTTACGTGGTAGAGCCATGCTGCAGCTATATTAGTAGTATAGCTGTAGTACGAATGGGTTGGCTCGACCGGGGAAGGACCACGCTCTCACAGAATACCAGCGTAAAATAGCAGCTTAATGCTGCTGTGTTTCGTATGGTGAGTGTAGAGAACCGGAGACCCTTTTTACTGGAAAAGAGGCATTCCATCTTAGTCCTCACGGGTGACAACGCATCTGCATTTTGATTCTTTATTGAAGATAGATGTAGATGTCTATGGGTCACAGCAACCACTTACCATCAGGTGGACTGTGTGCTCGTTTGTCACCCTATCATATAAAAAAAAAAAAAAAAAACACAGACAGAAACAACAGAATATCAACTATTTGTGAAGAAAGGGTGTCAAAGGAAATCCCTAGATGTATCCATATATGTCTACATCTATCCTTATTATGGAATAAAAGAGCCCCAGATCCTATAGTCTGGGTCTATGAGCCCAGAGAACATATGAACACAGAAGTATAATGCCCCTATTTTACTTTTTTTATCCATAGTGAGCATTGTCCTGCCTCTGTTGAACCAACCTATTTATAATGTAGCCACAATAGAGCTGCAGTGTAGTTATACATAAGGCCCTACCATTTTATAGAAATGTTCAGATTGTTGTACAGAAATATACAGGAAGTTGAAAGAATTGTAAAACATGACATTAACCATAGCAATAACACTCAATTGTTGTGGAACATTTTCATTGGCATAGTACTTGTGTTGGATAAACTTCCCAAAAATGTGTTCATATTTTTCTGAAAAAAATATTTTACTAAATTTCCAAGATTATAAACTTCGGAAAATAACCCAACACTATATACGACATAATATTATAGAGTGAAAAAATGTGTTTTGCAAAATGAAAGCACAAATAAGAGTTAAATAAATAAATTAAAGCATTTTGTAGATTAATTTCTACACCAATTTCAAATGTGTTAACTTGTGATATTTCTTTTAAGCGGTAACAGTATAAAAAATATATCAAATATACCTTGAGAAAACCGGCTATCAGCATTAAGGCTGTCTAGTGCTGTGAGCATCTGGTCATCAGTGTAACTGACGTCTATTGAGCGATCCAGGCGCATATGCGTCTGGTTCGACTTATTGAACATATCCTTCAACTCCATCTCTAATAAGATCTGGAAATTATATATTACAATATTATGATCATTCATAATATTCAGTACATTCTTAGAAACAAGAGGAAGCCATTCGCGGAATATTATTAAAGACAGGACAAATTGCATTTATCATCACATTTGGCATATACATCTTCCTACTTAAAATTTATTTGAGCACTTCCTATTTAATACACACAGCAAGTAGAGAAAGTTGACTCTGAGTAAACATTGCACAGTTTTGATGGTAAAGCAAGATTCAAAACTAAATGTGATGTAATTGGTTTATAATCAATTTTATTATTGGTTCTCAAGATATGTGACAAAATAAGTTACCAACAAAACAGTAGAATCGTACTCTAAGGACAAGTACCTTTAAAAGAGGAGTATACATTTTAAATTATATATATTTGAAATTGAAAAATGTGAATTTAATGTAACCTTTTCCTTAATGACTTGTTGCATAACCTCCTCTTGGTCTTGCAAGCGAGTCGATACGTCGGCATGTTCAGTTCTCAGAGTCTCATTCTCTTCTAAAAGAACCGATTGCCTGCTTGCGTACATCTCGTTGATACGATGGCACTCGTCCTTTGACTTTGACAGCAGCTCTTGTAGGGTTAATTTCTGTAATTTTACATTATAAAGTAATTTTTTAATTTAATTAAAATTAATATTGTATGATAGAGTTGGTTACCTATCTTAAACAAAGTGATTAACCACTATTCCATCTGATATGTGATAATGTAGTCATAGATGGTAAAGCGCAAGCTTAATTAAACAATCTTCACTCTGCCTTGATAACATATGTACATATGGTATTTAGATGGAAAGATAGACTGGCAAGCTATTCCAGACTTTTATTGTATGTAGTTTAGTTCGAATGTGTGGCAACCAACAAAGGGATGTATACCGAGCGTGGCGGAAGGGAGCGGGAGGAATTAACTCACATAATTCTGTACATGTTAATATATTCATTATTTTAACCACACTCCTTGATTAATACAAGTGGCAAAATTAAAAATTTTGTACAACCGACTTCAATATAAATTATTAAGGATAACTCAAAAACTACTGGTCAGACCTTGATCAAATTTATATGGGACCACATGAGAAGCACCAGCTTTCAAATAAAAAACAATCATCGAAATCGGTTCACCCACAAAAAAGTTATGAGGTAACACACATAAAAAAAAAAAAAAGTTACAGGCGAATTGAGTACCTCCTTCTTTTTGAAGTCGGTAGAAAATCAATTTAACTAAGAAAAAATAGTTCACATGCATCAGTTCAAGAAAGCGCCTCTTACGAAGCAGCCATGTTATTCAGATGATCAAAGCGAGCAATTCACACACTTTTATAAACAACTAGCGATCCGCCCCGGATTCGCACGGGTGATTTCTGGATCTCGACAACTGCGCCACCTAACAGGTCCAAATTTGATTCTAAACCATCTAGGGACCCATTCAAACACACACAAAAAATTTCATCAAAATCGGTCGAGCCGTTTTTGAGTTTTAGCGAGAATAACGGACAGCAATTGAATTTTATAAATAGAGCTATTATGAAAATACGACAATAACAATCTTGTATTTTATACTAATATAGCACCGACCTCACTTTCCAGCGCGACGACCTGCTCGGTGAGCACTCTGGCGCGTTTCCTGCTCATGTCGAGTTCCCGCTTCACTTCCTCCAAGCTGCGCTCGCTGCAACACAGCCGATCGATAGCGTCTTCGTAGTCGCGACGCACGTGTGTCAGAGTCATGTTTTCTTCGCGCAACCTAAACAACAAATAAATAGTTAGTTATGCAACCACAAGACCATAGGGTTGTTAGAGTTTGTACCTAGAGGGGGCTGCATAAGCATTAGGCAGTATCCAGTGACTGTAGTCAGCGCTTTTGGTTGCATGAAATATCAGGCAGAGCTCATGGAGCGGCCACTTCGTTTTGACATCGACCTCTGTCACGACGTATTAATTAAGTAATTAGAATTATAATTATAATTAGAAATAAAAAGATTTTAAATAGCAATATTGTATTCATTCTAAGTGTTACTTTTTATATGTAACACATTAATTCACTAGATCAATACAATACAATACAATATCTTTTTTGTGTTTAGTATTTTTGTATTTGTGCCAAAATAAAGAGAGAAAAATAATACATCTTTATTTCAGGCATCAAGGACTTAAAAATTAAGAACACTGGCCCAACAATATAACGCTCACTTATTGCAAGACAGACATAACACAAAAATCGGAATTTTACAGGAGAGCAGTTTTAAACTTTTAACTTCGTGTATTTTAAAAATAAAACGGTATCAATTTATTAACTTTATTACATTACTTGTATTGATTAATGACCTTTAAAACCAAATAATACATTTATGTTTTCAATGTACTGTTTTCACATGATAAATAAAAAAAGCCATGCGGTAATCACTTGTGTCATTATTGCAGAAAAAATTAGCTTACTTACAATATTTTTCCATTATATGTCGTTCTTACAGAAAAAAATAAACGACAACAAACAACAACAAACATTTTTTTCTGTTTCTCATGGATTTTAAAAAGCGGTCCTTTTCTTCTAGCCTATTTTTAGCAGTTATAAAAGATACCCCTATCTTTAACTGCTGTACATGGGGCCACTTCTTATATGGCATTTAATCTGCCGTTCCATTAATGATTGAACTGCATCACCTACAAAAACATAAAGTTCTGTTTTGTTTTAGTCATTTTCTTTATCTAATCTTCTTCTTCATGTCTGTCATAATTTTCATTTAATTTTTATTTTCAGTTGCAGCAGATATCATAGCTGCTAGCATATTGTTTTGAACTGTAGCTGAATGCATAGAAGTAGGTTCTTTTTCTGTAGCACTACTACTATTTGTATTTGGTATGTAATCTCAATCTTTATCCGCATCGTCCCAATCAACAATTTTGAATGTCTAAAATTCCAATAATTTCAATAATATAAATAAATACGTAAAACAGAAACAGAAACTTTTTTATTCAATATAGATTATAAATAATACTTATTGAAAGTCACTCTTTCCTCTGTCCTGGGAAGAACCAGCAAGAAACCCAGCGGGACTTTTTCTTTTTTTAAATAACAGCTTACAATCATGTATGTTACACAATTAACCACACAAAACAAATTAGAAATAGCTTGGTAGCGATCACCTCATTCCCAGGGGTTATTATCATCCATAAATTCCTTAATATTATAATAACCCTTTTTATACAAACTTTGTTTAATAAAGTTTTTGAACTTTGAGCAGGTCAAATTTTGTATATTTTATGGGATTTTGTTGTAAAAGCGTATACATCGCCCCAAGAATGAATTACTGACTTGGTGGAGTCGAGTAACTGGTACTACTAACTTGTGTCTGTTCCTAGTATTTACAGAATGTATATCACTTTTTACTAAAACCTTTATTTTTGTGTACATACATTACATTTTCATAAATGTATTGAGAGGCCAAAGTTAATATATTAATTTCCTTAAATTTTTGTCGGAGCGACTCTTTAGGTTTTAAATCATAGACAAATATAATTTCAGTATCAGTCGCGTGTCCCCATAGCAAAATACCATAAAATGAAAAAAATAATGTACATCATGTAATGGTGGCGTAAGAATATGCACTATCCCATTTCATCCCGTGGATTTCTTAAGAGGCAACAGAGGGAAACTAAAACAGGTGATGGGCAGCACCATCCTAATAAACTAAAAAAACTGTAGTTGCCAACTCCCTTGCCAAGCGCGGCAACTATGGCAAGCATTGAGGCAATCTATGGGAAAGCCTATGTTCAGAAGAGGAATTTTGATACGCAGTGATTAATGAATTTTAAGATTGTTTAGAGTAAATATTATAAAACCATTTTGATTTGACATTGGACATTTTATCCTCACTAGATGAACTTGATGAAATAGACGAAGGCAACGAAGAGGACGCAGTGGATGTGCTGAATTTATTTTGCATTTTGTAGGATACATATTAGTATCCAATGGTTGAATGGTGACTCGAAATTCTTCCTTCTATGTACAATTATCGTCACGATTGTTAACAAGGTCAACTAATAGCCGCCCTCGGAACGCCTGAAATGATGTAATAAATTTCAGATTATTAAATAAATTTTAAGAACACAGCCGGTCTTCATTGCAATAATAACATAACTTAAAATAATACTCTGAGTTTATCACATTTTTCAGCAAGAACGGCAAAATACTAAATGACACATCATGTAGTGTGTTCAGTGTTGAAATGAAGAAATTATCGTTTAATAATGTCTTAACTGCAAATAATACAAAGACGTGCGTATATTTTTCTACAATAACGTCACATTGCTGATTATTATTACTAAACATTACATATTTTAAAGTGCAATAGCGACATAACGCAAAATAACTCTATGTTGTTAAAATATTTATTTAAAAATTGTTCTTACCATTTGTTGCAATAACACATTAATTCCAAACATGACGTCCTTGCGCAGTACGGCACACATGTCTTTGTTGATTAACTGAGATAGGACGTTATTGAAATGAAAATTATGACGCCTAGTAATAACGTGCAATTATGACACTTCTCGCCATCTAGCGCCCTAACGTGAAAATATGTTTTGTCCTTATTGCATCAAGAATATACTGTTAAAAGTATGTTTCTCTTTCTTTTTTTTTTCTCTTTTCTTTTAAAAAACGTTACCTCCACACTAGGATTTTCTCCTGTATCGCGGGGGCGGTTTACATACATAGATTTCACAAGGACAAACATCCAGACCCATAACAATTATTTGTAGGTCATACAAATACTTGTTCCGTGCGGGATTCGAACCCGCGGCCTTTAGCGCTGCAACTCATTGCTAAGCCACTGTGCCACGAAGCCGTCAAAACGTTTTTTATAAATTCGTAAAAAGTCACGATTTTGAGAAATGACGGTCTTGCATTAAATGAGCGATAATACCTTAACCTAAAAATATATAAAAAACATAAACATAACACTATTTAGGAGTCTTTCTTCTTTGACGCGTCCCTGTATGGACGATACATTACCCCAGAGAGCCAGAAATCGGGAGCGAGGAATGTCTCTTTGTATTTTGCAGGAAACTGGAGTGCGTAGGGTTTGAAGTTCGTTGACCTATTGACTTCAGACGCTGCAAATGTACAGAGATCGGATCCTCTAAGCGGCATCGGCTTCGTTCTTCCACAAAACGCAGGACGTCTTCTCCTGATGTACTTTTATCCAAACGAAAGATGTAGAGCTGTATGGTGGGCTCCACAACACACAAAGTTTTACTTGCGTTTATTTTGGCGGTCACACGCTGGTTACAGACGGGTCTCGACCGACGTCTCCCCTCAACAAGAGTAAGCCCGTCATTATCGATCTTGTTTCGGTCACCACGGGAATTGATGTCGTATTTTGATCACAAAAGGGTGCTGTTTGTAAAGGTTTACGAGAAACATCCGTAAACGTCTTCCCTTGTCGTGAGGTTGGCGTCGACAGAGGAGCATTCATGGATTTAGCAAAGGCTAAGATGGTGATGCAATGATGACGACTGAGGTCGCCCAAGTTTCATGGCTATTAACCCGCTGACAGACAGTCTTGGGTGACGGAGACGCAATCATCGGTGAAATAATATGACTACTATTATGGGGTCCAATTTTTTCTTACTTTTGCTGAGATAGGGAGCGGAGGGAATATTAAAAACCTTACGTAAAAAAAAAATTATAAAACAATATTTATAATCCAAATTAATAATATTATTTTTATTATTGTGAAGATGAGGTACCAATTGTGAATGATGTAGAGAGTTGGATACGAAGCTCGTGGACAATAAATGAATCTTAATTTTCTAATTTTATTAAAACATTTATACTTTAATTTTAAAAATAATTGAGTATTTAAATTTTTATTTTTACTTTTAATAAAAGTTTCGAAAAATTCTTACGGCTTATACAGGGGAGGGGGAAGGGTTTAAATCATAGAATGTTTGCTTATGTAATACTTGAACGCGCCCTTGTAAAATAATTATTGTTTTGAGGATAGTAAATAAAAAAGAAATTTATTAAGACTTGCGAAAAACCTCAAGGCAAAAGACATTTGCTAATGATGTTACCAATTCATCAACAGAGGGCTCCATGTTCAGCAGTGGACTGGCCCATGAAGAAATAATATTAATGAATGCTTTGTACACACATGTTGAGATGTGCCCGCAACGAGTCCCGCTCGGCGGTAATCGCGGCCAGCGCCTCCTCGTGCTGCCTGTCCGTGAAGTCCAGCTGGCTTCGAAGCTGCTGGGCTATATGTGCTTTCTCCTTCAACTCACACTGGAGCTCCTCTAGTAACTGGTATCCTGCATCACAAAACATTAATTAATATTTTTGATTACAGGCGTAATCAAAAATATAGTATGATGTAAATAATATATTCCCAAAACGTCTTCAGTAAATTAAAAATGACCCTGTATACATGCGTGAGTGTCGTGAAACACTCGGTTGGAACAAAGCTCCTTTCGTAGTATATTATTATTGATACAGATATTATATTATTGATTAACAAATACAAATAAATGAAATACTAGCATCTATTAAAATGAAGCGTCATATAAAATAATATTTCTTTCATTGCAAGATAAGAAAATTTGCGAGTGATATGGATACTATTCCATCTCGCTTCCTTATAGCCGCCAAGGCCGTCTACACGACGTCAAAGGAGTCGTGACAGAAAAATCTTACACTTTTTATAAAGAACTTCATATGAAGTTTAGAATTTAGAGTCACATTTGGATCTGATAGGTGATGCTGTTGTCGAGATCCAGAAATCACCCATGCGAAGCCGAGGCAGATCGTAAGTATGAATATAACATATATATATGTCTTTTCATCATTATTATCAACATCAACCCATACATCTCTCGTTGTATGAACATGTCTTTTAGGTGCCATAAAAATAAAAACTCGCAGTTAGTGAGCTCACAGCATAGAAGACCAGGACACAGGGAGCACAGCAGAGCAGACTATTAAGTGTAATGTATTTAGTACTGTCATCAACCTGTTTTCCGGTGTTAATAAAGTGCTTTTAAATTGAGAGGCCTATGCCAACAGTGGACTATATCCAGGAAGAAGCTTATGTCCACAATAGTTAAAGCAAAAATGACTTTCAATATGTATTATTTGTACACTTACGATATTCCGCCTATTCGGCTACTTTTATCCTATTCGGTCGAATACCGAATATCTAGGTACTATTCTGCCGATTACCGAATACTTAAGTAAGAGGTTTTATAGTAGACAGATAATTGGTAAAATGTAAATATTTATTTATTTATTTTATAATTACATTTTTCTTTTTTTTTAAATCAACTTCCATAATTATTATAAAAATTAAAAAAAGAGCTAGCAGATAAATGTATATGCACTTGAATTATTGTAATTAAAGTGGAAGATAATGGTGCAGAAAGACTAATGTTTCTACATTTTCAGGCAGTACTTTACTTCTTTTCTTTTCGTAGACAATCCCAGATTCAGAGAATAGATGCTCTGAAGAATAAACACTACTTCCTTCCCGGCCGAATACTTTTGCATAATACTCAGCTATTTGGCCAGGAAGTCTGCAGAATATTAGGTATTTGGCATGTGGCCCAATATACTACTTGTTGCAAGTCTAATTATTTGTAATCTTTATTGAATAAAATATAATTCCTTTTGATGTGGTTATCCTTAGACATACAGAGCACAGCCGTATCTGTTTAGACTCCGTATCTGTATTGAGACTGTTGAAATATTACTAGGTATAAAAAAGATTCTCCTTTTTTATGAAATGTTGTTTAGTCTTGATCATTTCATCATTATATTATTATCAACACCATAGTTGCAAGCATCTGATAGTAAGTGGATGCTGTGGCCCATAGAAATCGACATATATCCTCGATTAAGAATAAAAATGCAGATGTGTTGTCACCCCTGAAGACTAATATGGAATGCCTCCTTTCCAGGGATATCCAGTTCTCTACACTCACCATACATAACAAAGTAGTGTTGAGCTGCTAATTTATGCTGGTTTTAGCACTGTCATACATGTGAGCAACCCAACTCAACATTTTCCTAATATATCAATTTAATTTAACGACATAATGACCCTATGATATAGATTTTGGCCTTATAAGTCATTGGTGAATCTTACCATCCGTTGAAATTCCAGAATCCGAGTCATGTGGTGTTTGTCCATTCTTCAAATTGAAACTGCAAAAGATCAAGGTAAGGATGAATATCTCCTTATTTGTCAATGGTTATTACTTAACCGCATAAAATATTTCTTTTTTGCCAAAACTCAAATAGGATATGTTATGCAATTGTTCTTCTTTATGATGGCAATAAAGTACAAAGTTTAATGCTTCAACAGATAAATAATACCATGTTTTTTTTTTATAGAATAAGGGTGACAAGCGAGCACACAGTCCACCTGATGGTAAGTGGTTGCTGTGGCCCATAGACATCTACATCTATCCTCATTTGCAAATCAAAATGCAGATGTGTTGTCAGCCGTGAGGACTAAGATGGAATGCCTTTTATCCAGTAAAAAGGGTCTCCGGTTCTCTACACTCACCATAAGAAACACTGCAGCATTAAGCTGCTATTTTACGCTGGTATTCTGTGAGAATGTGGTCCTTCTCCGGTCGAGCCAACCCATTCGTGCTACAATTATATAATTAATATAGCTGCAGCATGGTTCTACCATGTTTAAATAGATGGGAATATATAGATGGTAAGACCATAGGGCAAGATCTTTTTATTTCTTTTTATAGTTTATTCTTAAGTTCTTTACGTTGTTGACATTTCATTAATCAGTGTTTAAAGAAAAATTGAAAAATAGTATTTAAATGATCCATACCTTTCCTCTAAATCAACCTTTATCTTTTGACTTTCACTGTACTTGTTTAAGGCTGTTGCCAATGCTGAAACAGTAACTTCAGGGTTGCTTTGCTCTGGATCTAGAAGTGATTTTAAGTAGCTATACTCTGACCTGGAATGTGAAGTGATAGAAGAGCTTCTCTCAATTAGAAATTTCGAAATAAAATTGAAATCAATTCTTAATCTAATGTTAGTTTAATAATTTTAAAACTCATTCTAAGAAAATGTTAATTTTCATTATATTTGCTTTATGAAGTATCACAGTAGTAAATATAAATAGGTAGCCAAGCAATAGTTTTAAAACGTCGCACAGGTAGTCACAGGCCTCCACTGATTTGTGCACTGTAAATGCGATTATATATATTTTTTTGCTTGCAAAATAAAGCGATATAAAATTAAGTAAGCTTACTTATTTGTTTTAATAAAAGGCGCAAATTTTTCCATTAACGCATCAACTTGTAAAGTCGCTGTACTATCAACACCACAATAGTCAAAAATCTGTACGGCTGTGACAAAATATTCTGTAAAACCAAAAATAAATTGTATTTTAAATGAGGAACATTACCAACGCAGTGTTTTAATTATAAAAGTTTAAATTTGTCCTTTACTCACCGTCCGTGCTCGAGTCTCCATTTAAATCCATTTTTGAAGCGTTTCTAATTTTGTAATTACAATTTTTCCAGGAAGTTAATAATTACTACAAAAATTTATATAACACGTGCACGTTTTTGGATTCGATTGTTTATTTTCATTAACCTAATTAAATTCGTTACGCTACAGCGAAATACGAAAATAGTTTGTTTTAAAACGGTTCAACCAAAGAGTATATTCACTATCAATCAAAATTTAAGTTTAACCCAAAGACAAAGAGTATAGTAACTGTCCTATTGGTTTAACCCGTAGACAGAGAATAGAGATAGAGAAGACCTCAGCCAGAGACTTAGAATATACTAGCGTATAGACCACCGACAGCCGAAAACGCGTGACTAATTTTGATTTGTCATTGTGTGCGTTAGCTAGTGATGTATATTTTACTCAAAAGGACTATCGAAAATGATTGTTAAGGAAGCGGTAAAGATTATAAAAATTGTAGTGCATGAGTTGAATAACTTCAAAAATTGACTATTTTACCATGATAGTTCTAAAATAATTAAAAATATTCGTATAACATGTTCCTGGGAATAAGCTGAACCTACCTGCCTTTTATTGGATTTAATTCAAATGTATAAAATCCCAGGTGAGTTTACCGAAAACCTAAAAAAACTCCCCAATAATCAGATCAGAATGTTGTATTTTCGAGCTATCATCTTTGGAGAAAAATATTTACTGCCGTGTTTCCCCGGAATTTATTTTTAACATATTGTTAATATAAATAGGTAGATACTTAACTAAGTATATACCTATTTATATTTTATATATTTTATATAAAATGTTTTGATGGGAAACAAAAAGGGACACGGAGTACAACATAATGGCTGCTTTATTTTTCATATAAGTATTACTTGTGATAATTACAAACATTTAATAATTAAATAGATTATAGAAGTTTATTTTAACATTCGACTTAAGTATGAATGTAAACTTAATAATTTAAGGAAGGAAACTTGTAGGAATCAGTTAAATAAGATTGCTCTGTTTAAAGGCCAATATGTTTATGAGGCTTCATCATGCTTCATGTTTATATTCTTTCATCTGTCCCTGAAAAGTATAGTAATAATAAACTTATTATCATTTTAGCTGCATGAATTTTAAAACATAATGATCTTAACAAAAGTGCACTAAATGTCTGAGGATACAGATGCACTCTCTATTCTCTCAATCTCGGTATGTTAAGAAAATGGTCACTCATTCACGGACTGACCGCGGCAAGTGCAAATTAATTTCGCAGATCTATTGATCTGCGCAGCTGCTACTTAACCACGAGTTCCTCTTCTCTACGAATAACGCTGTAGGGGATAAACCACGGTTTAAGCCCTCGCGACAATGTCGTCGGCCATAAAGCATGAATCGGGCATTGACCGTTGTGAGTATCAAATACTATGGAATTTATACTATCACGTCTCATGCGCGGTCGTCAGTAGCGCTTGAGAGGAGCATTACTAAATATCTATACCTAACTACGCTAAAAGTTTTATCGTTATGATTTGGGAATATAATCCGAAGTTCTGAAGCTCCGCTCAACCCTTGGGGAAAATAGCATGATGCTATGAATATTGTACTAGTGTGACCGTGAGGCTGTGCGGTTGGTTGCTAGGTTATACATTTATTTTGGTTGATAAATAGATACTTAGTTGGGTTCATAATGGCTTAAAGAGGATAATATCAAGATTTTTTGTCTTAATGTACTATAGTTTTATAATGTATAAAAATCTGTCTCTATATTTATCTAAAGTTTTGAAAGTTATATTTTTGAAGTCTTATTATAACAATATTATTTTACTGGTACAAATAATGTAGAAATGACTTTTAATAAAATTGTTTTTATTCTACTTTTTCTTTTATACTTCTCAAGAAAATGTTTGCTGCAAATTGTTGAGTTCTTCTTTGCATTCCAACCAACCCGTCCAATGAACCTTAACCACTTTTTCTAATTATAGAATCCGGAGGGAATCTGTTTGAAAAACGGCAAAATAAAATTACATTTTAGAACGCAAACCGAGGATTTATTTTCTTGTTGTGTAGGCAAGTCTATCGATTCATTATAAACATTCAAGATAAATATCGACATTAATTTTGATATAGTTGAGTCAATCCCTAGCGTACATGTAAAATATTTTGTATAAAAATGTATTTACCAAATTCATACAAATTATCAACAACGTGACTTTTTTCTTTGCAAAATATCAAAATTAACAAAATAATTGAATATATTCTATATTTAAAACAGTATGTAACATAAATTTTAACCAAAAATAAACGCGTCATAACATTGACGATGTCTTGAGAATTTACCTGTGATATGTGAAATTATCAGGATTATTTCTATTATTAACAGCACGCTCACTCACGGAACAATTAACCATTTTGGAACAAAGTTACTTACTAAAAATAACCACTATTATACTTTAAAAAATTACAAAATATCTCGGAGCTATTTCTTGCGTGCCGAATTGTGCCGACCTGTCATTCAAAATCGGTTACAGAGTCATGAGATTTGGTATCCTTTTCTATCTTGCATTTTTGCCATAAGGAATTTTTTTCCCTTGCACACTATGTTGGTCTATACGCTAGTATATCCTAAGTCTATGACCTCAGCGTATGTCAGTAAGAGATAGCGATAGTTCGCCATAAGTACATTACTACAATTACATGCAATTTAAATTGCCATACTTAGAATTTTACCACCATTGTGTGGGTAATCTAGTTCGGTAAACGAACGGAACATGGAGGGAAAGTAAATTAAATATTGAAGATATCACTTAAAGGAAACATTCCTTGGTTTTTCAAAATAAGAATTATGTACCACATTCTAACGTTATTCAAAAAGCTTAATTGAGCTGGGAATCGAACCAACTAAAAATGCAAAAAATAGACTGTCGCTATTTTGTTGAACCAATGGATAGGGTCTATGATAAGGATAAAATTTCTCGAATAAACTTTGTATCTTACAATTACAGAAGTACTTGAAATCTCACAATTCGTACATATTGACTCGAACTTACATCCAAACCTAGATTGTTTATTTTTCAACCAACTTCAAAAAAGGAGGAAGTTCTCAATTCGACTGTATTTTTTATGTGTGTTACCTCAGAACTTTTTTCTAGGTGAACCGATTTTGATGATTGTTTTTTTTTATTTGAAAGCTGGTGCTTCTCATGTGGTCCCATATAAATTTGATCAAGATCTGACCAGTAGTTTTTGAGTTATCCTTAAAAATGCGTATTTAATTGACTTCGACTACATTGATGATGTTATCATTTTATTTATATTGAAGACGGTTGTACAAAATTTCTAATTTTACCATTTGTTTTAATGTCAAAAGACCTTTCAACATTTTTTTAAAACTCCACAATAAGAGTATCTCAGTCTGAAGATCTTGCAGGCCAATTAATTGTTGCGTTTGAACTTATTTAGACATTGAAATTGTTATTGAGATAATCAGCGCGTTTTCTACTGTTATGGACAGGAGCACGGTCTTTTTGAAATATAATAATATTATTTTGCCCGTCCTCTTGCAGACAGTTTAATTCATTTCTTAGAAGGCTTAATATTTCTGTGTATTTTCTAGTATTCAAGTGTCCTAACACATGAAATATCTACTTCATTCTGTATTCTGGTCTTTCGTCAAGGATGTCCAAGGGAATTTCTGTAAACCATCACTTCCATCTCTGCACAGGCAGGACGACTCACTGACCCACGACGCAAAAGAGAAAGCCGATCTTTTAGGTTCCCTTTTTACGTCAAACTCGACTTTCGATGACGAGGGGAACACACCGCCGACCATCCCGTGGTTTGAGTGCACTGTGCCTGATGTGCAATTCACGCAGTGCTCAGTACGCAAAGCTACTCCTCTCCCTCGACATCCACAAGTCGAGTGGACCTGACGGAATCCCCCTAATTGTGCTGAGAACGTGTGCTCCAGAATTGGCACCGGTTTTTACGTGTCTTTTCCGGTATTCCCAAATTTGTGAAAGACAGCTTTCGCCATCATCTCCTTGTTCTCGAAAATAATGGAGTCCATCATTAACTGCCAGCTCATGCGGTATCTTATTTATTTTATTTATTTATTTCTGAAACTTACAACTATCATTACAGGATTACCTAATGCGATAGTGTAGCTATCTAACTGATTTGTATTCATGCTTTAATTTTTGTAACAAATTACAAACAATGCTGTCTTTGTAAATTCACTCAGAGTACAACAGAACAGGTCCGTCTCACTAGCTATTAAGTTGAGCGTATGGAGTGCGCGCGTCAGAGGTGCCTTACCCAGAAGTTTGGTCCGACCGCGCGGCTCTACCAACAGTCGCGGCTGCCGTCGGCGCCACGCATACCTCTCAGGAACACATAGGTTTAATTGCCCTAACATTTCAGCGTTATGCAATTTTCCTCTGAGTATTTTAAAAATATACGAGGAAGTTACTCCTAAATCTTTAACTTCTCTGACCCTTGTCATCGGCAGCCCGTCAATGTGATAGTTATTTAAAATAGGAGTGCGCGCGCGAGAAAGACTAATTAACACACACTTAGAGCTGTTAAATTGCAAAAGATTGTCTTTGCTCCAACTCACAACCCTGTCTATATCTCTTTGTAGTATAGCACATTCATTTCCATTTTTTACTGCAAGAGACAATTTAAGGTCGTCAGCAAACAATAAACACCTAGCGTCTTTCACCACTTCTGGTAGGTTGTTTATCATCAGCAAGAACTCCAAAGGGCCAAGGTTACTGTCCTGACTTACCCCGGACCATGTGAAATATGGCTCCGACTTATGTCCCTCATATTCCACATATTGCTGCCTATCGGACATGTAACTTGCAAAAAAGTGCAGTAAATGTGGGGTAAAACCAAAAACTGCTAGCTTTTTAAGCAACACGTTATGATCTACTAGGTCAAACGCTTTTTTAAAGTCAAAATAGGCTGCATCCGTCTGTACCCCTTGTCTCCACTCGGTACCAGATGAGCCATCTGACAGAGAAGGTTACTGGTTGTACTCCTTCCTGGTCGAAACCCGTGTTGAGCGTCTGAGAGTTGTGCGCACACCTGATGGAATATTGTCTTATGAATAGCAGCTTCAAATACTTTTGCCGACGAAGACAACACTGCAGTAGGCCTGTACCCGTCCACAAATTTTGCTGAACCTCCCTTTGGAACCGGAACAACGCGGGTTACTTTCCACCTCTCCGGGAACACAGCAGCCTTAAGGCATTTGTTATATATATGCAATAGCGGCTTGGCTAGTACTGACCTACAATCCTTAAAGATATAAGGCGGAATGCCGTCAGGTCCTGCAGACCGTTTAGGCTTAAGTTCTTTAAGCGCAAGACATACGTCTACCAACTGTAATTGATCCAAGTGCACCCGCGCCGCTCCATTTCCGCTACCTGCTCCTACTATAGCGGAGCTCACATCCAACTCTGGCCGCTCTGAACTATAAATAGAATAAAAATACTCTGCGAACTCGTCAACACACTGCTGACCAGACAACGCCTCCCCGTCTTTTTGTATTTAACAAAATTCCAAAAAGATTTTGAATCTTTCAACATTTGATTTTGAACACGTTGTTGATATTGTTCCTGTGCGAGTCCTATCATATTCTTTACATTAGCCCTATCAATGCTGGTGTTCCACAAGGCTGTATGCTATCACCTACGCTGTTCCTTCTGCATATCAATGACATGTTGCACTGGTGATGCTTTTTACACCGGCCGTACCAATATTTCTCGGGATCACGTCATCGAGTAACAAACTTCCCAAGTAACATTTTTCCGGACCTAGGTTGTAAAAATGCCTTTAGGGTTTAAAAGGTTGTAAAGGTTAATGCATTGCTATCTGGTCATATCAAGTACTTGAGAATGATTATTAAGTCCTAACACTAATTGTTTATTATTACAACCTTGGAGCCGCTGACAAGAGCTTAAATTAACGTTATTGTGACTTGTGTTTCAAGAGCATATAGCCCTAGGATCATAAAGTTGTCATTGACTCTGATTAAGTTCTAAAAGACTAGCATTTTACTTAAGTAAGATCTAAAGGTAAAATTTTTAACTTTCATATTACTACAAGGTTGTGGATTGTTGAAATCGCTTATAAGTAATTTCTAAAACCTACTTCAAACCTTTAGGCTGTATTAGAGTTATCTATGTAAACAAATTAGGACTGTGTGATAAAAACCCAAACCAATAAGCTATTCTTAAGAGCTGAAGGTATGATTAAAGTCCTACAAGAATGTTTTAAAGCTTTACAGACGTCCTCAAAGAATGTCAGTTGCCTCCGCGACTTCAAAGCAACGATTGTCTTGCAGGATGGACCAACACAGGGTGTCATCAAAAAAACGAAGTGGAAATTTTAAACGTAAATTGCGTAAAATTTCTTAAGAATAATTAATACACCGATAAGTTTCAAGTCATCATTTTATTACAGTAGTTAGGTATCGTAGATCGTGACTGCCAAATATGGGTTTTTTTATTTATTTCCCATTTGCACAAGTTACCACTACTTGAGGCTCTTTCAGAACGATTATCGCTGTCGGCGACTGTCGTCATGTCGAGTCTCAGATCTGTAAACCATTTTAAGTAAATCAATCTGACCAAACGTAAGTACAAAATGAGTTTTAGCCGGTCCGCGGCATGTGATATCCATGATGGATTTCCTCATATAAAATGGTTGTTCGGCTGTTCGATTTTAACTATTTTTACAGATCATTGTCTCCGCTCAAGATGCCCGACCTTCTGAAACCCCTTTAGTTTCAACCACAGGTGACATGACATCGTCTGAAATATTTGAAGAATCACAAAAAAATAAATCAGATGATGATGGTGATTTATCTGAAGATTTTGAAGACCTTGAAGCTCTTACAACAACAAAGGATTTAAGAATGTGGTCTTTGAAACACAAAATTAAACATGTTGCCTTAAAAGACCTTTTAGACATATTGAACAAATGAATTAATCTGAAACTTCCTAAGGACCCTAGATCCTTATTGAATACTCCCAGTGGTAATATACAAATAAAAATATTAAGGGCGGTCAATACTGGCACAATGGACTCGAAGCATGTCTTCGATTTTTTTTCATGAGCTGACGAAGACATTTCAGTTAAGATAAACATTGATGGATTACCTATATTCCATTCTTCAAAAAACGAGTTTTGGCCAGTCCTTTGTACAATTGACAATTTGAATCCTAAACCAATGATTATTGGTATTTATTATGGAAAAATAAAACCTCAACGAATTCTTGTCACCATTAGTTGAAGATTGAACACAATTTAAAGCAAGGCATTAAAATTGGTGATTATATCTATAGCGGTAACATTAAAATGTTTTGTATGTGATTCCCCAGCAAGGTCCATACATTAAAGGTAAGAGTGACCATTTTAAATGAAATTAGCTTGTTTTATTTGGTGAATTTTCTACAATCATCACATGAAATAAATGTTATTAAAACCCTCGATGAACAGAAAGTAGAAGCTGGAAAAGTCGGTGCAAAATTCTTTTTGAGTTTCACAGTATCAGAAAGTTTACCTAATAAACCTGTACCTGTTGAAAATATTTTCAAAAAGCTTTCAAAAATTTGTTGTATGCAATGCATTCTGTATCAGGTTCTATACCTAAGTTAGTATAATTACTTTTTTTTTTTACAGGAGTGGCAATTTCAATTTCTATAGAGGAGAGTATTCACACGTGTCCTACACTAATACTATCGAACAAAATCTTCCCGAATAGGACTGACGATACATTTCGCAGTAAATACGATGAATATCATCACAAGATAGATTCCCTCTTTTGAAACTTCCGATCAACATGATTGACGCCTTTCAGTAGATTTGTTGCATTTGATAGATCTGGGCATAGTAAAAGACTTCTCACTGGTTGGCGTGATGGATATTTCAAAATAAGTCGTTGAAATGGCCTAGTAAAACAACTAAATAATTGTCTTTAAAATGCAATCCTCAAATTGCCTAAAGAGCTACACAGAAAAATAAGAGGATTGGATTGCTTATTATTCTGGAAAGCATTAGAATACAAATTTTTATTAAATTACGGGATTGTTGTACTAAAAGGTGGTACGTGATGACGTGTATGAACATTTCTGATTTTGTTTTGTGCAGTTACAATTTGTTCGACAGGTCATTATAAAGGATTATATGGCGTTGCACGTGAACTTCACTTTGCAAATCAATATTGCATAATATACGGTGAGCAGTATCTTACAAGTAACGTTCATAACCTGATACATTTAACAAAAGATGTTCAAAATTTGGGAATCTAATAAAGTTTAGCGCCTACCCATTTGAGTCAAATTGTATGAAATCAAAAATAGGTTGCGTGGCAGTAATAAGCCTCTAGCTCAAATAGCCAACAGGTTAATAGAGATTCAAAAGCTCAGTATGATGTGCAAATAGATGTGAAGAGTGATGTATATCCACAGTTAAAATACGTCTCAGCTATTCCTATCTTAGTCACGTGATCAAGATAATTCAACGCCTATTTACAAAATGCCAATATTAGAGGATGTTTTAACAGTGGTAGAGCCGCGCTGCAGCTTCTGCTGTAGCATGGATGGGCCGGCTCGAACCGGGCGGTACCACGACCTCACAGAATACCAACGTAAAGTAGGAGCTTTGCTTCTGCGTTTCGCTTGTTAGTACAGGTGGCCGGGCTAATCCCCATAACATGATGGCGGAATTTAAAGAAAGAACTACCCCAGGAGGGTACCAGCACCCTGGTAATGAAGAATCCAGAATCCTCACTGAGCATCCACGGTCAAGCTACCCTCTTCCTGAGCGTGGGTGCTCAGGCTGTTCAAAATATTTGGTTATAAACAACCGTTATAATATATAATAATTATTATGTATATATATTATAACGCTTCAGTTGATTCTGTTGGTTCGGTGGTTAGCGTGACCCCAGATTGACCCCAAATTCGCGCCATCCCCCGCGGACAACAATTTTGTAAGTGTAGATTAATTTTTATCGCCTTTTATGACATTCTAATTAAAACCCAGAATTAGTTAAAAAATCGTTTTAAATTGATTCAGTACTTACTGGTATTTTGTTTGTTTTTTTTTTTAATAAAGAACTCCTTGTGAAATGTATCATCCTCCCGTCCTTCATCTACCTACCAAACACTAAAAATAACAAAACAAAATTCTAACTTACTTTCATTCGAAGAACAGCCTGTAGTAGCTAATTATGCTCAGCAGTTGTTTTTGCGACTAGCAAGTCTTGAACTACTCCTGGCGATAACCTTTAAGTTGTGAAAACAGCCTAATCGTTTTAAGTAGGTCCATGGGATTACCTTTTGCTCTTATTTTGGCAAACATTGAGAGATTTTAGCTGTTGCAGTTTTAAAAAAGTTAATTTTAATTCCTTATAGTAATTTCCTCATGCCGGCCATATTTTTTCACGGAAATTAAAAAAAATGTTAATAAAAAAACAATATTTTAGTAAATTAAGGAGCGTGTGCTTTCTTTTGCTTATTTACGATTTAAAGTATATGTTTTTTATATGAATAGAAGTTTTATTATAATTTTATTCTAATGCTACTTTACACGAATTTCTGCATTTTATCTTTTTTATTTCATTAAAATATCACCAAAAATTGTAACTTTCGAAAGGCCCGTGTCTTATATAGCACTATTATCTTAAAGTATCACGATAAAGTGCCAGTCGCACTACATTTATCCTGAAATAAGAAGTTAAGTGCATATAATTTTTATGAATATTATTTATCTCGCCATTTTGAAACTTGGTATGATGACAGGGAAATGTCGCCATTCCACGACATTTAAATCCACGATTAGTGTTTTGTGTAAAAATATTTTACTAACACAGAAACGTTCTAAGAATAGGACTCATGAAAGCATTTATTCATAACCATCAAAAGCTTTAAGGTTGTCAAAGAGTTACATCCAAGATTACTTTAGAACTTAGAAGCTACTTTGCAAGGTTGTATTAACGTTGAATTAAGGTTGTGAAGGTTATATTTGGGTTCTGTGTAAGTAGTTAGATAGGTTTTGGATTTGAGCTATAGGTTTTGCTATAGCTCTCAGAAAGGTTCTAAAACGTGGGCCCTTTTTGCACACAGGAGGTTAATATAAGGTTATTAAAACGTCATTGAGTCTATTAAGACTTACGGACGGATTTCCATATAAAAGTTCTAGAACCTTTCCAAAACCTTTCTGAAACCTAAAATGTTACTTGGGTTGTGTCTGATTAAACAAAGTCTCGGATTGGGGACGACTTAATCTAGCCCAGTTTAACCCTCAGAAGACACGAGTTTGCGCGTTTACCGCTAAAAAGAACCCCTTTGTCGTATCTCTTCAATTCCAGGGCACTCCCCTTGCTGCCTCAGCTAGCATCGGAATTCTCGGCGTCCAACATATCGAACGATGTGCAATTTCATGATTACTTGGAAGGGAAGGCGTAAATTAGCCTCTAAAAAGCTTGGCGTGTTCAGCAGACACTGACTGTATTTCATGCCGGCACACCGCTTGTAACTTTACAAGGCGCAAGTTCGGCCTCACATGAAATACTGTGCTACTCCGAGTGGGCTTGGCGAGCCCACTTCGGATGTGTGTCGGTGGGTTGCGGCGACAGGAGTGTCCTCTCCCCCTACCGCTGCTGCCGAGGTGGAGTCACGGAGGAAGAGGAGTGTTGGTATGGCGATGCGCCATTCGCCCTATCCTCCGCGACTCAGACGGGGCCGCACCGTTGATGCGGTGGTGGTGGGGCCGCGGGGGGAGAGGAGTGTCGGTATTGCGAGGCGCAGCTCTCCCTACCCTCCGCGGCCGAAACTTGGTTGGCGGCGGAGCCAGAGACCAGAACCGCCGCTGGGGTCGGGAAAGCCGGTGTTACCGAGTTCTCGATTTTCCTGGCACCAAGGCCTCCGCGTATCGGACTCATTACGCAAGTAGAGTTGGAGGCCGTGGAGGGGGCGTGCCTTGTGTTCCTGGTGCGCCTTGCCTGAGGAGGAGAATGGGGAGGAGAGGTCCTCCCCCGAGGTGGGGCTGCCATGGGGCGGCCGGCGCTGGTGGGGCCGCGGATGTGTGCGAAAGCGTTCCCGTGGCCCTGCCAATATGCGGCGAAGGTGGAACACCATGGGGTTTTAGTCGGTGCGAGTCCGACATAACTCGTCTTTGCCTCCGCGAGGCGGGTATGCGTAGGCATTTCCCCATGTCAAAAAAAACTTTGCGCAGAGCGGCTCGAATCGTAGACGAGAGAGTTCATTCTGATCAGCTCGATTCACTGGCGCTGCGAAGGGATGTTGCATCCCTTTGCATTTTCTATCGCATCTACCTCTGAGGAATTGTTGGGATTAATTCCAGCCGCCAAATTTCACGAACGCACATCGCGACAAAACTTACGATACCATCTACACGATCTGGGTGCTTGGCGGTCCACCACTGTGCGTTTTACTAGGAGTTTTCTTATTCGCACAACCTCTTTGTGGAATCGTTTACCACCGGTGATTTTTCTAGACCGATACGGCTTAGGGACCTTCAAGAAAAGAGCACTCCTTTCTAAAAGGCTGGCAACGCACCTGCAATGCCCCTGGTATTGCAGTTGTTCATGGGCGGCGGTAGTCACTTACCATCAGGTGAGCCGCATACTCGTTTGCCCTCTATACAATAAAAAAAAACATAAACCATCACAAGCAATGAAAATTCACTATTTTTTTTAATTTGCTTAACAATTTTAACTTAACAGTATGTAGAAAGCGAAGAAAACATAGTATAATACAGAAGACCTAATACGAGTTACCATTTCTCGCTTGTTGCTCAGTGCGTCTCTCTCGTTCTACAGTAAGTGATACCACAAGTGACAAAATGATATGTTGAATGTAAATATTCATACTCACTCTGACGAGATAAGTTCGTAAAAGTTAATCCCTACGCTTAATTTATTTTTTCTTTAAATTGATAGAGATAGTTATTAAAATTAAATTAAGTGGTGAAGTTAAACTGGCGCGTGTGGCGCCCTGTAAACCTCGGCGCTCTGGGTGGCCTCTGGGTGCTCTGGGCGCCCTCCCCCCTAAAGCCGGCGCTGGCTCGTAAATCGTCAAATAAAAAAACTACACATTCATAGATATAACAAATATATTTTCAAATCTTCTTAAATAGTCAATACGTGATAGCTCTAACAAGTTAATACATATTCCAAAGTTATATTCTTTACAAATATTAACGTATTCTTATAATGTTTAATATTTCTGTCAGACCACTCCGCACTCTTAACACAGCCAACTTTGTTTCTATCATTGTGAAGTCGGTTAACTCCATCTGTAAAATTATAAATTGATATTATTGTAGATACATATAAGACATATTATACAAAAATACTTTTAAAAATAATAGTAGCTGTAAATAAGGAGTATGTCTTTTTGTAAATCAGCCATAACTACAGACTACTTCCTAGTTTTGGATAAAAAGTAGGAATTACGGGCCGTGTAAAGGAAATTCAAAGAGGCATGTGGTGTTTAAAACTACTCTTTTGTATGGAATGGAGATAATTTGAAAGTAAGTTGCTGATAGTAATCTTTAATCCGTAAATCCAGTGCAATTTTTTTAAATAATGACAATGCTAAACACATTGCTAATATTTCGTTAACAACTCTATGTAAGCTTAAAATGCTCGTGTTAGAAGTGGTTCACAACTGAAGTCGAATAACGGATACGAACCCACGAACTTTAAAGTTTGTGGTCCAACATAATCTCTGTAATGTAATTACCAATCATAAAGCGTGGTCAAGTCAAGATTCTTGCTTTGTGTGTAAAAACATGGAGAAAACAAATTTTCCCAGAAATTATACCTTAAATTATAACTACATAGATTTTTGGCCCCCGTGAACTTATTATTGCAAATTTCATCGAAATCCTTAGAGGCGTTTTCGAGATCGCGATTACAAACAAATATATTTATATTGCTCTTATAATAGTATGAGGTTATATTACCCCGTCAGGTGGATCCTTTTCTCTGGGCGGAAATCTTCCATACATACGCTCACAAATTGCACACAAGCCACACCAGGTGCGATATTTTAGCGTATTAAAATCACTCTGAAAGAAATTAAAAAGCAATAAAATCGATGAGACCCTTTAGAATATTTTTAACCGACTTCAAAAAGGAGGAGGTACTCAATTCGAGTGTATGTTCTTTTTTTTTGTATGAATGTTACGCGATATATTCACCAGATTGTGAACCGATTTTAATGATTCTTTTTTTATTAAATAGGCTTTACCTCAAGGGTGGTACCATTAAATTTTGGAGAAAAGCTTCCACCCCCGAGGGTGGAAAATAGGGGAAAAGTTTCATATTGGACTATTGTTTAAGGAATTTCAAATGATATCTTCGCAGATTGACAACCGATTTTAATGATTCTTTTTTATTAAATAGGCTATACTTTAATGGTGGTCCCATATAAATTTGGGGAAAAGATTCCACCCCTAAGGGTAGTAAATAAATAACTTCTTTTTTAGCGATTTGAAGTCGGTTTTTACTTTTTGTTAAAAGTTATAATTATTATAATAAATGAGATCAAACATTGTTAATTGTCCTTCATTGAGAAATATACAAGAATAATGTTAACATTAATCAAGTAGTAGGTACAGTTGGTAAAGTACTAAAGTATTTATTACATATACACGCACATCTCCTGTATCACCGTCCTCTGAAGGAAAATGATCCTTATATCCTTTATCAAGTAGTGCCAATTTGATATCGTCGGTAATGTTATCCTCCTCCTTATAGGAGTCCCATTCCATTAAGGCTTTGAATTGAGTCGCCTGTTCCATACTTAACGTTCCGCCCATCATTAGAATTAATCCATCTTCAATATCCTGTAATCATAGATAGTTGACAGGTGACAGACATATTCTAAAGATTAAGCTATTAATTTCTCCAAACTAAAGAGGCCTGTAGAGGAGAGATCCATCTCATCACTGAACTCTACTAACTGGTGATATTTACCTAATCGAAGTGGTCACTGTGGCCTCGTTGTTATTAAAGTGAAGTCAGCGAATTAAAATAAAAGTAAATACGCTGTTAAAGTAGTAAAGTTGCAGCCGAAACACATCCCATAGCTGGGTACGTTTAAGCTCCTTCAAACGTCTTTGAGGGGATTATGGAGCGATTTGTCTGCCGTGTTGCAGCGGTGCGTATTGGCGGATTTCACTTGTTATTTAATAAAAATTGTGTCGTTGCTCAATTTTTGTCGAAATTTGTGTCAAAGAACCGACAACCGGAGAAAAAAGGTTCTCGAGTGGCAGCCTCGTACCGGCGGACGAAGTGTAGGGCGTCCCCCCACTAGATGGAGTGACGACCTGGTAAGACATGCAGGGAGTCGATGGATGCAGGTGGATCAGGACCGTGCTCTCTGGCATTCCTTGGAGGATGCCTATGTTCAGCAGTGGACTTGTGAAGGGCTGTATTGATGATGATGATTAAAAAATTGTATAACATGTAGGCTCCCCTCCCCCACGATGTTTTTCTTCATCGCCAAGCACGTGAGAAATCATAAGTTTGTAATTAACGCTTTTTTTTAACGCCGACCAAAGATAATGTAATCACTATGAATGCCACGATACGCCTTTTTGCCGATACGATACCGATACCGATGCTCTTATAAAAATATCGGCAATACCGATACCGATACTCTTATTGAATTCAAAAATGAAGGTAAAATAAATAAAACACAAGTCAGGTTATTTTTTTAATTAATATAAAAAGAACAAATAACAGGAAAAACTAAATAAAACCGTTTAAATTAGATTAGGTTGAGATTAGTTAATAGTTTTAATAATTAAAATTAACATTGATGCGATTTTTGTTTAAAAAACAAAGTATTCTTAAGTTTTGCGGAGAAAGGCGATTTCGCAAATCTGTTTGAATAAGAACTGCGGTGGAAAATAGTCTCTCAGATGCGACAGAATTCATTCGGAAACTGAAAGTACTTCTGCGCCATTTTTTCAAGTTTGGGTATAAGACGTCATTGCACCAGAAAACGAACGGATCTGCGCCTCTCGATACATTAGGAGATCTTAGGTATCTCTTGACTTCTTCTTTGAGAGAATTACACCTCATAGTAGACAGGGGCTCATCTTCCTCGGACTCTCTAATAATATTTTCACAAACGCTCCAAAGCCCGTCACTCATAGGCATCTCAGAATTTACAGTTACAGTACTAGATGTAAGTGTGACCGTGTCTGAAATAGTTTCGGAATGCAGTGCTACATTAAGGTCAAGTAACTGAACAAGACGCTTTTTTGCCATAGTAATAGTAGACTGTGATTGAAATATTCGCGCTTTGTAACGAGGATCAAGCATTGTGGCTAAACAAGACACTGAATAAAGCGCGGGGTTTCCCCGAGCATAGTTAGTTCGTGCCTCGTTTGCTACGAAGTAGATGAGACAACACGCACATTTACATTACATTTTTAAAGCGCGAAATTTGAAAAGTATCGTTGAATCGGCCATAAAAATATCGCCGATGCCGATATATCGGCAAACTTCGAATATCGCCGATATATCGGTATCGGTATCGGATGCATCGCTAGTAATTACTATGTTTCCCACCGCGCCGGCGATGATTGAGTCCAAGGTGTTCGCGGCCACCACTTATTACCCCACGGTTCTAAACATGCTGACCACCGAGTACATTGTATATATGCTGACTTACTACTACTAATAATAAAAATAACATGTACCTTTACTGGCATTCTGTACCCTTTCAGTCTGAACTTCCTCAGGACTGTGAGATATAGCAGCAGCTTGGACTTCTTTATGGTAACGAATCTCGAAGCATACGTCATTGGAGATAAAGCTATTAAAAGGTTAAAAATGTTAGTTTACTTTTAAAGTGAAAACTTATTTAGACGCGTTGGGCGATTTTAGAATGGGTAAAATATTATGAGTTCGCATCACCGACGTGCTAATGTTAATAACGGTAAATATATATGCGCATATATTGTTAACATTATACGCGCAACACGTCATGCTTAAAGCTACAGTAGCGCATATAGTACTATACTCTTTGACGCTGGACTAGTCACACTGTACGCGACGTTCCATCACTGCGAAAGAAAAATTTACTAGGCCAAGAAGTCGTGAACTAGTAGATGATTCATTACTTGAAAAATCTCCATAACCAACAGCAGCAGGTTAGTGAGCCTAGTACTTGCTGTAGCTCGGTTGTCAGAGTCGCGGCTATTATATATTCTGTGGTCTCGGTCGTTATTTCGCAAGGTGCATCACAAGCAAGTGAAGTTTGCATTTAGAGAGCTCTCCCTTCAATTGATGTCTTATATGAAATAATGAATATCAGACTTTTATTACGCTAAGACAGTGCGCTTTACCACCTATGACTACAGCACTACTTACCACCAGGACGGCTAGCATGGGCTGGGGACAAAAACTGTATCCCCCGATTATATCCACTGACAAGAGATAAAATTATCTTATCCTTATGCCAAAGGACGGCAACAGGGAAAGGAGAAGTATATCCCCGTTTAACATAACGAGTAGACATAATATATCCCCCGTCAGTAGCATGGGGCCAAATGAAAGAGAAAAAATTATGCTTTTTTGACATTTGAAAGGGTCAATTTTATCCTAGTTCAATGGACGTGGGTTTAAGTTGTATTTTGGAATTTTCTTATAATAGCAATAATTGCGGGGATAAGTCTATCTCATTTTATCTACTGTGGATAATTATATCCACCGGTGTGCCCATGCTCGAAGGGTGGATAAAACTAAGCGAGGTGATAAACATTTTGTCCTTTCCCGAGGATAAAATGTCTCCTGCCCATGCTAGCCCTGCAGGTGGGATTGTAGTTAACATACATACATAAATACATAAACACTCACGCCTGTCACCCAGAGGGGTAGGCAGAGATTATGGACTATTATGTAGTTAACACTGGCCTATAATATAAAAAAAGTATTTATTACAAAACTGTGCTCACTTAACCTATTGATTGATTACATTTGGTGTCTCCGTGGGGTGACGTAAGAGAATCTATCACCACTTCCTCCACCCATTGCGTTTGTTGGTTGTCACAAGAGGCGACTATTATGATAGCGAGTATAAGATATGTCAAAAAAAGCTTACGGCCTCCGATAGATGTCGGCATATTCACCCCGTTTACGTTAGACGTAAAATACCCATTCTTTTATACTTTCAGCACCGATGCCTGTTGCCAGGACTGCAAACTACAATTCGCCTACTAGCGTAATGATTAAGGCAAATATTCCCGTCTATTTTCTAAGATGTGAGTGCTGTTACCCTTTTGGTTGTTACTGCTTCATCACTCAGGGCTCTCTACAGCGGGAAAGGCATAATATGTCCACTGTGCTGTGGACTATTACAGGTCAATAAGGAATAAAAAGAAGTAACGCAAGCGCAAGGTGTCTCCGTGTAGTGTGAAATGTATGGGTTAACCGTGTAGTCGCGATGTAATATTACTACACTACCTCATATTATCCCGTGGATGTCGTAAGAGCAAAGGAGAGAAGATGGACACTAAACAAGGAGATGAGCAACAACATCTTCTCAATAACAGCTGAATAAAAATAACAAATTGCGTCAACCCGCTTACTAAACGTCATCTATGGCAAATATCCCCTCTATTAGGCAATCTATGGGGAAACCCTATGTTCAACGGTGAAGCGAGCACACAGTCCATCTGATGGTAAGTGGATACTGTGGCCCATAGACATCTACGTCTACCCTCGATTAAGAATCAAAATGTAGATTCGTTGTCACCCCCTGAGGACTAAGATAGAATGCCTCGTTTCCAGTAAAAAGGATTTCCGGTTCTCTACACTCACCATACGAACAGCAGCATTTAGCTGCTATTTCACGCTCGTATTCTGTAAGAGCGTGGACATTCGTGCGACAACTACGTTGCAGCATGGCACTACCACGTTAAAAATGGCTGTAATGTTTATTACACATATGGTAATCGTAAGGATATGGTAATTCTCAGTAGCAGCCCGGAGTAGGGAATTGGCGGAGACTCCCGTGCCTTGAAGAACAGTTCTGCGCCTGGCCTCTCTCCGGTCGAGTCGATTTGCCGTCCCATCGGACTATGAGAATGAGGGAATAGACAGTGCACCTGTGCTTGCGCATACACTTGGGCACTATAACCCTGACCTGCACAGATGGCTAGTCTCCGTTGAGACTGGCCGCCACGACCGAAATACGGTCTGGTGGACATTATTAGAAGGATATGGTGTCTCACTCTCGAGTTGTGCGGAGTCGATGGGCAGTGAGAAGCAGGCGGTCTGGCGGGTGAAGACGCGCGGCACGTGCAGCCAGTCGGCCAGCCCGCCGCCGCCCGCCGGCTCCAGCGCGCGCATCACACTGCGCAGCTCGGGCCCGGCCGGCCGAGCACCACGGGTTCGCAGTGCTTCTTGTAGCACGTAACGGCGCTGCCAATAGTGTTTAATAAATGAATTATAAAAAACCTATATATTAATACGTGAAGGGAATACTTTGTCTAACTTTTTAAGCATATTGCGCGCACGCAGGCTTGAAAGATTTAGTATTGTTAAAGTTTACAAGTGCAGAAAGCTAAAATTTATGTAAGTATAACCAGCGATCCGCCGAGGCTTCACACGGGTGATTTCTGGATTACAACTACAACGCCACCTACCGGGTCCAATTGTGAATCTAAACCACGCAACTGCATATTGATTCTTAATCGAAGATTAATGTAGATGTCTATGGGCCACAGTATACACTTACTGTGTTCGTTTGTCACCTTATTCTATAAAAAAAAAACATCAAGGAACCACCAACTCTAACACCCACAATTTTTTTATCAAAATCGATCCAGCCGTTTAGAAAGAGTTTACAGTTAGAATTATATGCATAAAGAAGATATGTGTTACAAACACTTAAAATAAAATAAAACATTCATTGTTTACGTACATGTTGCCAGTGTCACTTATCAAACACGTAATAGTCTATGGTCAAACAGTCGCACAGAGTAGAGGTTGTCGTCAAAGAATTTAATAATGTTAGCAACAAAATAATTACTGTCAGATTGAGATTTCTGATGTTCCTTTTTCAATAGTCTGTGGAGTGTATATCAAGGCCGGTCAAGGCAAAATAAGCCTGTAGTTTTTGGGAATACTGCGTTCGTAGTTTTTGACGAGTATGTGTACCTAGGACAAAATGCTCAATAAAGTAGGTCCAACTTCGACAAAGAGATGACTGATGAATGCAATTGGACTGGTCTGGCTTTCTGGAAACTGCGACGTATCTTCTTGTCCAATATTCCTCAGAACTTTTAGTGTTCAGCCAGTGTGTGTCGCCAGTGATGATTTACGGAATCGAAATGTGGTATTTTACTGCTGGTCGTATGAGGAAGCTCAAAGTCACTCAGCGTGCGATGGAAAGGGCTAGTATGCTCGGAATTTCTCTATATAAATCCCAAACGAGGATATTCTTAGAAAAACAACTCGTAGCTCAGCGAATCAGCAAGCTGAAGTGGCAATGGATCTGCCATATAGCTCGAACAACTCACAATCGATGGGGAAAAGGATTTTCGGGTAGCAGTCTATGAATGCAGGTGGTCGATGGATGCCGGTGGCCCAGGACCGTACTTTGTGGCAATCTAGGAGAGGTCTATATTCACTAGAGGACTTGTGATAGGCTGTACTGAGTGTGTTTGTGTAGTGAGTGATTGAGAACCTAGCAAGTTAATATCTTATAAGTAAAATCTATTACCTTGGTATCAAACTCCGTTTCAATAGCTTCCTCATCGACTTCTCTATGTAAATATTTCAAAATATCATCATCTATGAAGGAATCAGTATTGGAGGCGGCAACTGGCTTTATTATCGGCGGTAGTGGTGCTTCTTCCGCTACAGCTATAGATCCACGCGAACTGACATTGTGAGAGTCTGTGCCAATGCCTGCGATCTTAAAAAATAAAAATAGCGTAAATATCAATACCGACCAGGGACGTTAATAAGCTTGCAAAAATAATCATTCATTATCTATGATCTATGTTATTAATTTTACACAGCTCTTACTTCATCATCATCATCATCATCGCAGCTTATCAAAAGTCCACTTGCATTTGCTACGTATAGCAGGTAGGTTGGTAATCACCAAAGACTTTTATGTAGGTATACATACTACTAGATGGGCTCTGCGGCCTTAATACATTGCACACTAAGTTACGGTCAATTTTCTGTAACTCCTTTAGTGGATTTTAAGCGGGCTAGAAGACTAGTTCTTTGTTTTTTTAAACCGCGAACTTTGTTTTCGACAATCTAACACTCATTTTGTTAATGTGACACTGATTTTGTTTAAGAAGACGCTGTGATTATTTAAATGTGTGCGCACTTTGTCAACGTGATTAGAAGTTTATTTCAGACTAGCTGTTCCCTGCGACTTCGCCCGCGTGTAATTTAGGGTTTTAATTATGTTGCGTGGAACCTTAATTATTTTTCTAAAATATAAGTAGCCTAAGTTACTCCTTATAACATCAGCTATCTGCCAGTGAAAGTCTCGTCGAAATCGGTCCAGCCGTTTCGGAGATTAGCCGGAACAAACAGACAGACAGACAGACAAAAATTTAAAAAATTGTGTTTTTGTTATAAGTACCGTATATACTTTCGTATGCATTTAGTAAAAAGCTGTTATTTTGACATTACAAACAGACACTTCAATTTTATTTATTTGTATAGATAAGTATGTAACTTTATTTTGTTTTTGCCTAAAAAAGTAACAGTCGTAAATGAAAATACAACTGCGTGGCATATTTACCGTGCCAGCTAGCGCCCAGCCGGCGCCCCGCCCGTGCAATCCACAGCTATGACACAATTTTCGTTTTCAATTGCCAGTCGAGTAAGATACATGGCAGTCTTTGGTAACCACAGTTTTTTATCATCTTAATGATCTTGAGCCGCGTATCGATTACGCGCTGCCGCGCGCGCCATGAATGACTGCGCCGACCAGTGCGCTCCGCGGAACGCGCTCCAAATGTTCCAAGTGTATCAACTAAGCGCGCCTGGCGCGCGCGGCAGCCGTTCCAATCTTTGACCGTTCAATATGGATGTCGGTCGTGTACGAGCAGCTGCCGCTTTCATAGTTCTATTCATCTTCTCTGAGCGCTTTATTATGATAAAAACGACTTTTGCTATTCCACAGCAGATCTTTTAAACTATGTAATTGTATTAAACAGGCAACTTTGGTTATCTATAGCTCGCAACGCAACGAACACACGAATGATGAAAACAAACGTCCCAACTGGCGCGCGCGCCAAATCTTAAACTACTTTGATACGCGGTAAAAAACCGACACCAGATGGAGCGGCCCGCTCCACGCTTGAGCGTACCAACGAACAATTTGGCGCGCGCTCCAAGGCGGTATCCATTTCGCGCGGCTGGAGCGCGCGCCAATGTTCGACCTCTTGGAGCGCATAATCGATACGCGGCTTTATAGTTGTTATCAGGAATATACTGCAGTTCATCTTCTGTTTCAGTTTCCCTTTGTCGCCTCTTACGACATCCCTGTGTATAATTGGGGTAGTGAATTCTCTAACACCGCTAAAAATTTACTTGAGTTTCCGGATCTTGTTGTGCCTGTGCGGCGAGGCCAGCCGAAGTTAATCGATCGCTGCCACCGCCACGGACCTTGCGACGCCGTTTACCCCTTCGTCGTATTTCTCCGCCTTCTATATCCAAAACAAAATTATCTAACTTTTAAAATATAATAAGTTAATGATAATAAGTGTAGTAGAATAACTAATTAATTAATTGATGATTTGGATTTAAGCTAAATACCGAAAATTGTGAAATTTCTTAATACAGCTAAGATAAAATATAGAGAATAAATTCGAGAATGGAATTTCCAATTAAAGTCCAAACTCGAGAACAAAGACTGCAGTTTATGCTATAGTGAAACTGACTTCATTGGTAGACTTGAGGTTTATGGGTGTAAAGCTTACGGCTTACATACAGCTTGGACTGTGAGTGTCGTTACCGACAAGACAAGTACGTTTAGTGATGGAGATATAATAGGTACCTACAATCAATTCCACAGAGTACTTTATGTTTCAATTCATACTGATGAAGATAAAGAGTCGACGATATTATGACACACACTATAATATACCTATATGTACCTATATGTCATAACACTAGATTCACTTACGCAATGTATGTATTCTCATTTTAGACCGAGTAACTTATGCAACGTTTAGATTATCTGACGAACACCTCGTCGAATAAATTAAGTTATCCGTGGACGAGTGCGACGCGTTTTCATATTCGTGTGTATACAATATTCATTCAACTTAATTTTTTTAAACATGGATGAGGTACTTCTCGTTGCTACGACATTGTGTCTGCTTAACTTTTAGCGACTCACTAATATTTTAAATGAAAAAAGATGAAAAGACTGCAGTAGTAGAAATAAATTAGTATTAAGTAGAATATAAATATATCTACATATAAATGAAATGACAAAAATTACAAATTTTTGCCATTTCAGGTGCGTTTTTTAATGGTAAGAACAATGTTGTGAAAGTTAATGAAACAACATAGGTTAAGTTGATTACATGATAGTACTTCTGCCTATTCGTCTGTGCTCGGCGAGTATCTAAACGTGCCATTACAAAAATTATCGTTTATCAGTGCTTAGAAGACTACAATACAGTGACAATATAAATGACAGAAGAATTAACTGTGGTAGAGCCACGCGGCAGATTGTGCTGTCGCACGGATGGGCCGGTTCGAACCGGGTTGGTACCACGACCTCACAGAATACCAGCGTGAAGTAGAGGTTTACCTCTGCGTTTCGCTTGGTGAATGCAGGTGGGCGGAGGCCCAATCCCCCCCCCCCCCATCAACATGGTAGCGGAATTAAACGAAAGACTACCCCAGGAGGGTACCAGCACCCCTGGAGAATCCCTCGCTGAGCATCCACGACTGTTACTCCCACCCTGAGCGTGGGGTGCTCAGGCTGCCCTGAGTATTCTGGGCGCTCCTTTAGGCTCGTCGGACCATTGTCTTGTCCGGAGTGTGGTGCCACTCAAACTAACGTCGCGGTTGTATTCTGCAGGCTACCGCCGTGTTTGGCACTATAGGTCGGCCGATTGGGATAGGATGCGGTCTTTTTTTGCATCCTACCCTTGGGGGCAGGTTTTCTTCTCGCCGGAAGATCCCAGCGTTGTTGCTAATTCTGTTGCTGATGTGGTACTTCAGGTATGGAACTTTTATTCCATCCTCTGTGGTGCCCATCGGAGGCAGATCCAGCCATGGTTTGTTGTTCTGCAAAATAGCATCACGCTATAAGCAGGAGTGCTACCGGGCCTGGGCTGACGCATCAACGTCTCGGGATGTAAACACCAGCGCTTTTAAAAAGAAGTATAATTCCGCCTCCAGGTCCTTCAAAAGAGTCATTGTCAAGGCAAGGTCTGAGCACATCGGCAGAAATGGCGAGAAGCTAGTTCACCTTCCTTCGGGAACCCGTGCATTCTGGTCTCGCCAAGGCTGTCCAAGGAACTTCTGTCAGCCATCTCTACCAGGCACAGAGGACGACTCACTGGCCCATGCCGCAAAAGAGAAAGTCGATATTTTAGGCCCTTTGCATCCAACTCGACTCTCGATGACGGGGAACACACCGTCGACCATCCCGCAGTGTGAGTGCTCTATGCCTGATGTGCGATTCACACAGTGCTCAATACGCAAAGCACTCCTTTCTCCTGACGTTTTCAGCACAATTGGAATCCCGCCAATTGTGCTGTAAACGTGTGCCCGGAGTTGGCCCCGGTTTTAACGCGTCTTTTCCGGTACCCTTATCCCAAGGCGTAGTCCCGAATTCATGGAAGATAGCTTTGGTCCACCCGATCCCTAAAAAAGGCGACCGCTCAGACCCGTCCAACTACAGGCCTATCGCCATCACCTCCTTGTTCTCCAAAATAATGGAGTCTATTATAAACTGCCAGCTCATGAGGTACCTTGAGGATCACCAGCTGATTAGTGACCGCCGATACGGTTTTCGTCGTGGTCGATCAGCTGGTGATCTTCTGGTCTACCTGACTCATAGATGGTCGGAGGCAGTAGAGTCCAAGGGGGAGGCATTGGCCGTTATTTTGGACATAGCGAAGGCCATCGATCGGGTCTGGCACAAAGCGCTTCTTTCGAAGCTCCCTTCTTATGGACTTCCCGAGAAATTGTTCAATTGGATCACCAGTTTCCTTGCTGATCGGAGCATCAAGGTCGTAGTAGACGGTGCATGCTCTGATTACAAGCCTATCAACACTGGTGTTCCACAAGGTTGCGTGCTATCACCAACGCTGTTTCTCCTGCATATCAATGATATGTTGCAAACTGGTAACATTCATTGCTATGCATACGACAGCACTGGTGATGCCTTATATACTGGCCGTGCAAATATTTCTCTGGAAAACGTCGCCGAGTACCGTGACAAACTTGTGTCTGAAGCCGAGTCTTTGCTGAACAAAGTCTCGGATTGGGGGCGACTAAATCTAGTCCAGTTCAATCCCCAGAAGACACAAATTTGCGCGTTTACCGCTAAAAAGAACCCCTTTGTCGTATCTCCTCAGTTTTAAGGCACTCCCCTTGTTGCCTCAGCCAGTATCGGAATCCTCGGTGTGGACATATCGAGTGAAGAAAAGGCCAAATTGGCCTCTAAGAAGCTTGGCGTGCTCGGCAGAGCGGGACAGTATTTCATGCCGGCACACCGCTTGCAACTTTACAAGGCGCAGGTTCGGCCCCACATGGAATACTGTTCCCATCTCTGGGCAGGGGCTCCCCAGTGCCAGCTCCTTCCACTTGACCGCATCCAGCGCAGAGCGGTTCGAATCGTCGGCGACCGAGTTCTTTCCGATCGGCTTGACTCACTGCCACTGCGTAGAGATGTTGCATCTCTTTGCGTATTTTATCGCATCTACTACGGGGAGTGCTCTGAGGAATTGTTCGGACTAATTCCAGCCGCTCAATTTCACCATCGCACATTGCGACAAAACTCGCGATACCATCCATACCACCTGGATGATTGGCGGTCCACCACTGTGCGATTTAGAAGAAGTTTTCTTCTTACTTCCTTGTGGAATCGATTACCACCAGCGATTTTGCCGGACCGATACGACTTAGGGACCTTCAAGAAAAGAGCCTACTCCTTTCTAAAAGGCCGGCAACTCATCTGCAATTCCCCTGGTGTTGCGGTTATTCATGGGCGGCGGTAGTCACTTACCATCAGGTGAGCCGCATGCTCGTTTGCTCCCTCGCCTATAAAAAAAATGACAAGATCGAGGAAACTGTACATGCGGTCTGAGCTAAGTTTTGCAAGACCCGTCGCAGAAGAACCCAAAAACTCTCTGATAAGTGTACAAAAGTGAAGAACAAACAAACTTACAGTCCACCTGATTGTAATTGGCAACTGCAGCCCGTGGATACCGCAACCAACTTCAAATAAAGAAGGCTACAGATAGGGGCAGATCTACATATAGGCTTTTTGGGCTGCAGCCCAGGGCCCCCGTGGATGTAAAGGGCCCCCAGCCAATGGCTATCAAAGCTTTAAAAATAATTATGATGTATGAAAATTTCATGAGTTTTAGTGAAAAACAAAGAAAAAAGAAAAAAAGAAGATAAGAAAATTAATTTTCGAAAAGAGATAGGTACATCAGTATACATCAATAAAGAAAATAGTTTTTTGACAAAATGGCCATTAGTTTGATTAATTAGGTAGGCCACCAAGTAGTATTAGCCCAGGGCCCCACTAATTCGTGTTCCATCCCTGCCTACAGATGAGTTGTTACCTCTGAGGACTAAGATGAAATACTTCACAGCCTGTTACTATACTGGCTCTCCACGAGTATATCCTTCAGACTGGAACAAAGCGGCACATGCACTGCTATTTGGTGGCAGAAAAATGCGGTACCTACCCAGACGGACTAAATTTCTATTTTCTTTTTAAATATTCTTTATTTCCAAAATAAAGTAATTTTATTTATACAGTATATTTTGCCGCGAACCTTTCAGTTCCAGGACGAACCTATCATTCGCAGCAGAATTCGAGAAGTAAATAAATTCTATTCCAGGACAGTAGAATGCTCACCAATATCATCTGCATTTCCTTGATCGGCTAAATTTGTATCATTGCTGTCCTTATCGCCCTTCGAACGCTGAGAAGCCGGTGCTTCGCTTTTGTTTTTACCTTTAACCGTCTTGCTTAAATTTAAAGCCTTTAGTTGGTTCTAAAAAAAATAACATTATTATTTGTTGTCTCTTATTTTGTGTATCGTTGTAGCGGTCATATTTTGCAATGCGTGTAAGGAGAGTAGAGTTAAAACGACAGATGGTAGATGTGTTAATAGTCTACGGGTTGATAGAGCAACTGTTGGATTTAATAAATGGTCTTGATTTTGTTAGAACTAAGCTTCTCTGTTCTATAGCATATTAACTGTTCTACAGTCGAAATTAGAGGACGAAGGAGAAGTTAGAGGAGTTCCAAAACAGTTCGTTGAGAAAGAAACATAAAATATATGTGTTATGAGTAAAAATATTTTTTAACGGCTACGCCTATAACAAAATGAAACAATTGGAATCGGAATATTGACTTTAAATATTTCAGGGTTGACAACGTTGAGGTTAAGACAAGATGTTTAAGAGCAAGGAAAATATATACCTAAAGAGAACATTTTAAGCTGGGTACATAATAATTATACAAACTAAGGAGTTGTTCAAGATTTCTGTTACCTCTAGGTTACAAAAGAACTCTTCTTTCTCAAAAGTAACACCTAATTGCTTATTAATCACTTTCCTTTTTATCTGCATGTTCGGAAGTTTCATTTTCTTGTTCGGATTTGTTGCAGGCATAGCCACAGTTGAAGCGATTCTTTTTCTTTTATTTGATCCGTAATCTATTACTATTCTTGACAAATGCATCGAATTACAGTCGCAATGTGAACGTCGTACTCCTGGCGATATTTTTGATAATGGTTCATGTTTAGCGCCTTTGTTTTTAATTGTAGTACAATTTTCTTTAGCCAAAGATTTCAATTCTTTTATCTTCTTCTCTTTTGGTTTCTCCCTTTTAATTTGCAATAGTTTCGTTTTTGAAATTAGAAACGGTAACATCCTTACTTATTTTTTAGTAGTAACGATAAATAAATCCTTCATTAATATTTTTATTATTAAATACTTTCTCAGTATATAATGGGGATTCATATAAGTCAGGAGTTTTAAGGCACACGTTGTATTGTGTGTTGTGAAAACTGATAGAGCGAAATATGAAAATTATTTATCGCTTTACGTCAGTTAAGCTATTGATTTTTTTATCACTTATAAAATAATTAGATATGTTACACACTTCAGCGGTTGTTATTGATACCATCATATTAAGTAACTAGCTTTTACCCCCAGATATATATATATATATATAATCAGAATCTCGGAAACGGCTCCAACGTTTTTCATAAAATTTAGTATGCAGGGGGTTTCGGGGCGATAAATCGATCTAACTAGGATTCATTTTTAGAAAATATCATTAGAATACGAAGGTAAATTTCGTCCCCATCAACAAGGTTATAATAGCTCAGTTTGGTCATCGGGCGATCCCGAAACCATAAGACCCCGGTTCGAGTCCAGATGTCTCCAGTTCGATTATTATTTTCCTTTTTTTTTAAGTTCCTTCTTTTGTGAGAAAAACTATTATTGGGAACCCTTTTCCTGCGCATCTAATTCGTATCTAAGTATATTACGAGCTTTAAAAAAAAGAATACGGGTAGGTAAGATCGAAAAATATTATTAATATTTCATCAGTAGGTAATTCGTAGCTAAATATAATCTCCAAAAACACGATTTACAAAAAAAATACCGAGCAAAGTTCGGTCATCCAGGTACTTTTACCTGAAATAATGAATTGATATAATCAAATGTAAAATTTTTTTGAGATGCGACCACTCACAGCGACTCTCAGATTTTGTAGATATATGCCCAAATAATCAAACGCTACTCAATTTTAAGACGTCGTTAAGTCTCGTGCTGTCTCTGTCACTTTAAGTCAAAGTGACACCACGAGACTTTTGAGTATCTGACCAATTACTGCTCATTTTCAGGCTAACAGTCCGTCTGGGTTTGGTACCACGCTATTACCAATTTCTGCCGCCAGTATTATTTAATGTTGTGTTCCAATTTAGTGTTAGAAAACTATATTTACAGGCTATAATGCATTTCAATTTAGTCATTACAACGCATTGACAACGCATCTACGGTTTGTTTTCTTAATTTGATTTGAAATGGGCGCCAAGAGTCCACGAACAGCAGTAGGTACTTACCATTATGTGGACAGTTAGCTCGTTTGTCAACCAAATATAAAAAATACGCTTCGGTAAGTAATGACATCTGATATAATAAGCTATAACTACTGTAGCAGTAAACGCGGAGAAGCATACGGACTTAATTATTGCATTTAATAATTTCTCTGGGGCTGGTGTTAATGGAACATGGTTTGCTCGTATACTATAAAATTTAAAGACTATAGCGCTTATCCCTGAGCCCTGAGCATTGAGTTACAATACCTATAGAGTCACAAACAGACAAATAAAATGTCGCGCCAAAACTCGCGCACGCTGCGAAGTGCGCAGAGTTTTGTTTAGTTGTAAGGCGACCACAACTCGTACAACGTCCGCGATGCCAAAGTGTTCGGTGATTTCCTGCCCAAATAACAGCAGACACGTGCGAAAAAGGATGGTGTTTCATATTTTAGGTAAGTATCATACCAAATTTACGTATTTATGTATCCACAGTGCATGTTTTCATTTAAATTTCAATAATTTTCATTTTATTAGCAAACTAAACATCACCGCCGACCGCGCGGCGTCATGATAACGTTTCTCTTCACACGTTAGACAAATATGCAAGAGTAAAAGAGAAACAAATAGTCACGCGTACGAGAGTGACTCGCAAATTATGTTCTAACGGTTCTATGGAGTGGATTGATACAATAAATATTTTTACAGATTTTAAACTTAATGTACTAATATTACAATGTTGTTAAATGTTTTATTTTTAGTTTTCCACAAAATGTAGGTCGAAAGAGTTTTATTATTTTAAAGTATAATTAAAATATGTTTTTTTTTGTTTTAGTTTTCCTCGAAACCCCATAAGATGCTCTGAATGGACAGTTATTATAGCAAAAGCCTGAAATGAATTAAACTACAAGCCATATAAAGGGTCGTAAGTCGTAATAAATCAAAGTAAAGGCAACGTTACAATAAATTAACATTGTTTCAAGGTAATTAGGTTAGGTTGTTTTAGTTGTGTTATTAAAAGTAAGTAAGTAATATAACGCTTATACCTAATATTAATTACTTATTATAAACTCTAATAATATTAGTATAAATAGCGGCTCCACTGATGCCTTGTTCCTGCTCGTACGCAAGCCCTTGAGTGAATGATGATGACATTGCATACGAGCGACTTTGAACATTATACAAGCAGGTTAACGTCTAAATTGAGCAAATGTCATTTTGAACTATATAATATCAAAATATAGGTATATGGAACGGCGCTCGGACATTTTTGAGTATTGTCAGTTAGAGATTGTGACTTATAGGTATTGTAACTCAATGGTCCTGAGCTATTAATAATTGATAAGCTAACCTAAAACTAGAAATTTAAGATAAGCTTGGCTTGATTGAAATTTGACTTGAAAACAAAAAGAACAACATACCTTTCTAGCTGTCCTTACACTTTGTGGTTCTCTTGCAGGTGAATTTCTTTTTGCCAATACCACTGGCGAAGCTAGTGGGGGCAGCTGCTCGCATTGTCCCGTCTTAAGCCGATGATGACCGCTTTCAGACAAGTTCAAGGATGGTAGAGTCGATCGCTCGTTGGTGGCGCTGTAGCCAGTTGTCATTTCTGATGTGCCATGGCCGTGGTAGTAGTACAATGTTTCCTTTAAGTTAAAATTTATAGTTATTTAAACATTTTTACAGGTATAGTATCGACAAGGAGAGACCAAGATAAATTATTTAGTCGATAGATGTATGTAGCATAGGATCAGGAGCAGACCTTGAGAGGCCAAGCCCAGTCTTGAGTTACAGTAAGTAATACTTATTTACTAAGTATAACTTTAGATGTGGACTAGTAACGGGTTGCAATGATAATGATGACAATGATCCAAGTATGAAACTTAGAAGGAAGGGAATCGAGCGGAACTGGGGCCATATCTAACTAAGAGATAGTTAGATGTAGCCCCAGTTTCGCTCGATACCTACGCCCCAACCGACCCGTCAAACAATGACCCTAACAATGGACTACGGATGGAACATGCAGCACTCGCCTATGGTCATGACGAGTACCAATTCACGCAGCATCCACACTGTACTGCCCGCGTGTCTGGGCATTTCTTACCGCCTAGAACAGCGGCTAACACGAGTAAAGCCCTGTATGCCGAGTCCACACACCCTTTTTCGGAGGGCGGTCGGATAACTAATCTGAACATTGATTCGTGTGTAAGGAACATTGTACCGGAGGTTGAACGTTCAGTCACGAACTGAGTCATCAAAATCATCATCAGTCCCCCTTTTTATTTAGCTCGCGGTCTTTACAAAACGCGAGCCCTGAGTCCTATGAAGCAGTAAAAGCCAAATGGCTAACAACACTAACATTACAGAAAATAGCAGTTAGTGGTGGTAGTGGAAAAATACCTAGCTGGGTTTGAACCTGAGCTTATTATATCTGAAAATAAAAACCAAATTGTTAGCTTTTGAGGCCTCAATGTGTTGTGATAAAATGTCGGAAACATACCGACAACGTGTTTTCGACACTTAATCTTGCACATATAGGTATTATGATGTTATCCCATAAGCGTTATATCGCGGATAGTTTAGACCTATTGTCTTTAAGTTTGTCTTGTGAGACTATGATATGTCCTGGGCAAAATGGGTAGGTATTATGGCTGCAACACGAATGGGTCAGCTCGACCTAGGGAGGACCACGGTCTCACAGAGTACCAGCCTAAAACAGTAGCTTAATGCTGCTGTGTCTTATATTGTAAGTAAAGAGAACAGGAGACCCATTTTACTGGTAAAGAGGCATTCAGGGCTAACAATGCATGCATTTTATTATTAACCGGTAATAGATCAAAGTGTCTATGGACTACAGTGTTCACTTTACCATCAGGTGGACATTGCACTCGTTTTTAGGGTTCCGTATTTAATCGACAAGGAACCCTTATGAGTTCGCCATGTCCGTCCTTCCTTCCGCGGTTTTACTCAAAGACCCTAGGTACTACAAATCTGTAATTTGGTATATTTGTAGATATCAAACAAGCCTACAAAGTTGTGAAATAAAATCCTGAAAATCATTTTTATTTTGGGTACCCTCCCATACAGGTGTTTTTTTTTCACCTATCTATTCCATGGTGTGGGGTGTCGTTGGATTGGTGTTTCAAAAATATTGGGGGTATGGAATAACATTTTTTCGATTCAGGATTCAGTTTGTGAAATATCTAGCTTTAAAGTGATGTTTTTCATTAGTCATGTGCCCCCCCCCCCACCCCCCACCAACTAAACCGCTATTTTTGGAAATGTGAAAAGTATGCACAATAGTAGTATATATAATGAAGTTAAAAGGAAAACTATCACAGCTAAGTAGGATTAATAAGTTAACGAGTAATAGTCGAACAACTTAAAAAATGTACTTGGATGAAAATGACCTGAAACTAACTGCATTAAAACTTTGTAATATAAGTGTAAACTGAAAAAATAGACATTTTTTGAAGAAATCGATTCATGCATTACTACTATAGCTTTAAGTTTTCCTTTACGGGGTAGGCGGAGAGGATCGCCAAGAGACCGATCCTGACATACATACTACATAGTTGTTGTAGACCTACAGACCCTACAGTTTCATTCGTAGTACTCTTGGTTTACGTGGGCGACCCTCAGGATAGTTTAAGGCAGTGTTGGTTTCGTTAAAGTTAAAGTATGTAAGTAAGAATATCCGTGGGTATCGTAAGACGCGACAGAGGAAAACAAATCTGGAGATGAACAGCGTCTTTCTTATAACGACTAGAACAAAAAAACTGCTAACTTGCTAACCCGCTGCCAGGCGTGGCAACTATGGCAAATATCCCCCATATGAGGCAATCTATGGGAGATAATTCAGCAGTGGACTTTAATAGGCTATAACAGTAACAGTAACAGTAACGGTATGTATATCTTGTATGTATAACAATGGAACTAATAGATAAATAGGGAACTATGACGATTATTGTACGGACTTGGAGGGTATTGATTTGATGTAGATTGTATTATTTCCAAAATCGAAAAGTTTCTTAAAGCAGTCAAACCGCGAAGTCACTTAGTATCAAGAAGGACCCTCCTAATAAGGTTCACGTATTGTGACGGGCAACAACGGAACCCTATATTATGCGTGGCCCGACACGAACTTGGCCGGTTTTTATTCACCTTTATTTCTGTAAAAATATCACCATCATCGTCATCATACAACTTGCTGCCTTACACGCTTCACTGGCACTTTTTACTGGTAACAAAGTGTTTCGTGGTTTCACCTTAGCCCCAGGAGTTATCACCACGCTACCGCATTTTCATCTTAAACCGAAGATAAAATATAGTTGAAACTAAGCTTTATGCTTTTAAATACTCTAAGGCGTTATGTATTTTATCGCGTATATTAACTTATTTTAAATTCCCGACGTTTCGATTACACACAGGGGGGACTGAGGTGTTTGACGTCAATGACGTCCCAATGTCATAGTTAACCACGGCTACCTTCAGTTTAAAATTATAATTATTTTTTAAATTTAAAGTATAAGATAATATACGCGATAAATCCGTAAAACTTAGTTTCATTTAAATGTGTAGTGTTCGCGTTCATGGACCATAGCTCCATAGCGTTCCACCTACCATCAGGTAGACTATGTGCTCATTGTTAGCCATCTTTACTTCTATAAAATACCATAATGATTTTGGTATTAAGAACTAACTAATAATATAAGATACAATTAATTTTTAGATATGAAGTTAATATGTATAAGTATATTATGTTATTTTTAAGCGGAACATGGTAAACTACGTAGATACCATTATTTCATTACGTTCTATCTGGGTTAATGGGTTTAGATAAGGGAAAATGTTTACAGTAAGCCTTTTTGTATAATATATGCAGTCTCTTGTGACTTTTCCATTCTCGCATTTTTTTCATTGAAGAATACGAGAACGAGCATGCGGCAAACATGGTAATAAATTCGAAGCTTTATAATATAGGTACTAGCGATCCGCCCCGGCTTCACACGGGTGATTTCTGGATCTCGGCAACAGCGCCACCTAACGAGTCCAATTGTGAATCTAAACCATTCTCGAATCAAATTAATCACACACACACACACACACACAATTTCATCAAAATCGGTCCAGCCGTTTAGGAGGAGTTCAGTCACATACATACGGACAGAAAAATTATATATAATTATGTCGCAGTAAGATAGTTAAAGCCGTGATATAGATATATCCCTAGGGATATAGCTATACTTATACCGTAATATAGTTATATGAAAGCGGTTCATAACTATCTTACTAGACTAATCTAGTGAAATAATAGGGTATTTTACACCATGTAAAAAAAAAACAAAAAATATATATTTATGATAGATTTTGTAAAAAGTAAACATGAAATATTGATTTCTATTTATACAAATGCATTATAAATTTTATATTTCAATTTTAAGAATAATTATTTTATATGTTCCTCAAATCTGCAAAACGCTGTCCGCCATATTAGATACCGCCGTGACGTCACTGGTGAACTAGCTAATGTGCTGTGTTATTTCGAAATTTTTCAAGTTATCATTACGATTGTTGAGTTTTATTCCGAATTTTATTGAAAAGGCATCATGGAAGACGGATTCGTAAAAGCAGAAAGTACTAATCTTTATTCTATTAATTCGAATTCGTTTAACAGAGCCCATAATCTTATATTGTGTGTAATTTTCCAGCTAAAAAATGCAATAATCTTTATGACATTTGAAATCAAAGCGAGTTTATTACTTCGCTTTTAGCACTTATGTTATAGATATTATAATATAAGCTTAGGTGAGAAAAACTTTTTGTTATTTTTTTTTTGTACAAACCATGTCATTATTCCCATATAATAGAAGAAAACACGAATTAAGTAAAACAGTGCACTGTACTTGCAAGGGCTGTCAAAATGGCCCACAAAGGGCGGGACAGACGAGCGATTAACCTAATCTATTACAAAATATGACTTGCAATAGGTCTTGCACCTATCATGTCATGTTTTGTTTTGTATAAACGATAGTTAAATATAAGTCATACTTATATCAAAGTGATCTTCACAAAAGTATAGTTTAGATTTTGTAGACAATGCCTTTGGGTCTCTTCTTGCCAGTTTTAACCAAGTATTTCTCATATTTAAATCAGTTGGCACTTGAATCCATAACTTCCCCGGCGTTCATATGCTCGTATTTTTGCATTCAGGCACAACACAATAATGATACAGGTGATAACTCATTATTAAACATCCAAAAGTATGATATTCCTTTGCAAAATAGGCAAAATTCTAGGACAGTGACGTCACGAGTTGAACAGCATGGCGGCTATCGTTTTCACGCGAAAATTTAAAACAATAGATTAAAAGTCATTTTAATGGCACTATTCGGTTTTAAAAAATTTATATAAAAATTATAGTGGTTCATTATCACTCTATGATTCATTTAAAACACTTTTTAAAAATAGGTGTAATACCCTATTATAATTGTAAACTGAATGTACAAGAGGAACAAATTTCGCGACTATGATCTTAAGCACAGATAAATAAATATGTAGCAAGCTAATCTTAAGTTCCTGTTGTGTTGTTGCTCATGTTCCTTTTTTGACAGTAGGTTAAGGTGCGGCTAGGGTGGCCCAAGGCCCAAAGCCGCGTGCAATATAATGATATAAAATATAATATTGAAAGAATTTCACTTTTTAATTTAAAAAGTATAAGTCAAAGGTAGTTTTGACTAACAAATTAGAAACGAACTACAACCAAGCAAGAACGTAAAAGAAGCTGTATCAACCATATTTTCGAACATCGGTCGTTCGTGGAACAGGAACAGTTTATTTAAGTTTAGGCACAGTTCCAATCTGTTATTTTTAAAAACTTTTTTTTTTGTTACGATAAATCATACGCCGCATTCTTACCTGGCTATGACTTCGCCGCAGATCGAGAACGATAGTGGTTCTCTGGTGTGGCTGATCCGGTGTCAGACATCTCCGCGACCCTCTGGACTTGCCGCTCGCAAGCGTTGGTGCCGGTGTGAGCGGTCTTGAGTCTGTCTCCGTGTACCTGTGGGTTAATAGTTGCATTGTATATTCTATATTATAATATTTTATTCTAAAATATGATAGGTATATCTCAAATTTATGACTATATGATATATATATATATATATATATATAGATTATACACAGATCAACGTGGTAGAGCCATGCTGCAGCTATATTATGGTTGTAGTACGGATGGGTCGGCTCGACCGGGGAGGGACCGCGTTCTCACAAAATATATATGGAGTATAGAGAACCGGAGACCCTTTTGACTGACCTAAGAATCATCGAAATCGGTTCACCCAGAAAAAAGTTATGAGGTAACACACATAAAAAAAACATACAGTCGAATTGAGTACCTCCTCCTTTTTGAAGTCGGTAGAAAAAAGATACAAACTTATGCACTAAAAAGACAACATTCTTTAGGTAGACCAATGACCATAATTAAGCGGAGGAATAGCGAGGGGTTAGAGAGACTAATAGTGTTCCTTAACCTGTTAGTGTACTCACCATTAGGTGGACTGTGTGCTCGTTTGTCACCCTTATTCTGTAAAAAGAGACTATTCTGACCATCAATCTGCAAACAGTGAAGACTTGAGTTTCTTCAGCAGTAAGATTTGGTAAAATCGTCATGCTTGGCAGAAGGATTAGCGATCGCAGTGACAGACGTCTCGCTTGTTAGATGCCGCTTCCCGCTGGCTACTTATTTTACGTGGAGCGTAAACAAGATGATTATTTTCTTAAGGTATTTACAACCTCTTGGCCGGACCTAAAATATAGCAGGGAAATTGCGATAATCTTTACAGTGCTAATGACCAGCTATACACTTTTTACAATTATACAAGATAATTTTTAGATTTAGTGCTGTAATAATGATGATATTTTATAAGATATCGCCACCTATCGAAAGCTAGATACTAGATTATCCTAGTAGTCCCTTTTTTGTATTATACTAGCTGGCCAGGCAGACTTTGTTCTGCCCTTTCCGACGACCCTTTGTCCTTTAAAAAAATCTTTAAATTCGCAATAAAAAATATCAAAGGTCACTTATAGGGATAAAAACTATACCTAGATATTATCTCTCAAGTTAGCGCAAGGAGTACACATTTACAAAATTTCATTAAAATCGGTTGAGTGGTTTCCGAGTTCATCGAGGACAAACAATGTGACACAATTTTTTGTGATATTATTAATACACTGGCAATAATTAGACTTAATAGAATAATTAGACGATAATTCGGCACGTGTATCGCATCTAAGCGAGGGATGAGACATCGTTAGGGGAAATAAACTGTGCACTGACTAATCGCTAAACGGGATATCTTTGAATACTTTTAACGCTCAGCTTTCTAATTGCATTAAGCATATCTAATGTATGAAATGTCGCCAGTGGGTACACATCATATCACTTAACTGGTAAACTAGTTTAAGTAATCTCCTTACGTTGCGACTTGCACCGGATGCTGGACATTCGACGCTACCTATGTGCCTACCCACGTGAAGTTCAGCTTATATACGTCCCACTGCTAGGCATAGGCCTCTTCACATTTCTGAGAGGGTTTTAAGACAAGGAAATGTCCGCCGCGCTGCCCCAATGCGTGTTGGCGAACTTCACATGTCTTCGAAATATTTTTTATTCTTACGCATTCGACATGCAGGATTCCTCACGATGTTTTCCTTTACTGCCGAGCACGTGGTAAATCAGCACTTAAAATTTCAATTAACAATTTCATTGGTGCCCGCGGGGATCGAATCCGGTTTGCTCGCGTACTGTGAAATTTACAGCGAACGCTTAGCCTCTGAGCTACCACCGCTCTCATTAGGTATGTTTTTTTTTTTGCATATTACATTTTAGTCGTTTCTCATTTTTACATTTATTATGCCAAAGTGTCGCGTCGTTATAAACGGTAATAGAGATATTAAACGATTATTATGATTTTGAATCTGAGGTCGGAGGCCATCAAGAAAGAGAAGGGGTAGTTATAGTGAAAATATTCGAAATTATAAAGAGCCTGACGATTCAGACAACAAGGAGTAACTGAATTCCGAAATTCAAGCATGTTCCTCAGACAGACATAATATATTTTAGAGCCTTTACAGTCAAGTTATTAGTAAAAGAAAAAATACAAGTGGTTTTAAAATCCACCAGCACCTTTATATACTCGTCAATTTATACGGCATGTCATTTTTTGTAAAATATTAATTTTAGAGGTTATCAAAGTTGTTTTTTCTGAAGATTAGTTTATACAGAACGGGAAAAACTATTTATTTTTGTTAAAACCATTCAAAATGGTAGGTAGGTTTTTAACGACAGAATAATTGTATGTTGTATTGTAAGTAACAAGTTTGTGTTCTCATGTAGTACCTAATTAAGTAAAAAGAATTATATGAATAAAAACTAGTTAATTATGTAAAAGTGTTATTTTTAATTTCTGAACATTTATCCTTTGACATTGTTGCTTTCTAGAAGTAAACTAGAATGCGATACCAGTTACGTACCCATTTGTTGCGTGAACACTACTAGTCAAGGGTTGTCGCTATTGAAATTGTGCATGGACAAACGTACAGACCCGGAACAATTATTTGTAGGCCATACAAACACTTGTTTCGTGTGGGATTCGATTCGCGCCGTAGCCAAATGTATAGCTCAGAGTAAGGTAATGGGTCGGCATTTGTGCTACAACCATATGTTATCAACACCAATCAATCAGCAAAGACTGGATTTTTTCGGACCGATACGATTTAGGTACCTTCGCGGAAAGAGAGAGCCCACTTCTTTTTAAAAGGCCGGCGATGCACCTGCAATTCATCTGTTAATGCAGTTGTTCATTGGCGGCGGAAGTTACTTATCATTCTATAAGCCTGAGTGCTTGTTTGTCCCCTCTTCTATAAAAAACATGGTGATTGCGGTCAACCTACTCTGCTTAAATCGATGACTATAGGAAAAAATTTAATACTTTTTATCCGAAAAATCTTTATTAAGCAGAGGTTGACTATTGAATCGAGGATTCCGGCTTCGAATCTCAGTCAGAGTCAACATTTCTGATACAACGCAAGTTGACGTGTTCCAGTTCTGGTTGTGGTGTAAGTATAGTACGTGAGGTAACATCGTCACCCGGTTAATATGGTCACTTTCTTATAACTTAAAAACTACAGCCTTGTTTGCATAGAAGGCTCTGTGGTACGATAGCTCTTCATCAGTCAATCAAATAATAAAGGATCAAAAAGGCGCTGCTTTATCGACGCCACTTTGACAGTTGATATTATAGTAAATATTTTAGTCGATTTTGTATTGTGTAGTGTAGTTAGGTTTTTTTAAGTTGATTTTTCAAAGTGTTCCTAATTATTGCCAATGTTTGTTTGCTATTTTTTTCTTAATATATTAGTTATAGTATACGACTTTGTGTTTTTGTCTCTGTCCTCCTCCTAATTTTGGTTTTATAGGGCGATAAAGCTTAAGGTGACCATATTACCCTCACGTACCTTAGTTATTGTTACCGCTGCCTCTAGCACTTCGCCCAAGCCTAATGCTTATTACGCTAACCTTATAGCATTTTTATAGAAGAGAGATTTTTACAGAATTGCAGGTGCGTTGGGCGTGTTTAGGAAAGGTGTAAACTCTTTTATAAATGTCCAGGCGGTATCAGTCCAGAAAACAGCTGGCTACAGTATCTTCCACAATTTTGTCGTGCCTAGTAGAAAATGTGGAGCAGGTGTCTGAGTTAGCATTGAAACTCATACCAGGTGGTAGGATACTGCCCTCTTGACCATTTCTTCCGGGAAAATACACTACACTGCTGTGTTCCGGTTAGATGGGTAGGTAAGAAAGGAAAACCAGTATAATTAGAGGCTGTAAGTATTTCATGATATTATTCAAGAATTATGCATTTGTGATGTATTTTGTTTGTAATCGGTTGCAGTCGCAGATCTTGACGGCTCCGTGGCGCAGTGGCTTAGTGTTGAGTTGCGGCCCTAAGGACTGTGGGTTCGAATCCCGCACGGAACGAGTATTTGTATGACCTACAAATAATTGTAATTGATCCGGGCCTGGATGTTTGTCATTGTGCAAATGTATGTAAACTGCTTCCACGATACAGGAGAAATCCTAGTATGGGGGTAACGTTTAAAAGAAATAAAAAGAAAGAAAGGAAACAAGTGGCATAATTAAAAATTTGTACAACCGACTTCAATATAAATTATTAAGGATAACTCAAAAACTAAGGGTCAGATTTTGATCAAATTTATATGGGACCACATGAGAAGCACCAGCTTTCAAGTAAAAAAAGAATCATCGAAATCGGTTCACGTAGAAAAATTATGAGGCAAGACATAACACACATAAAAAAAACGTACAGTCGAATTGAATAGCTCCTCCTTTTTCAAATCGGTAAAAAGAAGAAAAGATCTCATTGTATTGCAGTTATGACTATCGATAGTTGACATGTAATAAAAAAATAACTCGAGCGTTGCCGTAGAAGGAGCGTTGGAGGAGCGTTGCTGCTGTGGTAGTTCGGCAAAGGGTACATCATCATGCTGCCGATCTAATCTCTCTCTCTTACCTTCTAAACATGTCTTCAGTTACGATGTCATGTGGCGTTCTACTTTTCTCCTTATCACATTGATCTTGAATTTTGCTTAAGTCCTCTTGAAAATTATGAGTTTTACCTTCCAAAGCCTGAAATCAAACACTAAAGGTAAGGTATCATCAATTAACGATCAAGCAAATCTTCTAAAATTAGAGTTCTTTATACAAGTGACCATCCGTCTAAAAATTTAACAATTTCAGCAAATCCGTTTTAAAATGACTATCCAGAGGGTGATAATAGTTTCGTTTAATTTCTTTATCATAAAATCGTAAAAAAATGTAAATTATATGAATTTAAAAAAAAATTACAAAAACTTTTTTAAAGGTGAAAAACGAGCATCACCTGATGTTATCACATGCTGGCGCCTATACTGGGTTATTTTGCAATAACCGGCCAAATTTGCAGAGAAGGTTCAGAACAAGTAATATAGACAAATGGTGAAGAAAATTGAATTAAAAAAATCATAATCATAATCATTAATTTCGTGGATCATAGGTATTACATAGATGTTAGTTACATTATTATAAAATTAAGTTCAACTATGTCCTACCCTGTGGGCATACGAAGTACAATATTTTTGAAAATCATTTAAAGTACCTAAAAAAAAACAAAAAAAATGGAACGTAAACAAAACATTAATGGATATAGAATTTGAGAAAAGAGTTAAGTATGTTGGAAATCTAATTATGACATAAATATATTGAATAATAAGTATGTTTTATTACGTACATTTTTAAAATAATGACCTTGTAATATTTCAAACATATAAATTTCATTGCTTTTTTTTTCATTTAAATTTTAAAATTATTTAATAAATATTATAGCATATAATGTAATAACATTTATATTTATGTTAACATAATTATCTAAAGCAAATTATTCATCCAATGGTTGATCCTGGTTGATCCTGTGATTTTTTTAATAATTTTAACTATTGGGTATCAAAAAAAAAATCATCAATAAAGAAATCATTTAATGCATAATAGGCTTTGTCAATTAGGACACTGACAAGCGTTTTTTAAAAAGATTTAACATTTTTAATATCTTTGATTTTTTTGGGTATTTTGTTATATATTTTTGGTAAAAATCTCAAACACTCTGTCCTCTTTATCTTTTAAATTCAAAATGCGTGGTAATGCATTATTTTAACTGATTTTACTGCATACGCACACATTCGTAAGGGTCGACCGGTAGGCTAAAACGTTGTTGCCCATAAATCACATTCAATTTGGGATAATTTCAAATAAAAGTAGAAGCCTTATTTAATCTCATTTTCAAAAACTGCAATAATGGTATATCATTATTTATATATTTGAACTTAACTTTAAAATTTGGCTACTCTTTAAAAAATAACCCTGTATACACTTACATCTATCCTTGATTTATAATCAAAACGCAGATGCGTTGTAAATTGAGGAGCTGGCGAACAAAACGATATAGGTAATTACGCTTCTGGTCAAAATACTTTTTTTTTCCAATCCGGAGGTTTTTGGCCCGCTGAATACGAATCTCAACTCAGATCCAAACAGAACGGCCTAAAACTGAGTTAAAATTGCATACAGTTTGTGGTTTCGATCATAACGGCATATTTACAATAAAGTTTCAACAGCTTTGAATAAGCCAGCACGTTTTCGTTCAAAATGGAATAATTTTCATACAAATTTGTAAAATGTCAATCAAAGTGGATTAAATGACACATATTTTTTTGTTTTTGCACTTGTAATGCTCTTTGCAATAAAGCAAGCACGCAAAGGTGCAAAGGACTCTCTGGACTCTTTAGACTTCATGAACATAACGAATTTGCGTCTTTTCGCAGACGGCTGTGGAGGCCAAAATAAAAATTCACACATTATTCACGCAATAATGTTCTAGTTGCGAAACCAAACCTCCACAAGCCTAAAGGATGTGACCATCACTCTTCCCGTATGGGGACACAACTACTTGCCTGCAGATCGAGTTAGTATATAATGAAAAAATTGTTATTTTAAGAATGAATAAAGATAATGTTTTTGTTAAAAAATGTTGGTTAAGAAGTTTAGTATTATTAAAAAATAGTGAATAAAGATTTTGAACTGACTTATGTTTAAACTGACCTTATCTAACTCACCAACAACTTATCGCTTGCAATCAAAATGGCCTAATCGCAGCCTCGTGGCAATCAAACCGTAATAATTGCACCGGTCGCAAACAAAACGGCATAATTACATTTTTCAAATTTAAATATCTTCCCTTGTATTAGATATAGCTGTCTGGATTTAACATACTTATGTCAAATCAAGTTACGAACTCCATGTGGGTAAATAAAAAACTATACCAAAAGTTCACTGTAAGTATGTCAGTCAGTTTTTTACTGCTCCTGTAAAATTCACTTTCAAGTAATTAGACCATTTTGTTCGCCAGCTCCTCAATTGTAATCCCTGAGGACTAAGAACGAATTCCGTGTTATCATTATCAGTAAAAGAGGTTACCGTGTAGTTGGTGTAGTGGCGGTTGCCGTATATCTAGTGGCGGTGTAAGAATATCCACTACCCCATATCGTCCGTGGCTGTCGTAAGAGGCGACAGAGGGAAACCAATCAGGAGATGGGCAGCAGCGTCTTCCTAATAACGACTAAAATTAAAAAACTGCGGTTGTCAACTCGCTGGCTAATTTCGGCAACTTTGGCAAATATCCCCCTATGAGGGAATCTAGGATGAATGCCTATATTCAGCAGTGGACTTTAATAGGCTGTAACAGTAATGGTTAAAGAGATTTCCATGTCGCGCCTTTCATCACACGGAACACAGCAAAATTGTCTGCCATTCCAAGCAACCGGGGCTTAAACCCCGTCGACTCCAATGAATTCAGCACTTTAGCTTTCAATTTATATTGGCAATAAACATTGCAATTTTAAGTTCTGATTTACCGATGAAGGGAAACTAAAATTTTCCTATTATTATATTCTTTTTTTTACTTATTATGAGCCAGTGCTTGACCACAATCCCACCTGGTGGTAAGTGGTGATGCATCCCTAGATGGTGAATCGCACTGTCTTAGCGTAACAAAAGCCTATTCACTCTTGAAGACGCCCAGATTGTATTCGGACGGAAAGACAGACGCCGGAAAATTATTCGACTCCTTTGCTGTACGCACTACAAAATACGAAGCAAACCGTTTGGTTCTAATGCGACAACAAAGGGGTGAAGACCCGCCGACCGCCTGGTTGTTTGATGGTGCAAAGGAGAGGGAGGAAATAAAGCATGTAATTCCTGCGCACACTCATTTCGATGACGGTGAAGTCCGTCAACACGCACTGGAACAGCGCGGCAGACTTATTGTTCCTTAACCTTTGAAATAATAGGAGGCTTGCGTTCAGCAGAGGGGTACGAATATAGTTGTAACTTTAATATTTTATTTTGTGAACTGCCTCATTTTTCTAGTTTTTGTAAGCGCAACTGCTGACCATGTGTTTCCAGTTGTGTGTTGTTGTTGTTGAGTTGAGTTGAGTAAGTTCGAATCCAGGGAAGGGTCAACATTTGTTATTGGGTTTTTCTGTACAAAAATTCTCAGTAGCAGCCCGAAGTCAGGAAGTTGGCAGTATTTTACTTCCATGCCTCGAAAAGAACGTTAAGCCTTTGGTCTTGTGCCTGATCTCACTCTGGTCCTGTTGGATTACTCTCCCATCTGACTATGAGAGTAAGGAATACGGAGTGCACCCGTGCACATACTCCTGCACTATAATTTCGTCGGGATCGCCGTGATCCAATTTCGGACTAGAGAACATTATGGTTTTATCATTTGAGAGCGTGATCCTTGCCCGAGCCAGTCGATTGGTGCTGCAGGTATAATACAGTTGCAGGGTGATGCTACCTTGTATAACAGAAAGTGTACATTTTATTATGTCTTCTCGTATTTTCTTGTTATTTATGATCCAAATAACATTACATCTGCAGTTGTATTACAGTGTATAAGGTGAGAGAGCTAGTAGGTCTGTGTGAGGCATTCTTTATTTATTCTGTGCTATCAGAAGTAACAACGCATCTATGCAATAAACATGGCTTCCTTTTTATATTATTTTTGCAAGTGTACTTGGGCTACGGCAGCCACTTACTAGGTGGACTGTTAGTCCGTTTGTCACTCTAATATCACAAAAATAACGACGGTAGATATAGATACAGGTTTCTTTAGGTAACAGCTACTACCAACCACACTTGATCGAATAGGGGTTTTTTAATATTGTCAAACTAAACATAGCGATCGGCAACCAATTCCTCCCTACAAGTGCAGAGGCCCTATGTCAAGCAGTCGACTTTAACGGGTCGAAAAAAAGAAGAATCATTCCAATGGTGTTCGACATAGAAATCGAAACCATGAAATTATAGACCCCAGAACATTGCACTAGTAATAGAGTACACTATTAGAATAAAAAATACGGTTCTTACCCAAGCATCTTTAGCACGCTTGACAAACTCTTTGGCGTCGCTATCGGCGGGGTGGTTGCAGAGAACGGAGCACGCATGTGAGAACGGGTTGTAGAGGCCGGCGTATGGTCGCAAAATGAATGGGGCCGGTGTCACCTCGCATCGCAGTTCAATAATGCTCTGAAATGTAGCAGAAGTTTACGGGAATCCGCAAGTCCACCCTTTAAAGTTGAACATTGAGCGTTGCTAAAGTGGACTAAGGGATATGCAAGGAAAATATCTATAGCGTTCGATAGATCGTAAAGAAACCATCCCTCAAAATGAAAATTAAATTAATAAAAACTTAAATTTTTGACATAATAAGTTGTATTTTAGCTTTATACGTTTTTAATGACTATAATTAAGACCTGGCTCGCCTTGAATTTCAAAGAATATCGATTTCTGCCAACACCAATGAAATTATTAATTGCAGTTTACACGTGTTCTGCGGCTAACAGAAAACGTAAGGAAACCTACATGTCTGATATATTAAAAATATTTTGAGGACAAGTAAAGTTAAATATTTCTTTAATATTTCGAAAACACACTTTGAGGCAGCGTGGCGGACTTCTCTCTGTTATAAAACTTCAGAAATTAGCTGTCCTGTGCCCTGCAATGGGACATTATGTAAAGGCTGTTACTTTACTATTTTTACTTCATAAGAATAATTAACAATAATATTTGCAATTAAAAAACTGCTGTCGGTCAGTCCATATGCAATTAGTAATCATTGCATGACGTGATGAATTGTATAGGCAATAAATCACCAACCTTTTCCTTCGAGTGTATTTGTTTTTGCGGTGCGCTCGATAATAAACCGGTGTTGCTTGTCAGCCCCATTTCTCCGTGTCCTTTCTCTCGTCAACTTTTTCTGTACAAAGCTTTAACGCGACAGCCTATTTGCTGTATCGATTAATCAATCACTTGGAAACAAATTAGCAGACAAATTAGTTCAATTGTAAACAAATTGTATAAAATTATAGAAAATGTGACAGACAATTCACAATTGACGTAAAATAAAAGATTTTATTAATACTTTTCTCTAAATAAAACCTATCGATAAATCAATAATATTAATTTGCAAAATAGAGGTTAAATCATGTTTTTGTGTAATATGTACGAACTTTTAATTACCGTTCCAGCATATTAAAGTCCACTGCTGAACATAGGCCTCCCCTATAGATAGCCTCATAGGGGGATATTTGCCATAGTTGCCACGCTTAGCAAGCGGATTGGCAACCGCAGATTTTTATTTTTAGTCGTTATTAGGAAGACGCTGCTGCCCATCTCCTGATTTGTTTCTCTCTGTCGCCTCTTACGACACCCACGGCATGATATTCTTACACCGCCACTTAATTAATCTCTTTTTTATAGAATAAGGGTGACAAATGAGCACACAGTCCACGAGATAGAAAGAGGATCTCTCTCTTAATTCATTATGAAAACTATATCAGGTAGAGAAACTCTACAGAGTAAGTAAACTCTGAGCGTAACCCTAGTCTCCATAACTCTTCGAGCGACTTAAACCTTTCATATATACCAGCAGTGAAGGACCACGCCTCGGTTCCATAAGATTAAAAATAGCTAACTCGCTGAAGTCATCAAGTTTGAATACGACACCTAAAGAAATTTTATATTTTATTATTATTAACAACCGCCGGCTAGTGGCAGCTTAAAACAATCAAATACCCCACATCATCCCGTGAGTGTTGTGAGAGGCGACAGAGGGTAAGATGGGCAGTGGCATCTTCCTGATAACAATAAATTTAAAATTAATAATTTTGTACAACCGACTTCAATATAAATTATTAAGAATAACTCAAAAACTATATGGGACCACATGAGATGCACCAGCTTTCAAATAAAAAAAGAATCATCGAAATCGGTTCACCCAGAAAAAAGTTATGAGGTAACACACATAAAAAAAACACAGTCGGATTGAGTACCTCCTCCTTTTTGAAGTCTGTAGAAAACTGCGGTTGACTACCCACCAACCAAGCGTGACAACTATGGCAAATATCTATGTGGGGACAGGATTATTACTTATACAGGGTTATTTTGCAATAACCGGCCAAATTTGCTGAAAAGGTTCAGATTAAGTAATATAGGCAAATTTTGAATAAATATTAATAAAAAAAACTCAAACACCTGTCCTTTTTATCTTTTAAATTCTAAATGCGTGGTAATGCATTATTTTAACTGATTTTACTGCGCACGCACACATTCGCAAGGGTCGATCGGTAGGCAAAAACGTTATTGCCCATAAATCACATTCAATTTGGGATAATTTCAAATAAAAGTGGAAGCCTTATTTACTTGTATTTTCAAAAACTGCAATAACGGCATATCATTATTTATATATTTGAACTTAAGTTTAAAATTTGGCTACTTTTTGAAAAATAACCCTGTATAGATTTCTGTGAGAAAGGCCTATGTTCAGCAGTGGGCTTTTAATAGGCTGTAGGTAATGAATGAAATTAAAAATTATATACGATCTTTTTCTTTATTTTTTGTTGTGTTTATAACGTGGTAGAGCCATTCTGCAGCTATATTATGGTTGTAGCACGAAGAATAGGTAGGCTCAACCGGGGATTGACCACGTTCACACAGGGTATCAGCGTAAAACAGCAGCTTTATCGTGCTGTGTTTCATATGGTGAGTGTAGAGAAACGGAGACCCTTTTTACTGGAAACGAGGCATTCCATCTTAGTCCTCAGAGGTGACAACGCATCTACATTTTGATTCTTAATCAAGGATAGATGTAGATGTCTTTGGGCCACAGCATCCACTTACCATTGTGTGCACAGTGTGCTCGTTTGTCACCCTTATTCTATATAAAAAAAATGTTTACTAGGTAACAGCTCATACAAATCCTTTGCCAGACATGGGCCTCTCCCGTTAGGAAGGATTTGCTCATTGGACTGACGGGTTGATGAGAGCAGAGCCGAAACCTAATGCTACCTTCCATTCCAGTTTGTGGCATATGGGGCCCGGCATTTTCGAATGGATACGCCGCCATTTTATCGATTGATAGAGCCTCATTTGTTATTTACTAGGGAACCACGAGTAGACGACGCGTTTAAAGTTTTTTCTTTGGCTTACAGGCTTGACTGGCAGAAAACCCACATTAGACACCTTATGTTCACCGCATTATGTTCAACAATAATTTAATTAAGGAGTTTACGCTAGGGAATTCATAAATACTTAAATAAACACTTCCCTTTAAGATTCTTTATTATTACATAGATTTTGATTGCTAGAAGTTACATAGAAACTCACTGAGCAGTTATTTATATTTAAAATTTAGTATTGCTTGCTGATGTGTAAAAAATGTGTATATAATTTGCTACTATTAACTTGCGTATTATGTGTTCTCAAGTATCAAAAATCAAAATCAAAATTCTTTATTCAGTATCTTAAATTTAAATACAATAACTAGGCTGGGGTCTCCTTTTAAGTATATCAATACCTGTGTTAGGGGACCCCGCTCTTCCATAACAATTTTTTTTTTGATACTTATAAGATCGCATACATAAAGATTAAACGTGTGTGCGTGTGTGTGTGTGTGTGTGTGTGTGTGTGTGTGTGTGTGCGTGCGTGCGTGCGTGTGTGTGTGGTGAGTATATGTAGTAAGTATGTGTAGTGAGTATGTGTATGTGTGTGTGTGTGTGTTGTAGTATTTGCTGTAAGTTTTTATGCTATGGTGTACATTGATCTACTTATTTTAATAAATTTTCAGTTTCATCATACTCTAGTCTTTAACCACACTGTAACGTGTTTTTTCACATTGTACTGGGTCATTGCATATATATATATATATATATATGCAATGACCCAGTAGTATATAAGTACATATCTCGATGGCAGGATAGAGAAGAGTTCTCGAGTGTGAGCCTCGAACACCGGTAAGCGGAGAGTAGGACGGCCTCTTGTAGATGGAGTGACGACCGTGGCTCAGGACTGTGTGGTATTCTTTGCGGAAGTTCTATGTATAGCTGTGGGATAGTGAGGAGCTGTAATGATAATGACGATCATGATTGTCTTTCACAAGTGAATAAATAGGTAGCTTTATGAAGTTATTAAGCTAAGTTAGGGGTAGTTTAATGAACTTATTGTATTAATAACTAGCTGTTCCCCGCGACTTCGCCCGCGTGTAAATTAGGATTTTAATTATGTTGCGCGGAACCCTAATTCTATTTCTAATTTAAGTAGCCTATGTTGCTCCTTATAACATCAGCTATCACCCAGTGAAAGTCCCGTCGAAATCGGTCCAGCCGTTTCGGAGATTAGCCGGAACAAACAGACAGACAGACAGACAAAAATTTAAAAAAATGTTTTTTTGTTATAAGTACCGTATATACTTTCATATCCATTTAGTAAAAAGCTGTTATTTTGACATTACATACAGACACTTCAATTTTATTTATTTGTATAGATGAAGCAATCTATGGGGGAGGCCTATGTTCAGCAGTGGACTTTATAGGCTGTAACGGTAACGGTATTAATAAACAAACGTTAATGACATGAGCTAAGCATGAGCTTTATTAAAATTATATTGGTAGATTAATAGCTAGAGCAGCTATCTTTACGTAGCGAGCTTTTATTATGCGAATGCATTATTTTCGATGATGCTCCAACTGTCTCGTGAGTTTCTTTGCTTAGCTTATTAATCATCAAATATCTAGCAAAAACTTATCTAAAAGATATCCAGAATACTACGTACAATTCAAGTGACACCGAAACCATGCTCAAATTATTGTACAAACACGCTCTCAGGCACACTAGGTGGTAGGGCTCCTTTTGCCTTAGTTATCAGATGAGGTAACACCCACTTACCTATTTCTGCAGTCAAATAGCATTGCTTGCAAAGCTATTCCGGTCTGAAGGGTAACCTATACAGTCGGTATAATTATAGGCTGTAAGGCATTCCATCTTAGTCCTCAGAGGTGACAACGCATCCGTAGCCTTCCTTGCTTGAAGTTGGCTGCAAGTGTCAATGGACTGCTCCAGCTGTTTACCATCAGGTGGAGCTAAGTTCGTTTGTAACTTTATCTCTATACATGTATAAAAATCAATGAGGGCATCCACGACTTTTTCTGCCACCAGGGCGGCGCCACTGGAAAGTGAGGTATAATACTTGAGAGATTTCATAGCGGGGAAGTTAATTTGTTCGGAAAATGTAAAAGTTATTGTTTATTTCTGTACTATTAGCTATATTTTATATTAATAACATTAAAAATAAATAAACCAAACCACAGATATTGATAAAAGTAGAAGAAAAAAAGTTAAAAATGTGCAAAAATTAAAGAGCAAACCACTGACGCATTGTTTTGTGTATTAATATAATTCTCTAGAAACTGATAAACTTTTATTAAAAAACAACTTCTCAATTAAATTACATTGTGTAACAAAAAACTTTACCTCAGTGTCAACTAGCGACACCTGGTGAGCAGAAAATTATTAGCCCTCATTGCTGTCCGTTAGTCTCGCTAAAACTCAAAAACGGCTCGACCGATTTTGATAAAAAAAATTGTGGGTCCCCCTAGATGTTTTGGATTCACATTTCGACCCGGTAGGTGGCGCTGTTGTCGAAATCCAGAAATCACCTGTGCGAAGCCGAGGCGGATCACTAGTTTTTAATTAAAAAAAAACTACATGATTCATCAACACAATCACATTATGCAAGCAAAGTTTCGGCTTTCGGCGTCACTTAATATGTACATGAAGTGTTCTGACTTCTTACTTTTTTCGACTGATTCTGTAGTAGGTATAAAATTACTTTTAAAAAAATGTCAAAGAAGAACTAAAAGTCAAAAAGAGTTTTTCACATATATTATTCAAAAAATTTACACAAAAGCACTAAGACATCCATTTAACCTTATTGTCTAAATAAATGAAGTTTTAAACCGACACGCAACCTCTTAATTAAAAGATATAATTTGTCTCTAAAAATAATACTCATTTCTCTTTTTATATCGGAAAGTAATTATGGCATTATGAACATAATACCTACCAAGCGACATTGTGAAATATATTTATAATCTAGAATATTCTATAACGTTACTCTCCTTCAGCTCTAACAGGGTTCTATTTATTACAAGTGAAACTATAATACAAGTTACAGTGCAATAGAAATATTTGAATGTGTACATTTTGTGAAAATTACAAAATATTATTTTACAAGACTGTATAATATATGTCATATTATTATCTTAGTACAGATGATAAAAAAACAGGTCTCGATTTTATCTGTACAATAATTCATCACAAATTCTAGCGCGCTCTCAATTTTTGTGTAAAATAGGTACTTAAAACAAAAAAAAGTATTAGCACATATCTTTCGATATTGGTGTTGCATTTTCAAATACTAAAACAATTAGAAAATAAATATGAAGCAACAAAATACCTTGGCGCATTAATAATTGCTTTCGGTATTTATTTTTGATATTAAAAAACTTCAATAGCATGATTAATGATTAATCATATTAAAACTCCAAAATTTTTACATTTTAACAAAGTGTTTAATATGTATATTTGTTTTATCACACCCTGAAATCACACCTACTATTAATTGTTATATTGTTAGTAAAGTAAAATCTTAGAGTATACATTTGCCTAAGGAATGTATACTCTATTGGTAAAATGATTTAGTTCCAAGTGACCTTATAATTTCAAGTGGCAAAATTAATATGTTCATATATTTAACAAGCATATATATGCTAGATGCATATAATGTAAAACGAATGATGATAATAGCAAAATTATAGCATTATAAATGTCATCATCCCATTTAATACTTAACTGATATCATGACTTGTCCTTATTGCTTAAAAATTTATAATATTGCATTAACAAAGAATGTATATTTTAAGTATATGCATAAATATATAAATATATGTATGAAAAAGTAAAGTTAAGGCCTATATTCATCCCACAGCGGGGCACAGGCCTTCCCTTATTTCTGAGAGGGTAATTTTTTTTATATAAGTAAATAAAACAACACAAAAAGTAATCAGATTGCAACAAAAATAAGAGGTAACCCTCAATAAGTTTAAACATATGAAAACTAATCTTGCTATGGGTCAAACACATAAAGGCAAGTTGTTTAGAAAGGCAAGTCACAGTACATACCTCATTCCTCAACTTTATCTTTACATATTAAATATTCATAATCAAAATGATGAATTTGAAACTAAGAGCAATTTTTCCTTAAATTGTTGCTATAAATGAAACATTCAATGAATGTTGAACCAGCACCATACTTATCTTGTAATATTATGAAAATACAGACAAATAATTTAGACTATGTCAAAACTGTGTGACTCATTCTCTCATCTTCCACACATAATGTTTTATTATGACTAGTAGTTAAGAAATAAATTTGAGCATGGAAAAGAAGCATACTACATATCATGCAGCTATAAAAATAATATAAAACTTAAATAAATTATAAATATAAATTACAAGTAGTGTCACACATAAAAAAAATCTGTTCCTTTTAAATATTCCTAGCACTAGATTGTGAACACTTTGAAATATATTACAAATGCTTCTAATAACTGGCTGAAAAACCGTCACTTCACATGTCTTACCATCACTCCACTAGCACTATGTCGTCGGTGCCCCGCATGGCGGGACACTACGGACGCGATGCACGCGCCGCTTCTTCGAGAGCTCTAACCTTCAGTTCGCGCTCTCGCTGCTGACGCAGGAAGTCTTCGTGGTGGGCTGGATGCAAAAAGCCTCGTTCCCGCTCCAGAAGAAGCTGCCTTTGAAGTTGCTCATGGGCCGCCGCTTGCTGCGCCAACTGCTCAGCGTACGGTCTGCCTAGCAGGTCCGGATGAGGCAGCGGTCGGTAGGGCGCTCCGGCGCCAAGCCCAAGACCCAGGGCATCCTGCTGTGCCTGTGCCGCCGCCTGTTGGCCAGGATGGAGATGGAGGTGAGTATGTGAATGCGCGTGTGTGTGCGCATGAGTGTGCGCGTGGTATTCTGGGTTGATTCCAGCCATTTGTAGTCGCACCATTGGATCTGCAGCGAGTGCTAGCCTCTCCGCAGCTTCCAGTTGGGCAGCTGCAACCCCAGGATGTGGATGATGTGGATGGTGTGGCGGCGCCCCCGTCACGGGGACGTTGGGCGGCGGCCCACCTGCCGCTGACGGAGGGATGCCTAGTCGTTCGAGCCGCTCGCGTTCAAGTTGAGAAAGTGATGCAGGCCCGTGTCCAGGAGGATAAAGCCCGAACTGAACAGGAATAGCACCCTGTGGGGGAGGAGGCGGCATTCCATACCTCCTGTGCATTTCTAACCAGTGTGGGTCGAGAGCTCTGGGACCAACATTATTTTTCAGAAGTTCTTCTTTCAATCTATCATTAAGTTCACGCTCCCGCAGTTCTCGTATTTCTCTGTCGCGTTTCTCCCGTTCAAGGTGCTCTAACTCAAGCCGTTCCCTGGCCCCAGCAGCTCCATACATTGAACTAAGCTGGTACTGTAGCATCGGATCCATACAATGTCGAGGTAAGTTTCCAGGACTGAATCCTGCATGTGGTCTTGCATATTCTGATAGTTGTCGTAGAGCAGGAGTGTCAGGATAGCCTGGCGGTCTAGGGAATCTATCATATGGAGATGTAATTGTTTCAATAGCACCTCTTGATGGCGGTTTAGTATCTGGTTTTTCAGGTGTTGCTATTTTTCTGTGAGCTTGTTGAGCAATTTTTTCTCTTTCCTCTCTATCTCTTTCAGCTTGCTTCCGCAATCGTTCTTCTCGTTTCCGTGCAAGTTTTGATTCTGGCACAGGTTTAAATATTAAATCTGTTCGTGTACATGAATTGTAATCGCCTCTGTTCCAATGTCTCAAAAATATGGCTGACTGTGATCTATGACATTCCGTATCTTCTATTTTTGGTTCAGGGCTTGGTCCATGAGGTATGTGTGCTGGGCTTGGAATTTCATCCTCTTCGGGTTGTGACTGTGTTTCAAGTTTCAGTTCAGGGTTTTCATCAGGCATTGTTCGCTGAGGGCCACGTAAATGGGGATGGCCATGAGGCATTTGATGAGGTGAGCCAGATCTTGCATGCGACGCTTGCAATCCCGCTGCGGCTTGGGCGTGCAACCGTAAAGTCTCAATTGAACTAGGCCCAGGTCCTGGTGGTAAGCCTAAACCCATGGGATGACCCATCGACGGTGGTTGAATCATAAGGTGATTTGGGTTTCCTGGCATCATTTTTGGGTGGTGACGTAACAGCATAGAATCTGCAGGCGATAATCTCTCCGGATGATGCGCGAGGTGATGTGAATGATGGTGAGTATGATTATTTGATACATTAACACTGGATGATGTACTAGTAGTCTGCGAGACACTGCCCGATAGATGATGCGGAGATCCAGAATGTGAATTGGATTTTTGCTGGGTATTTATTTTATGTTGTATAGACTGTGATGAACTGCTTGATGTTGAATGAGAAATAGATAAAGTATGATTTGTGGCCCCTCCTGCATGATTCGGTTGTTTTTCAGTACTTGTATGCACAGCACTATGGTGACTGGTTGAATGGTGATGGGTCATTGTTGTTTCATGCAATTGATGCCTTTCTGTCGTTGCATTTGGATTTCTTGGGTCTTCAGAACTTTCAGAAATCTCTCTTAATGACCTTGTAGTAACAGACGAACTGGTACTGTGATGAGCGCTTAGCATAGTTGTTGATTCTATTGTAGAGGGTTTTCCTGGATCATGCCTTCCTGGCGTACTTGAGGCGGGATGCATCGGCGGTATTGGATGAGGTTGGGGCAATGGTCCATAAGGATATGGGTAAGGCATAGAATAACCAGGATGTGGATGAGGATAATATGGATGCATGGCGTGAGCAGCTGCTGCAGCTGACAGTTGAAATATTGAGGATGGATGAAGTAGGGGATGATGAGGGTGGTGAAGAGGGGATGCAAATGGATGCGGTGGATGAGGCCCTGGCTGTTGACCTGAATGCATTACTGGGCCAGGTATTGTTGATGGTATAGATAATGGTGAAGGATTCATTAAATTTAGTGCTGAATGTGAGACAGGTGTATTTGGTTGAACTGGAGATGCAGATATATGTCTTGATTGTGATGGACTTGTTAAATGTCGAGAAAATGGTGATGTTGTTGCTGATGGATGTGGGCCATGACTGGGAGTACCATTGTGGGAGGGCAGGCTTTTTATGGGTGTAGGTGTATGAGGACTTTTCACTGGTGGCATTGTATTTGATGACTCCGACACACTCACTTGACTCGAAGATACAGGAGTATGAGGAATATGAGGTTGATGTATAAAATCTGGTTCCTTTTTAATACTTTCTATTCTTGGTCCAAGGAATGCACTTGCCATGCTTGTGTTTTCATTTGTTGGTTGACTTGGGGGTCTACTGCTGTTTTCAACACTTGATATTGATTCTCTATCTCTTTCTGAGCTTAAATGTTGAGCTATAGCACTTCCAATTGGATAACCTGGCACTTTTACTTCCTTTAGGGACTGCAGTGGGTCTGTTACATTCTGAGTGGATAGATTAGCTGGCATATTGTCGGGTACTTCTTGTTTTATCTTCAAGTCTTGTGGCATTGATGGATCACTTTGATTAGATGGTGGTGGTATCAAATTATTTCCTTGAAGCCCATGACTTGGGGGTACTTGTTGCATTATTTGTGGCATAGAGCTAGGCTTCTCTAAGCCTGGATGTCCTGGGTGACCATATAATGGCGTAGGCATAAATCCATAGGGACCCACATTAGAACCGCTTCCCACCGATATTAATGGACCTGGAGGTAAGAGGCTAGTTATAGATGGTTGACTCAGGGGTGGTGGAGGCATACTCTGCCCTGATACAGGAATACTTGGAGCATCACTTGATCTTACGCCAAGATTTTCAGGCCTCACAGGTGTTGGGAACATGGGTGGTCTCAACCCACTATTTTGAGTATCTTGTTTTGCTTGTATTGGTTGAGTTTTTAAATCAGTTGGTTGTTTTTCTTCAACATCTGATTCATGTGATTTAATCTCTTGAGTATTAGCAGGCGATATAGGCTCAGTACTTGTGGTAGTTGTATGTTCAAGATGAGATGGGGAAGGTCCTCTTGCATTTGTTGGAGATGGGCTAATCCTTTGCAAGCTATCCAGCCTTGGTGTGTTAGGCGAGTCCACCTTATTTACTGTTGATATAGTTGCTGTAAAGATTTCAGGAGTATTTTGATTTTTCATATCACTAGTTTCATCTCTTGGCTCTAACTTAATAACAGTCTTCAATGGATTAATAAGAGGATTGTGTTTATTAGGATCACTGGGATAGTTCATGTTTGGAGGATATGAAAATGGTGGCATCCCACTTACAAAGTCCTTAGCGTTTCTGATAATTGAATTTTCTTTTGAAATGTTCACAGGATTAAAAATATTATTTGGCACTCCTTCCATCTTAATACTGTGGCTGAGTTTGGGATTATAAATATGACTGTCTTTAACAAAAAAGTTTGTGTTTTCCAAATTAAGAGGTTTGTTTGGTTGATTTAAAGGAAGTCCAGTAAAATTATGGGAAAGAGGATCCTTCTGAAAATCTTCTTTCTGTAAATTAAGTGTTTGTTCCTCGGTATCAATTTCCTCTTTGATTTTTATTTTCTCTAAAACTTCTGTAGACATGGGAGTAACTTTAGGTATAATAAGTTCAGTTTTAGGGAATATTGCAAGAGGTCTAGGTTCAGCATTTTCTACACTCCTGGATCCACTAGACTCTGTTTTCAAATCAAGTATACTTCTATCATCTTTTTCTGATACAACTTTAAACACAGGAGGCAAAGGCTCTTTGTCTATTTTATTTGTAAGCTCATTATTGGCATCTGACTTTATAGGTTCTACTGGTTTGGTAAGTTGTTCAGATTCCAGTTCTTTATTTTGTTCAGGGTTTTCTTTTTCGTTTTTATTGAAGCTAAAGTCACAAGCTTCTGGTTCAGGTTCAGTATTATCAGTTTCATCCATGGCCGAGAAACTGTCATTTGTCAGACTTTCTGATGGACTTTCAGGTGGATCACTAGCCTTTTTCTTTTTCATTTGTACATCACCATCCATAATACCTTCTGGTTTTGTATCATCTGGGAGTCTCTTCTTAACCTTAGATACATCCACTTTACCATTTGCCACTTTCTTTTTATTATCTTTATTAGCAGGCGATGACAAAACTTTTTCAGCTACATTGTTATTTGTACTTTGTACATTAGATTGCTTATTGGGCTTTTTACACTTTGAATCATTATCACTTTCATCTTGCCCTTTTCTTCCATTTGGTGTTGTTTGTTCTTTTGACTTATTTCTTGTACGCATTCTGCTTGGTGAATCTTCTGGATTATCACCGCTTCTACTAGTATCAACTTTTGCTAAGTCACCGGCATCTCTTGAATCACTATCTTCCTCTGAGTTTTCATCCTCTGTTACTGAACTCATTTCTCCAGCCTCTTTAGGATTAGGCGAGGGTCTTGAGCCATTTGTATCAGGCACAGCTGGAGTGGCTTCTGGTGTTTGTTCCTTAGGCGTTCCTGCTCTAGAGTTTCTAGTATTACGTACACGTCTCAATGATGCTTGTCTGCGCCTCCTATGAGGTCGGTTACTGCTAGCGCCAGGAGTCTTTTTCCATAGATAATAAAATTCAACTAATTCTGATGTATCTTTATGGGGAAGTAAATCCTTTTTAATTTTAAAAAAATTCTTACCAAACTGACGAATACCCTTGACAAATCTTTTTGTCTCCTCTTCAGACCACTTTTTCTCTATACCTTTGGGGACTGGGCACTTAACTAGTGCTTGAAGCGCTCGCCCAGGATCATAACCAGAGTCATGAAGAACATCTAGTGCATTAATTGTAGTGTCATCACGACTAGCAGCTACACAACCATCATCTGGTGAGCCGCCATCACACATTCCTGCAAATGCTGCCATTGAACGTGCGGCTCGTAAATACATAACAAGATCTCGATCTGTTGCCTGCGCTGGCAGCCAACGTAATTCTTCGCCTCCAGGACAGGGATCATCAGGTCCTAGCGGACCATTCACACGAATATCGGGCAAGCAAGCATAAATATCCTTATCTTTCACGGGTTGATTCGGTGTTCCCACTTGAACCTCCCCTTGATTCTGGGCCATTGTAATGAAATGGGCTATTTACACTGGGCAATTTTCTTTCACTCACATATCACCAACAATTCGTTCGTTTACATTATGTTAAGTGTCAATTCTGAACGAACACGTTACAGTCTCTTTTTAGATGTATTTTTTATGGTCCGTAAAGAAGTAAGTATGCCAATATACATAATTATTACTCCTAATGGCCACCATTACACGATGCATTGTGGTTCATTTTAATAACTTATAACATACACACGTATTACATCTTTAAAATTCACTTAGTCATAATTTATATGTACGTTTAATAAGTAAGTTATTTAAGTATACTTTATTTTTAATTTAATAAACGCTATCTACATGCTACCCTTTTGTTTAGCTTCACCTTTCTTTAGCTCAGGCCATAGACAACATGGGTTCTATAAAATGGCTGCCACGAGAGGACTTTTTAGTCTATACTCCTTTACACAGATTTGTAAGTCAGATTTTAGTTTAAAAATAGATTATAGATTAAGGGATTGCCTCCACGAGCAAGAGAATCGCGGCGATATTATCGTCGTGCCACGTATTTCTCCGCTAGGAATAAAAGTATTCTGTGCACGTATTTCTATACACTTTCTTAGAACGTGTCTACACACGGCGATGTTATCGCGGCGAGCGCGTTATCAAACGCAGGCGTCCCGCCCGTATCATTTCTGCGTTGTCTGTCTGCCAAGCAAGGACGTTACGTATTGACAAGTTTTTGTTAAACAATAAACAATGTTTGACGTTGAAAAGTTTATACTTGAAGTGAGAGAGAGACCTGCACTTTACGATGTGCAGTTGCCAGAGTACCTAACTGCACCCTACGGCACCTAACTGAACTCTTTCAACAAAACTATTGCACTGCGCCTCGTGGCAGAAACGAGACGATTCCGTTACGAGTCGCGACGATACGCTGGCGGAATAATCGCTCGTTCGTGGAGACTACCCGACGATAGAAGCGTGGACTCGTCGCGATTCTCACGCTCGTGTAGGCAATCCCTAATACATAGAGCTACACGGGCCACTAGCAGAACGGACGGGAGTAAGTATTACACATTATTACTATTTACTACTTTTTAAACTTTAAAATTACAATAATATGGGTCTTGTTGTTTCGGATTTGTTTACGAACACAGGCCGCTCGCCCCACTGACCTCTATCAATATAAAGGTACTCTGTGATTATACAAGTACTCTTGACGGGCTGGACTGGCTATACATAATACAGATATAATGAGGCGATTTGATTTTCGCCATTTTGGCGCTGAAAGCAGAATTGAATGCTCACGAAACTAATAATAGAGATAGGACAGTGTGACAATATATATCGATATAAATTTTATATCCAGGCCTACCATTCTATTTATGTATCATTTTAATATAAAGCCATACAATAAATAAATGTATCAATTAATACTTATATCTTAAACAAAAGCTTAGTATCTCATATAAAACAAAAATCGACGTTAATCTTTCTACCTTTTCCTTCGTAACTATAGAACGGGTTTTGTTCCGGGTTTCACCATTGGGTATGTATGGTTCATTCGAGAGGTTTGAAAAGGTCCAATGGGTAGGAAAAATTGGAGTAGGTAACTACAAAATAAAAAAAAATAATTATAAAGAATTTATTGTTAAAAATTCATTTAGTCTTCGTAGTAGAGAAAATCAATAAGCTGCCAAAATATTATGCCTATTTCAACAATATCTATAGGTACAATTTGAATTTTACAAACTTTAAATTACATTAAGGAATACCATTAAAAAATCATTGACGTCATAATCAATTTCCTTCGGACGCCATTTCACAAGTTTTATGCTTTTTACACAGTTTGTTGTACATACAGTTTTCACAGTATTAGTATAGAGTCAGTTTAAAACCTGTAAATTAATAAATATTTGATAATTATCTGTTGTCAGCGACTTTCATTGTTGTAAACAGATATACATAGGTAGGAAAAAACATCGATAAGTATTATCTACAAGGAACTCGTTAATCCTATTGAATTTTATTGTTTATCAAAAATAGGTAATTTAAACATTTAATAAGATAAGTGACAGATTTTTTAGAGCCTATATAATCAAATAGTTATAATTTTTAATATAAATTGAAAATACTCTTACCTATTGAATTTATACTATTTCTACTACTATAAGTACTATATTAATAGGGGAAATAAGATTAATAAATGGATTAGTAAGTTGATCTTGATTATCAATAACTATATTAATTATTAAATATTTTTTAGAACAGGTTATAGATGATATTTATATTCGTATACTTAACATGGTAAATATAACTTAAGAATTTATAGATTTTATACTGGAGTTTCTCGTGAATATTTAATATTAATTTTACTTTGATTACTTTTAAATATGTAAATTTTAAAAATTAGCTTGTAGCTTTAGCGGTAATGAGTAGCACTTTTAAGAACTGTAAAATAATGCAATATGACCCATAATCAAGTGAACCTAATTTAAATCTGAATACTAGCTCGCGCGTAATAAGTGCTATGGAATGACAAAATGCTTTAGGATAAAAATTGAATCTAGGTATGGTTATAATATGTTCACAAGGTTTCGCGTACTATTACCTTTTAATATACAAGTACAGAAAAAAAATCAATATTGATATTCCCACTTTTCCCACTAAATATTAACTTACTGATGACAACTGACACCTGATGATTCGCTGACATTCCTTGATGTATATTTGTATTATTAAAATACGCACGTCGTCAGATTTTCTGACCATTGAAAAATATTAGTTGATATTATATACTAAAGAAAAAGAACATAAAATAAATATTTAAAAAATATCAAACTGGTTAAAAAACAATTAAACAAATTAAAACACCTAAAACACCACGTCAAGAAACATATTTTACCTATAATTTGGTTTTTTATGGGACATTTGCATGTTTTAGTCTACGATTGTAGATGGCGTGGCATTTAAATGTAGAAATATATAGTAATGTTACGATATTATTACCTATTTATTTACTTGAACAACAGATAATTTTACTTATTTCACTACTGAATTGTTATTTACGTCCAGGTTCAAACTTTGATTTTCATTCTCGTATTATTAGCGCCGCTCCGCACTGCATGAATATCGAAGTCACACTAAATGACACTAAAGTAAGGTGTACGGACTGCAGTATAGTTCAGTTGAACATAGTGAGTGTTCGGTATGCGAAATCTAGAGCGTAGTACATATATATCGATAGTTTCATCAAATTGTGACTTTGACTCATAATTGTGGTTTATTTGAGAGTTTTTGGTTTAAAATGGTTTAAAATTGTGTTATGAATGGCTGTAAAAGTGAATCATACTCAGGTTGTTGCCAATCTTTCCACAGGTAAGAGAATTCTTTTTTAGAGGAATTAGGGTGTCTCTTTCTCTCTTTTTAGGGGGAATCTTATTATGAACTTTGTGGACGTTTTATGTGGTTCATACATAGGAAAAATCTATGTTTAAAAAGGAACGAAAAAGACTGATAAATTAAAAAAAAGCTGTCAATATTTATATTGATTAAAAGATGGTCAAAATGAAGTTACGAGATTCGCGTAATAAGTTGACCGTATATTATTATATTATATGTACAACTGCTTGCATATTAATGAATTACCACCTATTGTTGGCAATCTTTAAATTTAAGAATAGATAAGAAATAAATTTTATTATTTATAAATTAAAAAAAATATTACAGATTTCCCAATGATGAAGAAACTAGAATCAAATGGATTCAAGCAAAGCATACTGTTAAAAAAATATCAAAGTATAGTGTAGTTTGTAGTCTGCATTTCAAAGAGGAAGACTTTTTGGCGGAAGCTTCCAAAAAATTATAATCAAAAGCTGTTCCTTCATTTTTTCCATTAGAATGTAGTGTTATTGTTGCTCTATGTACATAAAGTCAACAACCATTTTGGAATTATGAAACATTTAAGTGTATTTTTCTTTTCTTTGGAAATCATCACCAATTTAGTATCTCTATTGAAAGAACTGACCACCTGGTGATTACGGAAATTAAATATGGAGTTGTAATCTTTCAACCAAAGTTCAGTAATACATAAAATATGTATATTGTTACTATTTAAAAATAATTGATTTTTTATTTTTTTATATTGTTATTATTATTGATATTTATTGAATGAGATAGAATACAGTATACAGTGTTTCCTATTATCCCGATCTCCTGTTCTGAAGGAAAGCTAAAGTTCTAAGCCTAAGTTACTCCTTATGACATCAGCTATCTGCCAATGAAAGTCCCGTCAAAATCGGTCCAGCCGTTTTGGAGATTAGCCGGAACAAACAGACAGACAGACAGATAGACTGAAACACAGACAATTTTTTTTAAATTGTATTTTTGTTATAAGTACCGCATATATTTTCATGTGCATTGAGTAAAAAGCTGTAATTTTGGCATTACAAACAGACACTTCAATTTTATTTATTTGTATAGATTGGGCTACATATGAAATCCACGTGAATACTTTAGTGTGTGTAGTTTTGTCAACCACGTGTAGTTTTTATAAGGCGCGACAACTGCAGGGTTAAGAAATAGTCTCGTTACACTTATTTAGCTGTCATGTTATTCGTTTATTAGAATTTCGACCTTAGCTTTATGAACTGTTGGTTGAAATTGCTATACAAGAATAAAATAATCTCTTAAGGAGTGCGTTTGTACTGGCGTGTTCAAATTTAAACCTAATTTGTAGCTAATGGAGGTTCAAATGGTTTAAAAAAATACAAATTGTCCCGTAGGGAGTCCGGTTGTCACATTGCGATTATCACTAATACGGTTTTTATGAAATACTAGCTGTTCCCCGCGACTTCACCGGCGTGTAATTTAAGGTTGTAAATTTTTTGCGCGAAACCCTAATTCTTTTTCTAAAATAGAAGTAGCCTAAGTTACTCCTTATAACATCAGCTATCTGCTAGTGAAAGTCCCGTCAAAATCAGCTATTTTGGAGATTAGCCGGAACAAACAGACAGGCAGACAAAAATTTAAAAAATTGTGTTTTTGTTAGGTCCCGCGCGGGATTCACCTCAGTTTCAACGAAGCTTCAACCTCATTCGGCATTTTTCAAAGAGCACCTACTTCGGCGGAAACGATTCTTGTAATGATAAAATCGATTCCGTAAACAGTTTTTATAAACGCAGAAGATTTTTAAATCCAATACCTTGGCAGAGGGGAATAATCATGCGAGGCGAGTCCATTGGGTTGCATGGTCTAAGTATTTTAACCATCCATCGAGGAGTTTTGGCGGGAACATGACCGGTGCGGCGCGGCGGCGGATTGCTGCTCCTTGTTTAAATAATGGTTTGAAGTGGATTTTGTTACGTAAAAGTTATGCGATTTTGTGTATTAAATGAACTATTAGTGGAAACGGTGAAACAAGTGCTCCGATGGTGATGTCAATCTCAAGATAATGTATCTTCTTAGGCGCCTTGAGATACTATCGCCAACTGTCTGTTGGTCCAAGTTGCCGTCAAAATCTCCCAAGGTATGCACAATGTGACGCATCAACATATTGTGAAGCAGTGAGCTATAAAGGATTATTATCACTTGATACTGAGATATAAGAGAACATGGCTTAAAGAACAAGCATCCAATGCAAAAAACTTAATAAAAAACATCCATCGAACCATCGATCAACGAATCGAATTCTGATCTAGTTACCTAGTTAGTCTGTGATTCTGATTGTGACAAATTTTTAGTGGAACATTAAAAATATTTGTGATTTATTTATTTTCATCATTGAAGTCTAGGAGAATAACAAAAATATAATTGTCTTTAATCATCAATTAAAATGACATCCGATGATTCCGATGACGAGCCTTTGTCCGTATTGGCGGCGGCGAAAAAATTAAATCCAGAAAAGTTTGCTGAACCCGTTGCCGAGGACTCTAGTGAAGTACCTCGAAAAAGAAAAAGAAAATCTTCAACACCGAAGAAACTAGGAATCACGATTAATATTAACCGCAAGCAAAGGACCTTAAATCCGCCTCCAGTGATAGAGCGACCGGCCGATGTTTGGCTGTATTTGAAAGATTTAAATCCCTCTGGACCTTACAGTTGTTTGTTATGTCCAGATTGGTTCATTAATCGCTCTAAAATGATTTTGCATTACGTGTTGAATCATAAAAAGGATTTCTGTGGCATTTGTAGGTAAGAGATTATTTTATTACTGGATAATATCATTTGCATGGGCTAAAAAGTTAATTAGAGTTATAGTTTGAAAAAAAAAAGTAATTAAGTACAATATAAAGTTCACCCTTTTTACTGGAAAAAAGGCATGGTATTTCTTTAGTAATCTGCGGCATGAATAAATGGTCACCGAGTGGCCGGGGAGGGGTGGAGGGTGGGAACCTCCCTAAAAGTGGAAAGTGCCGGAAACCCCCCCTTTTTTTTAATGAATTTTTAAAGTTTTGTTACATATTAAGGCAAAATCGTTTTCCTTATTAAAAAAGTCACATCTGGTCCCGTGGAATGTGGGAGTTTTCAGGGTGGGAAAACCATGGGAATTAACACTATTTTGATTCTGCTTCTGCTCCAGCTGCGGCAGGTGCAGCTCCTTCGCTTGCACTAGTTAACAGCACCCAGCTCACCTCCGCAGCTTGGCTGTTTGAGTCGCCTTGACCAGCCTCAGCCGCCACGGCTCGTACGCTGCCTGCGCTTAGTTACAGCGGGCGAGGGCTGCTTTCCCTCCGCGCTTCCGGGTTTTCATATACACTCTAGGGGTAAGAGTGTATATGAAAACCCGGAAAGAGAGAGTAAGGAGTAAGACCACGTGGAAGTCGGGGTTGACAGATTCGGTTTTGTGATTTATACCTTCTGGTTTGATCAAAAGAAACGACCAAATATAATATTATAAAAACAATTATTCATACACATGTATATTGTTGTTGCGTGTTATTTTTTAAAACAGATACAGACCATGCTCTATTGCTATCTCTTTCTAATAATTATATTGTTATTTCGTTTTCGTATAATTTTTAAATGGATATAACCTCAAAACTATAATTATCGATATCTCGAAAACTAAAGATTTCCGGCATAAAAAGCAGCTTGATGGTAATCAATAGCATCATTGCCTGTCAACTAAAGCTAAAATGATCACTTAAATCGTGCCGCAAATTACTAAAGCCGACCCAGAGGCATTCTATCTTAGTCCTCACGGTTGACAACGCATCTGCATTTAAATTCGCAAACGAAGATAGATGTAGATGTCTATGGGCCACAGCAACCACTTACCATCAGGTGGACTGTGGGCTCGTTTGTCACCCTTATTCTATATAAAAAAAAAAGTTTAACATAATATTTTGTAGCATCTGAATGTACCTAGGCGGTTCTCACCGCCCAGAACATCGACCGACATGAACTAAGCAGTCAGAGGCGCACACCCCCACTAGGACAGTGGTTAGATACCTCAATAAACCTCAACAGAGGGGGCATGATGATTGGTAACAATACCAAATCATAAACCATCATCATCCTCATCCCCACCCTCATCCTCATCATCATTACCGCCTTTCCCTTTTTTAAATAGCCCTGTGTGAGATGAAGCTGTAAGAGCCGCATAGGCTAACAACACCAATATCTCGAAAGTAGAAGAGCATCTGAAAAACTTAAAACTAGGGATGCATAGATATGCTGAACAAAGGCCTCCCATAAGCATGGTCCTAAACCACCTTCATCCTTTAACTTTATGCAGTTTTTACTAGGTTGTTACTTGCATCTACTTTATACTTTGCTTTCCCGTACAAGGGTGACACTTGAGAACCTTCCCCATAAACCTAACCGTTCACTCTGTGATAGGCATTTTTCAAGTCTAAAAATGCATAGAAAAGACCTCAAACACCCCATTACCTTTCTAAATCCAGCTTGCACATCCAAAATTTTTCTGTCAGTATTTTCATAACTATCAATAAACACCTTACCATACAGTTTTTCCACTACACTCAGACATGGTTGTTTTTGCAGTCCTTTTGTGACCCTTTTCCCTTATACAATGAGACTATAAAAGCTTTGCCGACTAAAAAGGCAATTATTGAAATATGACAAAGTGAATAATGCTATATCAAAAGTAGTACACTGGTTTAACGTTAATAATTTGCTTTTGAATGGTAATAAAACGAAATATTAAATTCACTACACCTAATGTTAAACAGGTGAGTACCAATGTGCTTTTAAATGGGGAGGAGCTGTGCCTTGTTGAATCCACTGTTTTTCTCGGAATTACAGTTGACTCGAAGCTTCAATGGGGCCCTCATATATCTAAACTAGCTAGCAAACTTAGTTCTGCAGCATATTATGCTGTAAAAAAGTTTAGATGCCTTACATATTTTGAAACAGCTAGATTAGTTTATTTTAGTTATTGCCATAGCATAATGTCATACGGAATCTTGCTATGGTTTAATGCGACTGACATTGAAACTATCTTTGTTTTGCAAAAGAGAGCCATAAGAGCAATTTATAACCTAGGTCCGATGGAATCCCTAAAAATTTAAAGAAATAAATATATTAACTTTGGTCTAAATTTATTTGTGAGAATTTAATGTATGTACACAAAAACAAAAATAGTTTTATTAAAAATAGTGATGTACATTCTGTAAATACTAGGAACAAGCACAAGTTACTTATACCAGTTCTCGACTCCAAAGAGTCAGTAACTCCTTCATGGGGCAATTTTACAACAAAGTCCCAGAAAATATGCAGTACTTTTCTATCAAAAGGTTTAAATTATTTGTTAAGCAAAAATTGTCTAGTAAGGATTATTATACTACTAAAGAGTACATGACTGATAATAACCCCTGGGAATGAGGTGATCGTTACAATGCTGTTTCTAAATGTTTTCATAACACTTGTATAAAATATTATACTGTAAATTGTGCTTTAAAAAAAAGTCCCGTTGGGTTTCTTGCTGGTTCTTCCCAGGACAGAGGTTATTTTTTGCGAACCAGTGGTAAAAGTAAAAAATGACTCATAATGATTTCTTATATTTACGCGAACACTACACATTGAATTAAACTACTTTTACGGATTATATCGCGTTTAATTAACTTATTTTATTAATTCCCGACGTTTCGGGTGCTTTACAGCACCCATGGTCACGGGGGACTGAGGTGATTGACATCCCAATGTCAAAGTTAATACGGAGTACCTTCAGCTTTTTTAATTATTAATTTTGGTCCGATCTACGCAGTATGAACTAACTGTGTCTTGAAGTCTTGCAGTGGTATGCTTGGGTTTAGTTGTAAAGCACCCGAAACGTCGGGAATTAATAAAATAAGTTAATTAAACGCGTTATAATCCGTAAAAGTAGTTTAATTCAATAAAAAATGACTCAATAAGTATTATGTATTGTAATCTATATTGAATAAAAATGATTCTATTCTATTCTATTGTACCTTTCGAATTTGTCTCCCAGTACTTGCTTCAGTTCCCAACATAAACAAAAGATAGTGCCTGCCACCATTCCCTCTCCAGCCCTCTGCATTTTTAAAGATACTTTATCATGCTCTGCTGCCTTACCTGCTTTTATGCTTTTCTTTGCTTTCCTTATTTCATCCATACTTCTCTCACTACCTCCTTCCTTTTTTTGTGTTTTTGGTTCATTTAATAAAAAAAATATTTCACTTAAACACACTCAAAGTATTATTTCTATCTCTTTAAACTTGAAAATTTGTTATTTTAAATTACAGCTATTCTTGTCTTGTGTAGGAAATTATAAAATAAATAAATTTGTATATTACCTATATTACTATTTTATTATATTTATACTATATTATTTTTATCATAATAAATAAATAAGTTATCGAGAGTGACTATACATCAATGCAAAATGTTTGCTAATGACATTTCTAATATGTTATATCTTATGGCTAAATAGCCTGGGAAAATTAAGGAAATCAGACCAAATAATTCCTATAGTTTTGAAAGTTGGTACAGTTATTCCTTAAGGTGTCCAGATGAATATACTAAAAGTTCCCGAGGGAGGGACACAAGCCGGCGGTGGAGGAGGGGGGGAAAGGTCTCTTTTTCAAGTTTTTTTGCTTGTGACTCGAAAACTATTTATAATATCTCTTTAGTGACTTCTACATTAATTATCTACATTAAATTTCCTATAAATTATTTCCATAATTTATGTACCAACTTTGAAAACTACAGGAATTATTTGGTCTAATCGACAATTTTGAAGCTAATTTTCTTTTACTAAAATTGGTCTTCAAGCTTATTTAAAAAAATAAAAATTTGTACTGTAACACCATGATACCCTCTTTATGGTAAATAAAGGAATCTGAATTTGTACAGAATTCATTGTAGGCTGTTCGGACTTTTCCTTGGTAGTTTTAATGAATTTCAAGAAAATTTTGATATTTTTTCCTGGAAGATATCAGATAGTCTTTTATCATTCTTTTCCATTCTCTTTTTAATTATAAGAGTATGTTGTACATAATATTGAAATTGTAGTTCTACCTCACATATTACATTTTAGTGTACAATAAAGAATAAATAAAATAAATCGGAAAACAGTATTTTGAGTGACATTTACTGGAAATATGATTAAAAAGTTCAATAATTTTTGATTTTAAGAATTGTTACTCAATGGTAAAATAATTTACAAAATTAATTACAGTTCAGTAAAGCCTAAAGTGATGGCCTATTTTTTGGAAAAGTGCACTAGTTGGTTAATAACTTGTATATTTTTTGTCACCTAACTTTAACAAATTTTAATAGAAAGTATGTCCATTGCCACTCTGGTCAGTCTTATCAAAAGTTGTCCCTTTTAACCAAAGAAAATATTTGATGATTGCCAACTTTGGAGAAACCAAGATCAGCAATAGTTCGCACAGTAATGTCTGAGAGACTGCATTTTATTATCACAGAAGCTACATAGAATATGTTGCTGTCTAAATGTTTTAAGTAAAATTAGTATTATTCTACAAGTCTTTAATCAGTAAAAAATATGGATTTGATTATTATTTTAGAATATGAAATAATGTTCTATGATGTGCAATACTCAAATAAAATTAAAAAAATGAATTGAAAGTTTTCCCTTTTTTATACTGGTGGTTTACAATCATCATTAATGCGGTTTTGTGTGAGTTTTTTATGACTCCAATTTAGTCAAAATAATTGTATTTTCCAAAATGTGTAATAATTAATATAAGTTCTAAGTGCCTGATACGTCGGAAAATAAAAAAGTTTAAATTAAATGTGATAAAATCCGTAAAATTACTTTTATTCCATGTGCAATAACAATGAATAAATATTTACGGAAGTTTTTAGTTTATTGATGAATATATGATCTTTTTCAGATATTTTGTGCCAGACAGAGAATCTTGGTATGAACATGTCAAATTTCATGTACCATGGCCTTGTTCACAATGCGTTGCAAACTTTCCTAACCAAATAACATTACGTCATCATCTTAGCGCCGTTCACAAACTTGTCCACTGTCGTCTTTGTCACTTTCGTGTTACTGATGATGATCAATATAATACACATTTATTTCAAAAACATAATGTGACGAATGTACTCAGTAAAGATGAAGAAGTTTTATGGGATTTTGATTACGAAGGCACCACACAATTTCTATGTCTACTCTGTTCTAAATCCAACAATCTCATTTCGACATTTTTCAAGCATTATATGGGCTATCATCATTTTACTATTAAATGCTTGACTAGTATTATTTCTGGTAGAGATCCACCATTCACTATTAATGGTGCAGATGTAAGTTCACACTTCATTGATGGGCAGTTACAAGGCCAAATTCGGTATGGCTATGTTGATTTGGGTAAGAGACCTTTTGAAATTCTCCATGCATCAAAAGATGGAAATAATGCTTATAGTTACTTAAAAGCAGAAATAAAACTAGAAACAAAAAAAGACACAGACAATAACAAGGAAGACAATACTAAGAAAGATGGTAAAATTAAATATGAAAATATTCATAAAAATTATAAAGGTGATGAAGATTTTGATGTTACCTTGACTGAACTCATTGTACTAGAAAAATGCTATTTTGATTATGTTACACGTACTTTAAATGACATTAACTGCAATCAAATGCCTGAGAATTCTGTCATACCATATGAAGATGGCAAATCTGATATTATTATGGATGTTGACTGTCCATTATGTAAATCGAAGTATGAAAATGCTCAAGCTTTTACTATGCACATGAACAAAATGCATTGTGTAAAGTTAGTGCCTTTGTATTCATGCAGAGTATGTGCTACAACATTTGACACTCAAAGTGAATTGGACACTCATACATCCATGGAACTGGGTGATTTTGATGACTTATGGATCTGTCAGTTTTGTGACAAAGAGTTTGATAATAGGGAAGCTACAAGGAAACACCTAACAGAGCACTGGGACATAATGGAGTATGACAACTGTTTCAGCCCACACTTGGGTTTCAAATGTAAATATTGTCCTACATTGTTTTGGAATGAAACAGATCGTGAACAACACCAAGTGAGAACACATTTTATAAACTATACAGACCAATTCTATAAATGTGAGAGTTGTTCTGAGACTTTCAGTGACAAGGTAATTTCTATTGTTATTGATAACTTTTCCACATATTAGAATACTGTTAAATGAAACTGAAACCTAGTGCAGATGAATTTTTATTGTATTTGCTTTTTTTGCAAGTTATTTTTGGATGATATTTTATTTTCAGGTGTGGTTTATACATCACCATTTAGAGAAACATTTTGAAGACAAAATAACTACTTACTTATTGAAGTGTTGCCTGTGTTGCATAATTTTACCAAATGTGGAAGGAATGAGGAATCATTTCCATGAAGAGCACCCTGAAGCTCGAAAGGTGTATTGCTCATTGGATTCATGTCAATACAAGCCCCTTAGTCATAGGAAATCATTTAAGCTGCATGTTAAGGTAAACTTATTGATTTTCAATAGGAAAAATATTCAATTTAGTATATTCACGAGGTTCAAAATGTTATTAACTATTGTTTAATTACTATGTTTGTAACAAATTGAAGGTACTAATTGATTTTAACAAAAATACTCTCAAGTGTTGATTAACATGATGTGATCCATTTGATGTGACTGATGTGTGTAATAGTAAACTTTTACATTATTATATTATTATAATATTGATATTGGGTTGAATGTTAGAGGGTATTAACATAATTCATGAAAGTTGCAAGTTTGTTTACTTTTGTTTAATGATAATGGACAAAATTTGACCTGCTCAAAGTTCAAAAACTTTACTAAACAAAGTTTGTATAAAAAGGGTTATTATAATTTATTAAGGAATTTATGGATGATAATAACCCCTGGGAATGAGGTGATCGCTACCAAGCTTTTTCTAATTTGTTTTGTGTGGTTAATTGTGTAACATACATGATTGTAAGCTGTTATTTAAAAGAAAGTCCCGCTGAGTTTCTTGCTGGTTCTTCCCAGGACAGAGGTTTTTTTTTCGAACCACTGGTAATTAAACAAAAGAGTGACTTTCAATAAGTATGTATTATTTATAATCTATATTGAATAAAAAAGTTCGTTTCTGACAGAACTAAAAGTGACGTTAATTCAGCTAGAATTCGTTTAAGATTCTTTGTTTAGGCCATAACACATTTATTATGGCCTAAACAAAGAATCTTAGCCGTTCATCAGTCCGTAGAGCTTACCCAAAAACTTTTGGAGATGGGTCTTTAAAGAAAAAATTTTTTGTTCAAATACGTACGTTCAAGTATGTTGAAGTATTACGTAACGCAATTTTTGAAGATTTTGACCCTCCCTCCCACCCATGTAACGCGCCGTAACGTTTTTCTGTACCCCCTCCCCCTCCCTAAACGTTACGTAACACCCAAGTGATCATTTTTGCCTAAAAGTCACAATTATGTTGCGCAAAGTTCAGGAAAGTCGCTAAAATACCTTTGTTATTGTTTTAATCGCTTTTGTGGTAATAATAAATAATACAAGAGATTTCTATCTCGCAATACATGCATATATTGTTTATTTTATTTATTCATATTGTTATTTAATAAACAATCACACCTAACATAATAAACATTTCCTTAAGTTTAAAATATGTCAAAATGGGCTCAAATTTGTCCTAATAAACTTTTACTACTAATATTAAATTTAATTACGCCGTTTTCCTGACTTGGCCCTGTCCTGACATACATTTTTGGCTTCATCCACCATTGTTCTTCTCCATCTTCTCATCATTCTATTTTTTTGGCACAGTTGCGTTGCCATGTCTGCATAAGAGCCTTTATAGGCCAAGAATAGCTGATGATGCAAATCTCCCTCTTTTGAGGACATTACAGTATGAACTCACTTTAACAACACCGACTACAACAATGTGCTTCTGAGTAAACACTAACGAATACTGACAACGAAAACAAAATAAAAATGATGTACAATACAGTCGAGGGATTCCCCGTAAAACATATACGAAAAGGGTTGCCAACGTGAGAGATTTTAACTCCCTAGTTTTTTTAAGACCTAGATCAGGCAGAAATTGTTTCACATCGCAGAGTAACAATAGTGGCAACGTACTGGATCCCTGCATAGTTTGCATTTCTTTGAGTTTGATCTTCAGTTACGGCTGTATGAGCAATGTGAAGTGGCTGTAAGTGACAGTACAGTTAAACGAATATTTCAGGAACAGAATGTGACACCACATAAACCAGCATGGGTCCAAAATTAACCACATTGTACCAACTACCCAACGACAGACTCCAGTTTGCTAGGGAACACTTAAACTTTAGGGATGTCGTAATCGGTCTATATTTTAAAAATAATTGGATCATTGCTATACAGCATTAGTATAGTTCTACCATAGACGGCCATAAAGCTCGAAGAACTGATAACCAATAGGGAAAGAGGATCTCAACTGGCAGCCATGCACTGGAAAGTGCAGTGTTGGTCGACCCCCACTAGATGCAGTGACAATCTGATGAAACATGCAGGATAGAATAGAATAACTTATTCAATATAAATTATTAACATAATACTTAGTGAAAGCAATTTTTTTATTTACCATTTACCAGGGAGTTGATGGATACAGGTGACTCAGGACCATGGGCAATCTATACGAGAGGCTTATGTTAAATAGCGGTCTTGTGATGGGTTGTGATGATGATGGTTATTGTACTACTGTGGTCCATTTTATTCCAGACGGTCCACAATCCGTCTGTGCGCGCGAAGAAGGCAGTTAATTGCACGGTATGCGGCCGTGAGTTCAATACCTCGCGTGCGTGTGCCGCTCACGTGGCACAAGTGCACGGCCCCGGCAAGTTCAAGTGCAAGCTTTGCAGGGACGTGCTGCATACTATTGACGAGAGGTGGGTGAGATTCTTCAGATTTCAAATATGATATGACTTAGGGACCTTCAAGAAAAAAGCCTGCTCCCTTCTAAAATTCTGGGAAATATACCAGCATTCCCTCTGGTTTTGTAGATGTTCATGGGCGGTGGTGATTATCTCCAGCCACAAAATTTCTTGATGGTTTAATTCACCTTCGAGAGTTTTTCTACCTGCCGCTTGCCTACCGATGTGATTTGGGGATATTTTATGAAAAGAGCCCAGAGCATCGGCTATTCTTCTGGTTATGCGAATGTTTGGAGCCGTTTTAGCTTAGAGTTAGCACCGGCACCGTGTTAGCTTAGAGTTAGTTCCCGCCGGCAGCAATGAAATTGTTAATTACAATTTTAAGTGCTGATTTAACACGTGCTCGGCGGTGAAGGAAAACATGATGAGGAAGCCTGCATGTCTATAAAAAAAATAAGACAAGAAACAGGACAGCGCGGTGGGCACTTCCTTGCCCAGAAGTGGGACATACATATATATAAGCTGTATACGGTCCACTGGTCTGTGTTCTCTGTGAATGTTCACGGGAAGATTGGTACCACCATCATCGTCGTGTGCTGTATGTTCGTTGGTTCTCTTTTCAATAAAAAAGTTGTTAGAGTAATACAGACAATTATCAATCGCTTTTACAAGGTGTAGTTTTAAATATTTTTTTCAAATAACAACCGTGAATAAAGCTACTCGCGCATGGAACCTAAGGTTATATCGCGCATGGAACCTAAGGTTATATTTGTGATCCAGCCGGTTGTGGAATTGGTTGTGGTCTGAAAGTTTGTTTCATCGGGTGATAAACTTCAGCGCGCTTTAAACGAATTCTTATCGGCCGGTTATATCAATACACAATACCTATACATTTCATAGAAGTAGCATGATGTGTTTGTGCTCTTCAAAATGCGTTCAAAGTTAGTTAAAAGTAAGTTATCTATTTTGGCGCGAAATTCAAAGCGTTTGGCTTACTTAAAGGCGATTGACCAACTAACACCCGGACTAATGCGCGGTCTCTCGTACAAAGAAAAACTATAGATGTGAGTAACTATGAGATTTAAAAATCAGTCGATTTGAATAGCGTCCATGTGCGCTAATTCAGAAAACACGCACAAAACTAACGTCATCGGTCGATCGCGGTTGAATCGGAATTTTATGTCTCGTCAGAGATTTTAAAACCGGCCGATTTGATTGGCATCCATGTGCGCTAATATAGAAAACACGTACAAATCTCGGTGTAACGGCGCCGGCCGATCGCAATAGAATTGGAATTTTATGTCTCGTTACAGATTTTAAAGCCGGCCGATTTGATTAGCGTCTATGTGGGCTTTTAAATGAAACAACTTTGTTGAAGCTAGCCGATAGTTTAGTCGATCGATCACTTAATCTCTATGCGCACGTAGCCTAAGATTTTCAAATGTTCAAATATTTTAATTTGATATTTCAGGAAGCTACACTATCTACTGCGGCACCCGGGCCGACATCCGTACGAGTGCTCGGAGTGCGGCAAGTCGTTCCAGTATAAGTCCTCGCTTTACATGCATCGACAGGACCATTTCCCCAATAAGCAGAGTTTCACCTGCAATTACTGTGGAAAGGTGTTCAGGGTAAGTTTAGAACATAATGAAATTCAAACGACTTCTCCGTCAATCCGTAAAACTCCACTACTGAGAACGGCCCTTCCTCCGTTGTATGGAGGATTTTGAATTAAACTACTTTTACGGATTATATCGCGTTTAATTAACTTATTTTATTAATTCCCTACGTTTCGGGTGCTTTACAGCACCATGGTCTGAGGGACTGAGGTGATTGACGTCCCAATGTCAAAGTTAATCGAGTACCTTCAGCTTTTAATTATTAATTTTGGTCCGATCTACGCAGAATGAACTAACTGTGTCTTGAAGTCTTGCAGTGGTATGCTTGGGTTTAGTTTTAATTTTATTAATTACAGGATCCCAAGCAGGTGGTAGTACCCAGCCTCCCTCTCTATTGAAATTAGGATGTATTTTAATTTCAATAGCCTCACGTATCGTATCATCCTTGGCAGGAATCGATGTTCTTTCGCGAGAATCTGTGGTTTATCAAATCTAATGTAATGGCGGGGGCCGTCTAGGATATGATCACAAACTGCAGACTTCCCGGAACGCTGGTGCTTCACGTCAGCTATGTGTTCTTTTACGCGGGTTTTATTACGCGGATTTTTTTCATAGCTGACGTGAAGCACCAACGTTCCGGGAAGTCTGCAGTTTGTGATCATATCCTAGACGGCCCCCGCCATTACATTAGATTTGATAAACCACAGATTCTCGCGAAAGAACATCGATTCCTGCCAAGGATGATACGATACGTGAGGCTATTGAAATTAAAATACATCCTAATTTCAATAGAGAGGGAGGCTGGGTACTACCACCTGCTTGGGATCCTGTAATCAATAAAATTAAAACTAAACCCAAGCATACCACTGCAAGACTTCAAGACACAGTTAGTTCATTCTGCGAGATCGGACCAAAATTAATAATTAAAAGCTGAAGGTACCAGATAACTTTGACATTGGGACGTCAATCACCTCAGTCCCCGTGACCATGGTGCTAAAGCACCCGAAACGTCGGGAATTAATAAAATAAGTTAATTAAACGCGATATAATCCGTAAAAGTAGTTTAATTCAATGTGTAGTGTTCGCGTAAATATAAGAAATCAGTATGGAGGATTTGTCTGAATGGACATTGGACACGCTTGACAGGCAAATTGACGATCGCAGTGCCAGACGCCTCGCTCTTTGACGCTGCTGCCCGTCGCCAGACGGAGTATTTTGAGTTTGGTGTAAACAACATGGTTACACCGTCATCTATCTGAAGCCATTAGATTTTTCTGACATTATAGTCAGCTCGTACCATAGCTACGGGACGACATAATATAAATTTACGGTCTTACATAAAATAGTTCATTATTAGTGAGGTATGGCAACTGCAGTTTTCAATTATTTTTTAATTATTTGTGTTGTTATGAGGAAGATGCTGCTGCCCATCTCCTGTTTTATTTCCTCTATCGTCTCTTACGACACTCACGGGATGATATGGGGTACTGGCTATTCTTACACCGCCACTATACGGGTATTCCGTGTCAAGCCAAAAGTCAGTTATTGGGTTTTTCTGTCAAGAAATTGTCTGTAGCAGCCCAGGGCCAGGAAGCTGGCGGTGTTTCACACCCGTGCCTCGTAGAGTACGTAAGACCGTTGGTCCTTCGCCTGATTTGTCTTTAGTAGCGTCGAATTGCCGTCCCATCGGACTATGAGAGTGAGGGAATAGTGAATGAATAAATAAATAAATATAAATAAATACATAAGTTTATTTGGCACATACATTATAACAAAGAAAAATAAATAAAATAGAACAGATTTTTTTATCTTAACAAAAATATTTAAAAAAATGAAAGGAATAACGTAATATGGTCTCCACTCAGCTTTAAGTCACGAATTAAAGATATACATACATCAATTCGTAACGCTGATTTTCAGTGGAGTCAGGAGTGTGAGGCAGATGACAAACAACAGCAAGAGAAAAAAAAATAAACAAAAATATAAAATAAAAATAAAATAAAATGAACTAGTGTGTGTGTGTGTGCGTGTGCGTGTGCGCGTGCGCGTGCGCGTGCGCGTGCGTGCGTGCGCGTGCGCGTGCGCGAGCGTGTGCGTGCGCGTGCGTGTGCGTGAGTGCGTGTGCGTGCGTGAGTGCGTGTGTGTGCGTGAGTGCGTGCGTGAGTGTGTGCGTGCGTGAGTGCGTGTGCATGCATGCGTGAGTGCGTGTGCGTGCGTGAGTGCGTGTGCGTGCGTGAGTGCGAGTGTGTGCGTGCGTGAATGCGTGAGTGCCTGTGCGTGCGTGAGTGCGTGTGCGTGCGTGAGTGCGTGTGCGTGCGTGAGTGCGTGTGCGTGCGTGAGTGCGTGTGCGTGCGTGAATGCGTGAGTGCCTGTGCGTGCGTGAGTGCGTGTGCGTGCGTGAGTGCGTCAGTGCGTGTGGTGTGTGCATGCGTACGTTTGTGCGTGCATGTACGGTGCTAGCATCGAGAGTATATGAACCATACCATTTATGCCTATTTGCTGAATTTTTGTACTGAAATCAGAAACTTTTTTAATAAAGTTTTGAAAGTGGCAACTGATTTACTATTTCTGATCGGTGGTGGTATATCATTCCAGCACTAAGTGGCAGCAAAACGGAAACTGCCACGGAAGGCAGCTGTGTGATGCTTAGGGTATGTAAGTCGTGATGCTGTCCTAACCGCACGCTGCGAGAAAATGAGCTTTTGGAACAAGTATGATGGTTCCCCGGTATTTATTACTCCAAAAAGCAATGACGCAAGGTGGAGGGTACGTCGAGCGGCCATACTCATCAGGTCGTGTCGATTTAAAAATGGGGTTATGTGTGATCTCTTATGGACTATGAAGCAGAAACGTGCGCAGGCGTTTTGAACTCTTTGTATTAATCTTTTGGTTCTAGCGAGCAAACATTCACCAAATACTGTATCCGCATAAGTTAGCTTCGACAGAATGAGTGCTTCACACAACTTAACGCGCATGTCCACTGTCAAATAATCTCTGATCTGGTACAAGACTTTGAGTCTATAGAAACAGTTACGCATGGTTTCTTGTACATGACCCTCAAAACGCAACCTTCCATCCATAACGAGACCTAAGTTCCGAGCTTCCAATACACGTTCTAAAGGATTACTCTTGATGTTAATTTGCAGATTGAAAGGTATATGAAAAAGTATAGGCCCCAAAATGGATCCATGAGGTACACCTCTTGGAACTGGCAACGTGGTAGATATCCATTCTGATCCATTGTCTTTATTTATTTTAACAAATTGTGTACGACTAGTAAGGTAACTTGCAAACCATTTTATTGTTAAATAATAAAATCCGTAATAAGCCAGTTTTGATAAGAGTAGAGTGGTGTTTATGGTATCAAAAGCTCGAGAAAAGTCAAGCAAAACTACAGAGTACCATCTCCAACATCTTGTGCAGTCAGAATATCATCCACTACATCCATCAGAGCGGTTGCAGTGCCACGAGACTTTCTGAATCCGGATTGCTTTTTAGGCATAATATTATTATTAGCCTCAAGGTACTCCGTCATCTGTGTACAGACTACTCTTTCCAGAATTTTTTACATAAAGGGCAGGATACTTATAGGACGGAGATCCTTGTAGTCATTTGGATTGGGCTTTTTGGGAATCGGTTTTACTAAAGCTACCTTCCATTGCTTTGGGAATACACCTGTTTCAATAGATTTGTTAATTATTCTGGTAATAACTGTTAATGTTCGGGGTAGAGTTAACAATATCATGTTCAGAGTAATGCCATCATGACCTTGTGCATTTGTTTTAAAAGATTTTATTATATTGAGAACAGCTGTTTCATTAACAGTGTTAAGCTTGAAAGTGTTAGGCCCAAATCTATCAAATTCATAGCTAGTTAAACGTGATATACTGACTTCATTATTGCTGGGAAGCTCAAGAAAATAATGATTTATATTATTTGGATTACATAAATGAGTTGGCAGTTCAATATCTTTTTTCTTAAAATTAGCAACGTTTTGTTTGATATTTTTCCACAAATAACGAGGGTTTTGTATCGTATTAATATAATTATTAAAATATGCAGATTTTTCACTCTGAATTGCCGTCCTTACAATGTTTTTTAATTCTTTGTAATATTGTTTATGAATATCAAGTTTTGTAAATCTACTTTTAGAATGTGATTCATCGCGCAATTTAATCATTTCTTTTACAGTATAGGTAATCCACGGATAAGAATGTTTTTTTTATATAAAACGATGTAACAGGAGCATGCATATTATATAGTTCAAGCAAAATATTGCCATAAACATCGCCATTCACAACACTTTCCCATTCTATACAGTTGACATCTAAGGCAAATTTTTCTTATCTTAATCCTTTAACGGTCTATAGGTAATTTTACTAGGCGATTGTTTGATTTTATTAATATTGAGTTCACAAGTTAAAAATGCATGACTGCAAAGATCAGGAATATAATTGACGGATACGTTATAAAGAGTCATATTAGAACAAATTACATCAATCAATGTTTCACTATGATCTGTGAAGTGCGTCGGTTGCTTTAAAAACTGAGTGAGATTCATGTAATCAAAGAAACTTTGCAGCTTTTTAACATTAGTTTCCTGTATGTTAAGAATATTTATGTTAAAATCACCGAGCAAGATAATATATTAGAGTTTACCAAAAGAAGAAACGGATTCCGTAAAGGCATCAATGAAACTATCGATATTTACCCACGGGGCACGATAGCCCGTACCAATCGCTACTTTGATGCCGTTAATGCTTAATCCTAGCCACATTTGTTCCACTAAGTTACTAGGAGGGTGCACAATTTTGCGAACGTTGACTCTAAGACTAACGTAAAATCCGACTCCACCACCACGTGCACGCAATTCGGTGGGACGCGGTACGTGAATGAACCGATATCCCGGCGGAGACGGTGCACGGTCCTCCTCGCCCTCTCTTATCCACGTTTCGTTAATAGCCATTACGTCTACCTGACACCGTGACATTGCTACGAGAAATTCATCATGGCGAGTGCCTAGGGAGCCAGCGTTTAAGAAACCAATTGACAGTCTTCTCTTTACTACAAATTGAAAAACAAACGCATAGACAATTTGAACATACTTACAGCATAGAATGAACTTACACTAAAGTGTTAAATGGCGCCAACATAATAAAGTATAAATCCCTAATAGATAATGTAAATGTGTAGTATACATGTTTCGATGTATTAGATGTAAGTGTGTGTAGAATGTGTAAAATGTCAAATCTAAATGCTGTATGTATAATGTGCGAACTAAATAACTTAATATACACACTCGTCTCCGTTCGCCTCATCTTTCTCTAGTTGTGTCAGATTACCGTCCCATCGGAGTGAGGGAATAAAGAACCTTTACTTGCACACACTAGTCTACCTGACAGTACTTAGGTCTGAAGGACACTGTTATCACAGTTTCACGTTTGTGTGTTGCGTGTGCGTGCGCGTGTGCAGAAGAAGGACTCGTTTCGCGAGCACGTGCAGATCCACGAGGGCCCGCGGCACGCGTGCTCGTACTGCCCCATGCGGTTCGTGCAGCGCTCCAACATGCTGCGCCACGAGCGCCGCCACACGGGCGAGCGCCCCTACACCTGCCCGCACTGCCCGCGCACCTTCGCCGACAAGGGCGCCTGCAACTCGCACGTCAGGTACACCCTGCACGCTACACGCTACACGGCACGCGTGCTCGTACTGCCCCATGCGGTTCGTGCAGCGCTCCAACATGCTGCGCCACGAGCGCCGCCACACGGGCGAGCGCCCCTACACCTGCCCGCACTGCCCGCGCACCTTCGCCGACAAGGGCGCCTGCAACTCGCACGTCAGGTACACCCTGCACCCTACACCCCGCACCCTGCACCCTGCACCCCACACCCTACACCCTGCACCCCACACCCTACACCCTACACCCTACCGCCTAGAGCCTCTTTAAGACTGATTTACATGTATTAATCATTCCACTGTCTCGTCAATCATATATGAACATTTCGATTGTTTAACTATTGTCTGTTTCGCAGACAGGGAAAATGTTAAGTAGTCAAGTTATTAACTAAATTTTAAGTTAATTTTAAGTAAGCGTTTACACATTATCAACACTAAGTATTTGTTAATCTCTTTAGTTTTTTTTTTATATAGAATAAAGGTGACAAACAAGCATACAGTCCACGTGATGGTAAGTGGATGCTGTGGCCTCACTGACCTCTATATATACAAGTACGCTGGACTGGCTATACCATACAAAATGCTTAAGCCGATTTGAAGCGCCCTCATTTTTCGTACCGGGAACTAAAATTGACATAATATGCCAAAGTCTGTTGTCTTATTCATATCGTATCTCTGTATTTTGAATTTTTAAACTAAAAAATTAAACTATTTTATGTGGTTAAGTTTTTGTTTTTGAATCTGTTATATTAGTTTTACTGTGACGGTCGTTACTAAATCGACATGAGTTCAGGAGAATTTGGTGAAGGACCCGGTCCTTCAACATCAAGTGGAAAAGACGTCGCCGACCCATAATAAACGTAGCAGGTACGTACAAATAGGTACAAATGCGACGACGTAGCCTTTCTATTTCTTAAAGCGCTCTTTTATGTGACCATGTGGTATTTATTTTCTAAAACAATATGTATTTATGTGATGTAGTACTATGGTAGTATATTTTTGTCATTTATTTACAGGCCCATCTTCTGGAGCACCTTTAACGTCACCAGTAAAAAAGAGAAAACCTACCACTTTGTCGGTCGGGGAACAAGAGATTATCATTAATGTATACAAATATGTCAAACACCTGGCCCAGGCGTGTATCCTTCAAACGTTAATATGGTAGAAAAGGTTTCGGAGATCTCAGGAGTCAGCAGAGCACTATATATCGCGTATTAAGCGTGTATAAATTCCATAAAATACCAGAAAGGGAATAATTAATAAAAGAAAAAGTCTGTAATTGACAAGTTGGACGATTTTGATAAATCGGCTATAAGAGCGAAAGTGCATCAGTTCTTTCTTGCAGGAGAATTACCGACTTTAGACAAAATTTTGCTCAGTATAAATCAAGATGACCAGTTGCCAAACTTGAGCAAAACTTCCCTGCGACGTGTGTTGCGCCATTTAAAATTCAAATATATAAAGAGAAACAGAAAAGTGGTCTAATAGATCGCCCAGAGATAGTTCTGTGGCGTACCAGATATTTGAGAGAAATACAAATATTAAGAAACGAGGACGTAACATTTTTACCTTGACGAAACATGGATTAACGCAGGTCATACTATGGGAAAGGTATGGGAAGACACCACAATTGAATCTTCTCGTCAATCACGGTTAGAAGGCTACTCTACTGGCGCGAAAGCCCTTCAATTAAAGGAAGCGATTAATAGTTGTACACGTTGGCAATGAAAATGGCTTTTTGGAGGGATGTGATTGGGTATTTGAATCATCATCTACTGGTGACTACCATGAGGTATGGACGCTCTCCATTTCGAGGACTGGTTTAGAAAAGTAATAGAAAACTGCAAAGCGGCGATGTCATAGTTATGGATAACGCTAGTTACCACTCCAGACGTTTAGAAAAACCCACAATGTCTTGGCGGAAACAAAATATGCAGGAATGGCTAGAATCTAAACAGATCGCATACGTGCCCTCGGACACAAAGACCCACTTAATGGAAAAATAAAGGCAGTTAAAGATAACTATCGAAGTTACGTCACCGACGAGATGGCAAAGAAAAAAGCATCACAGTGGTAAGGTTACCTCCTTATCACTGTGAGCTTAACATTGAACTTGTGTGGGCAGATGTGAAAGGGTACGTTGCACGAAAAATACAACTTTCAAGTTAAAAGATGTTAAAATTTACTTAAAGATGGTTTAACTCAAATCACGCCAGATAAATGGAAAAACTGTGTTCAGCATGTCCTTAAGGTTGAACAAAAATGCGTGGCATGGATGATAGAATTGACCAAACTGCAGATCGCTTTATAATTAATGTTACAGATAGTTCATCAAGTGAAGATACAGTGATGATTGCACCGAATAAAAATAAAGTTCTTATATAATATTAAAATAAAGTTTTATCTTTTGCATAAGTACGTACTTATTCGGTGTCGTTATCACTCGAATCTTTATATGTTATAAATTAATGTTTTTGTTGTTAAATGAATAAAGTACTTTATAACAATAGATGATTTTTCTTCTACAGCGATCTTTCATAACTTTTTAATAATAGTTAATAAATATATATTATATCAATCATTATAAAAAATCATTATAAATAAAGAAAGTACTACATATAAAATGTGCCTATATATTGAAGGTTTGTAACCCTGGTTAAACGACCGAAAGGTCATTGTCCGTTTTTCTCAATCGATTTGGCACATACTATAGTATACATGTTTCGATGTATTAGATGTAAGTGTGTGTAGAATGTGTAAATGTCAAATCTAAATGCTGTATGTATAATGTGCGAACTAAATAACTTAATATACACACTCGTCTCCGTTCGCCTCATCTTTCTCTAGTTGTGTCAGATTACCGTCCCATCGGAGTGAGGGAATAAAGAACCTTTACTTGCACACACTAGTCTACCTGACAGTACTTAGGTCTGAAGGACACTGTTATCACAGTTTGACGTTTGTGTGTTGCGTGTGCGTGCGCGTGTGCAGAAGAAGGACTCGTTCCGCGAGCACGTGCAGATCCACGAGGGCCCGCGGCACGCGTGCTCGTACTGCCCCATGCGGTTCGTGCAGCGCTCCAACATGCTGCGCCACGAGCGCCGCCACACGGGCGAGCGCCCCTACACCTGCCCGCACTGCCCGCGCACCTTCGCCGACAAGGGCGCCTGCAACTCGCACGTCAGGTACACCCTGCACGCTACACGCTACACGGCACGCGTGCTCGTACTGCCCCATGCGGTTCGTGCAGCGCTCCAACATGCTGCGCCACGAGCGCCGCCACACGGGCGAGCGCCCCTACACCTGCCCGCACTGCCCGCGCACCTTCGCCGACAAGGGCGCCTGCAACTCGCACGTCAGGTACACCCTGCACCCTACACCCCGCACCCTGCACCCTGCACCCCACACCCTACACCCTACACCCTGCACCCTACACCCCGCACCCTGCACCCTGCACCCCACACCCTACACCCTACACCCTGCACCCCACACCCTACACCCTACTCCCTACCGCCTAGAGTCTCTTTAAGACTGATTTACATGTATTAATCATTCCACTGTCTCGTCAATCATATATGAACATTTCGATTGTTGAACTATTGTCTTTTTCGCAGACAGGGAAAATGTTAAGTAGTCAAGTTATTAACTAAATTTTAAGTTAATTTTAAGTCAGCGTTTACACATTATCAACACTAAGTATTTGTTAATCTCTTTAGTTTTTTTTTTATATAGAATAAAGGTGACAAACAAGCATACAGTCCACGTGATGGTAAGTGGATGCTGTGGCCTCACTGACCTCTATATATACAAGTACGCTGGACTGGCTATACCATACAAAATGCTTATGCCGATTTGAAGCGCCCTCATTTTTCGTACCGGGAACTAAAATTGACATAATATGCCAAAGTCTGTTGTCTTATTTATATCGTATCTCTGTATTTTGAATTTTTAAACTAAAAAATTAAACTATTTTATGTGGTTTGATTATGTTTCATTTTAGTTATATAATAGGAATTATTTTTAGTAATAATGAGAGTGTGCCTATTATGTAACACTCATTACCAAAAGGAAAGTGGGATAACTTTCCACAAGTAAGTGAATTTACAGGTAATATTAAAGAAAAAATGTTAAATCTATTTGATAATATGGGTACTTAAAAATTTGTTACTAATCTTAATATCGTAATTACCAACATGTTTGATATTTTTGATTTTGAATATTACAGAGTTTTGATAAACAATAAAATTCAATAGGGTTGTCGAGTTCCTTGTCTATAATACTTATCGATGTTCTTTTCTACCCATATATTTTAACAACCAAAATCGCCGACAACAGATAATTATCAATAGTTTATTAATTAACAGGTTTGTGTTAGTGGGCTGCGGCTAAAGGAGAGTCCTCTCTCTATATCGCTACAGCCGAGGTGGAGTCGCAAGGGAAGAGGATTGTTGGTATGGCGATGCGCCACTCGACTATCCTCCGCGATTTTGGCGGGGCTGTACCACTTGGTGCTTCCGAGTGTTCGTTTTTTCCTGGCTCCAAAGTCTCCACATATCGGGCTCGGGGAGTCCGTTGTGCAGGTGGAGTAAGATGCCGCGAAGGGCAGTGCGCATTGTGTTCCTGGTGCGCCTTATCTGAGAAAGAAAAGGGGTAGGAGAGTCATTAACTAAGGAGGGATCCTCGCTCGTGTGACCGCGGATGTGTCTGAAAGCATTTCCGTGGCCCTGCCAATGTGAGGCAAGGTGGAACACCATGGGGTTTTAGTAGGTGCGAGTCCGACATAATCCATTCTGCGAAGCGGGTATGCGTAGGCATTTCCTCATTTGAAACCCGGAACAAAATTCGCTCTGTAGTTACAAATAAAAACGTTGATAGACCAACGCAGCGTCGATCTTGGTTTTATATGAGGTATAAAGTTTGCGCCTAAGGCCTAGGTACTAATTGATACATTTATTTATTGTATGGCATTATATTAATATGATACATAAATAGAATGGACGTTACGGGTAGGCCTGGGTATAGAATTTTAATCGATGTATTTTGTCACACTGTCTTATCTCTATTATTAGTTCCGTGGACGTTCACTTCTGCTGTCAGCGCCAAAATGGCGATAATCAAATCGCCTCATTATGTCACGTTGTATAGCCAGTCCATATATAGAGGTCCGTGTGTGGCCTATAGACATCTGTATCTATCTTTGATTAAGAATCATAATGCAGATGCGTTGTCACCCCTGAGGTTTAAGATGGAATGCCTCGTTTCCTGTAAAAAGGGTCTGCGGTTCTCTACACTTACTATACGAAACACAGTAGTATTTTATACTGGTATTTTGTGAGAATGGATCGTCAATCTATTTTGTGCTTCAATCGTAAAACAGCTGCAGCATGGTTCTACCACGCATATTATATATATCACTTACATATAGTGTTATTATATTATATATTAGTGTTTATATATAGTGGCTCAGCAATGAGTTGCGGCGCTAAAAGCGCAGGTTCGAATACCGCACGGAACACGTATGTATTTATATGGCCTATAAATAATTGTTCTGGGTCTGGATGTTTTTCATTGTGAAATTTATAATTTCATTAAATTGTAAGTAAATCCTAGTGTGACGTTAACATTGTTATAAAATAAATAAAAGAATGAAATATACCCTATCGCCTCTATGAATCGAAACCTATATATCCTTTAAGGCTGATTACACGTATTAACTGGTCAAGTAATATTACATGAGCAGCACACCTCTCCGAAAGATTTAACATGCTCTCAAAATCTTTCGGAGAGATCTGTTACATGATAGAAGGTTAGCCATAATTCCAAGGATGAGAGCTTTTTACCTACGTACGCCAGTTGAATTTAGAGCGTTAGAAAGATTTAATATATGACTGACACTATTATCAGAGCACTGTGACAAAATTTTTTGTTAAAATATAAAATATTGTGTTCTAAAAACTTACATAGTAATTTAAATATTTCACTCTTTAATTACGCTTTGAACACATCAAAGAAGTGAAGAAATCAAATTGCTAAATATCCATATTAGTGCTATTTAATGAATTTTTGCTACGAAATTTTATATTTTATAGCAATTATAGAATACTGTTTAACATGTTTTTTTTTTACAGGACACATTCCAAAGAAACTTCATTTGCTTGCGTTTACTGTGGGCAAACATTCGTACAAAAATCGAAGCTCACCTATCACATAAGAAAACACACCGGAGAGAGTAAGTTATGAATTATAAAAATTATGTCACAAATGCATTTTTAATTTGTTTAAATTTTTCCTCCATGTAATATAATTTTTCAATAAATAGTAATTGTATAAAATTTTGCAGATTTGGAGACTTGCCCAGTATGCTCGAAATTATTCACCAGTGCTTGCGCTTTACGTGAACACATGAAGATCCACGTCGCAAAGAAACAATTAGTAAAATGTCCCTTATGTGGTAAGGAAATTTACTTAATTTTGCTAACTCAAAATTTAGTCTAAAGTCTAATTCATTTGCCTATTTTTTTCTTTTAAAAAATACTAGTAATGCTATTAAACATTACTAATATTCCCTTAAACCACTTCTAGTAAGCTTAAAATGCTTGTGTTAGAAGTGGTTCACGACAGTAGTAGAATGGCGGATTCGAACCCACGACCTTTCGAGTTCGCGGTCCGCGCCCTGCCATTAGGCTACTGACGGTTCAATTTTATTGTTTTATTAACGAATTTATTATCCGAATGTCCCGGAAGGAGGCAAATTTTTTAGGTATACAAATAAAAATATTATGTATTTCCTTAGTGCCCTTCTGTAACGGTGTTCTTAGTTTTCTCTTTATTTCACAAATGAAATGATTTTTACTGATAATTGTACAACTATTTCATTTTAAAATGTTACTTCGAAAAAAGTCCTTCTGGGTTTCTTGATCTTTAATGGATGGATGTCCAGTTGGGCTGTAAGTTCGTTTTTGACCTAAGTTTTATATTGTGCATAATATTCTCGACGTTTCGAGTACTTTGCAAGCATCCATGGTCAAGGGGAGACTGATTTTTGGTTGAAAAAATTAATAATTTTAAACTAAAGGTAGCCGTGGTTAACAATGAAATTGGGACGTCGAACACCTCAGTCCCCCCGTGACTATGGGTGCTGTAAAGTGTTTGATATACTTCAAGAATATAAAAATCTGTACATATAAATAAAATTGAAGTGTCAGTTTGTAATACTGAAAGAACTGCCTTATATTGAGCTGAGGGGGTTATTTGCGTGTCATTAAGACATTAATAACCATTATTAAAAATTTTGTCTGTCTGTCTGTCTGTCGGGGCTAATCATCAGAATGGCTGAACCGATTGTAATGAAACTTCACGAAAAGACGGAGAGCAATGCCAGGAGTGAACTAGGCTATATATTTATTTTTATCTGAAAAACTTAAAAAAATTCTATTAAGAAACGAAGAATGATAAAATTAAATCGAAATATAGATCCTACTCTAACGAAGCCGGGGCGGGTCGCTATTAGTTAATAAAAAGCGATAAAATCCGTAAAAACTAGTTTAATTATATGTGGGTCGGCTCTACCGGGGCAGGATCTCACAGAATACCAGCGTAAAACGGTAGCTTGATGCTGCAGTGTTTCGTATGGTGAGCGTAGTGAACCGGAGACCCTTTAACTGGAAATGAGGCATTCCATCTTAGTCCTCAGGGGTGACAACGCATCTGCATTTTGATTCTTAATCGAGGACAAATGTGTATGGGCCACAGCATCCACTTACCATCAGGTGGTCTGTGTGCTCGTTTGTCATCATAACCATTACCTAATTTTCAATATATCGCCAATTTGGTCGATAAACTTTCGTCTAGGGCGTCCCTTCCCGATTCTGCCGTTTACATCTGCAACATAGATTTGCTTTGTCACCCTTTCTTCGTTCATTCATTCTAACCAAACCACCGAAGCATTCCTTTCTTAATCCTGGTCATAACAGCATCTTGCAAACCACACTTTTCTCTTATCACACAATTTCTCACCCTTTCTTCAGATTTAGCCCTAACATACTCCTTAATGACCGCATTTCTACAGCATTTATTCTACTCTCGTGCTTCTTCTGCCACACCTAATTTTCACTACCTTACATTAAAGTAGGGGCTAACCCAGTATTGTGAATTGCCATACATGCCTTTTTTGACACATTCTGACTTTCCACAATAGAGTGTAGAGCCCCATTTCTTCTTATTTCCTGCGTTCACTCGTCTTTCTATAACCTTATCATATCTATCATCCCTGCTAAATACACATCCCAAATACACAAAATCATCCACTTGCTCATCCAACTCCCCTTTTATTATTTCACATATCGTTTTACTTTCTTCTCTTTCAAAAACCATCACTTTCGTCTTACTTGAGTTCACTTTCAGTCCCCTTTCTTTTAATGACATGTTCATTAATGTAACCATCATTTGCAACTCGGCTGCCGACGATGCAAATATGACTTGACCTTCGACGTACAAAAGGGATTTGACGGTTAACTTACCCATTCTTAACCCACATTCTTCAACTTTTAAAGTTTCCAAACAACTGTCCATAAATAGGTCAAACAGCCACGGGGAAGCCACACAGCCCTGTCTGACACCTTTATTATGCCAAACCAGTCTGAGTAGGCCCCGTTGATCCTGATACAAGCACTAGAGTCCCTATAAAGATACCTTAATGCCTGTATCAAACCTACGCTCAACCCGCTCAAATGAGTTCAGTGTTTGCCATAACACATCCCTGTCCACTCTGTCATAAGTATTTTCCAAGTCCATGAACGCACAAAAAACTTTCTGGTTTTTGGCCAAAAACTTTTCCGCAATCATGCGCATGGAAAAGACTTGATCCGTGCACTTCATTTCCTTTCTAAATCCAGCTTGCACATCCCAAATTTTTCCATCAGTTTCTTTCATAACTCTTTCAATTAACACCTTAGCATGCAGTTTACCCACAATGCTAAGGCTGATACCACGGTAGTTTTTACAGTCCTGATGTGATCCTTTTCCCTTATATATTGGGACTATAACGGCTTTGCACCAGTGTTCCGGTACCCGCTTCTGTTCCCATAAATTAAACAAGGTCTACAGCAGGCCTGCCACCACTCCCTCTCCAGTCCGTAGCATTTCGAGTGATACCTTATCACATCCGGCTGCCTTACTTGCTTTCATGCTTTTTATTGCTTTCATTATTTCATCTATACTTATCTCCCTACCTCTTTCCAGTTCTTTCGGAATTTCTAGTTCATTTCATTCAAACGTCTCTTCACTCATAAATACGCTTTCAAAGTATTTCTTCCATCTCTTTAAACTCGAAACTTTGTCATTCAGCAAACAAACATTCTCGTCTCGTATAATTTTTATTTATAGGCTGTTTTGAGTTTCCCCTGGCGGTTCTTACGAATTTCCAAAACATTATTATTTGACTGGAAGTTATCAGATATTCTTCTATGATTCTTATCCGTTCTTTCTTGCTTTTTCCTTACAACTACTTCGTTTACTTTCTTATTTTTAGGGGTCTAAAGACTGCCTTTTTTCTCAATCTCATCATTCATACCGCCAGAATTACCAGTTTTGGTTGCTAGTAAATCTAGCCATGCTCTCTTCTTTGCTTCAACTTCCATCCGTACCTCTTCATACCACTACAACGTATTATTTTTCCTTTCATTCGTTCTCTTACTTATACTACATACTTCGGTGGCAGCAGCATCCACCAAACCTTTCTTAACATCCCACACAGTCTCCAAGTCTAAATAATTCATACACAATTCGTCCAAACCACTAATATTTTCCCTCAGTCTACATTTATACTTCTCTTTCACACCTTCAACTTGTAACCTTTCTATTCTTATACGCTGTAACGCAGTGGTAGACACAGATGTCCGATGCCGTCCACGTCTGAATAGACCATTAATTCGCCATAAGACCAAGTAATGATCCGTCCCTACGCTAGACCCCCGGAAAACCCTTGTATCTACCACTGCGCTCCTCATTTTTTCATCCACAATTACGAAATCTTGCAATTTATTACGAAATGGTGCAAACTAGGGGGTGGTAAATTTTACGCCGCTACCATACGGCGAGTAGCCGAGTCTGTTCTTTAAGCTTTGTCGCTCGTTTATCATCATCCGGGGGACACGTGGGCCTAGGGTTAGGTGGTCAAAGTCTATGGTCGCGAGCAACCAGAAGACTTCATGAACTAGTTTATCTGCAACTGTTGAAGCTTCTTGATTTGGAATGGCGAAGACTTCTGGCCACTTAGTGAAGTAATCCATCACAACCATGAAATACTTGTTACCACTTTCACTTTCCGGAAACGGCCCCGCAATGTCAAGGGCTATCCTCTCCCATGGTGCACCGACATTGTACAATTTCAATGCACCTCTACTACGAGTTTGAGGTCTCTTTACAGCCGCACAACTTGTACATTTGCGACACCAGTCCTCGACATCGTCACGACAGTGGACCCAGTAAAACCGTTCTCGGATCTTCAGTAGAGTTCGTTTAACTCCCAGATGGTCTCCTGAACAACCATTATGGTACAGCTGTAGAAGATCCGGTACTTTGCTTGGGGACAACCATTTGCAAATGACAACTGTCTCCCGAACATTTTCCCATTTTCGGCACAGGACTCCATCCTGAATCAGCAAGCTGTCCCATTGGGCCCAATAGCTTTTCGTGGTCGAACTCATCGCTGAAACGTCACTCCACTTGGGCTTAGGAGCACTGGCCTTCATCCATTCTAGAATCGGCTTGATGTCCGGATCTTCCTGCTGTGCATGTTGTAGGCTGTCCTTCCACTCATTGCTGAGCTGGTCTGTTCTGAGCATCCTCACAGACACCACTTCCTTACCCTCTTTCCTAGTACAATGCTTGCAATCTTCAGGACAAGGTCTTCTTGACAATGCATCTGCGTTGCCATGAGATTTCCCGCTGTGCTGGGCGGTGCTGTTAGCCCCACTGCCCTCTCGAGGTAGTTCACCTTCCCTTTCTACAGTTCGCTTAGGGCAGCTGGATCGAAGATGGCCTCTTTCCCTACAGCCGTAGCACCTAGGGCTGTATCCTTTATTGCGGTCGCGAACTGTAGCTGCTGCAACCTCCCTGACGCGATGGGCACGATGATCCTGCCGCACGGCTTCCACCTCCAGTGCATGGGCCAAGGCGTCCTTAAGCGTCTCGTGGTGCCCGAGCCTCACAGCAGCTCTGACTTCAAGGTCGCGGATGCCGTCGATGAATGTCTGCACCAGGTTCCCTACAATGAGCGCAGGTACAGACTGGTATGCTTTTCGAACCAGCTTTTCCACCTCAAGGGCCCACTGCTGCAGGTTTTCGTTGCTGCGTTGCATGCGATCTTTAAGCTGCGCACGAAAGACGTGTTCCAGGTGAGCGTCGCCATATCTCGCTTCCAATGCCTCAAGGAGCTGCTCGTAAGTCACTTCCTTACCGAGAGCTTCCAGAACAGTTAAGGCCTGGTCTTTCTTCCATCTCTTTAAACTCGAAACTTTGTCATTCAGCAAACAACCATTCTCGTCTCGTATAATTTTTATTTATAGGCTGTTTTGAGTTTCCCCTGGCAGTTATTACGAATTTCCAGAACATTATTATTTGACTGGAAGTTATCAGATATTCTTCTATGATTCTTATCCGTTCTTTCTTGCTTTTTCCTTACAACTACTTCTTTTACTTTCTTATTTAGGGGTCTAAAGACTGCCTTTTTTCTCAATCTCATCATTCATACCGCCAGAATTACCAGCTTTGGTTGCTAGTAAATCTAGCCATGCTCTCTTTTTTGCGTAACGTATTATTTTTCCTTTCATTCGTTCTCTTACTTATACTACATACCTCGGTGGTAGCAGCATCCCCAAACCTTTATTAACATCCCACACAGTCTCCAAGTCTAAATCATTCATACACAATTCGTCCAAACCACTAATATTTTCCCTCAGTCTACTTTAATTCGCCATAAGACCAAGTAATGATCCGTCCTTACGCTGGACCCCCGGAAAACCCTTGTATCTACCACTGCGCTCCTCATTCTTTCATCCACAATTACGAAATCTATCATGCTTCTATCATCACCTCTTTCCCATGTATACATGTGAATATTCTCATGACGAAAGAAAGTGTTTGTCACAAAAATATTATTTTCCACATTTACGGTGAGGAGGCTTTCACCATTCTCATTTATATTTTCATCACATACATTCAGCGTAGCCAGATGGGCTTCCGCAATCCACTTTTCGCATCTCCGGGAGACAGAACGTGACGAGTGGCGAACCTCGTTGGCGGTTTTACTCCCAGAGATTCTTCGCACCCCTGCCCCATAGAATGGGCGCCGGGAACTCGGGCTCATTTCTTTTATTTTATGCCTCATGGTGCAAACTAGGGGGTGGTAGATTTTACGCCGCTACCATACGGCGAGTAGCCGAGTCTGTTCTTTAAGCTTTGTCGCTCGTTTATCACCATCCGGGGGCCATGTGGGCCTAGGGTCAGGTGGTCAAAGTCTACGGACGCGAGCAACTCATCCCCCCATTATTATAAAAATAATAGAATGTTGTGCATTGTGTGTGCAGAGAAGCGGTACCAGGACGAGCGCTACATGCTGCGGCACCTGCGCACGACGCACACGGGCTCGCAGCACGCCTGCCCGCTGTGCCACAAGCTGCTCACCAGCGCGCCCGGCCTGCGCCACCACCTGCTCACGCACAGCGCCACCAACCTCTTCCACGTCGGTCCACACGACACTTTGTTTGTTTACTTACGTGCCACTGGCTGCAAGCCCTGCAGCCGCCACGTCCTATGCTGTAATTGAAATGAAACTTCTTTATCGACATAGTGGAGAAATTTAATGCTGTTTTAAAAAAGTCACGTTTTCTTGTTATATTATATGTCGTAAAGAAGTTTCACTTCGTACGTGTGTAAAAAATTACACACATTTTTTTTCCTTTGTGGCACTAAATTTTTATAGAAAAGAGGGCAAACGAGCATGCGGCTCACTTGATGGTAAGTGACTACCGCCGCCCATGAATAACTGCAACACTTGGGGAATTGCCGGCCTTTTAGAAAGAAGTAAGCTCTTTGGCTACAAGGCCTTCAATCTACGCGTAATTATATTACGTAGTTTTTCATCCAGCAACTGTCCGCTGGGTTAAGCTGTCGTCAAAATCTCGTATCTGTATATTGTGAAGAGTTTTGTGAAGAAAATATAAATCAAACTAGGCTTTATGGTTTAAGACTTTTGCCTGCCTTAATTAGCGAATTGTAATAACAATATCGTAATCTGACAACAACAACTTTCTGAACGATATCATACTAAATTCGGCTATGGGACAGGCAAAGATGTCCAACTACTGATTTAATCTATCACTCCATTGCGTCCATCGTGTCATGAGGCGGCTATGGGATATACCAGAAATTATTATGGCTTCCAATAGATAGCGGGTATAATCAACTCCTTTATGCCTGAAGTAAAATAGACCGGCAACGGGCATAACGATTCAGGCAAATCCTCCCTATAATAGTTGGGCCTATATCCAGCAGTGGAATTTTAAGGGCAGATGAAAATTAAAAGAAATGTTTTTAGTTTTATAGTAGAAATAATTCGAACAACAATTTCTCATTTTCTCTTTTTGTTTAGTGCAAATGCTGCAAGAAATCCTACGCCATCAAGAGGACTATGATAAAACATCTCCGCAGGCGTCATGGATTAAAAGGAACAGAGATCAATATAAAAGATTTCTTCAAAAAGCTCGATCCACGAGAGTGTCAACTGGGATTGGATGAAGAAACGATGACCAGTATTTTTGGACCGCCGAAGAAAATAATGACCGATATCCTTATAGGAGATTTTGTGACTATCACTAATAACTTTAATAGTAACAAGAAGGGTAATCAGAGTATCGAAGGAGATGGAGAAGACGAACAATCTGCAGAAGAGATTGAATATAAATACAACGTAGAGAACAGCAGTGAGAGCAACGCAGACGAAACTAACAAAGAGATAGAAAATGTATGCATAAAACAAGAGCCCATGACGACGGAAGTGGAATTGGAACCGACCGATTTTGTTAGTGTCAAAATTGAACCTTATGATGAAAATGATTCCAGCTAAAAACTTTTTTAATATTTTAAGGCTTTCAGAAATAAAATCCTTTTTCAATTTTCTGATAAAGATGACTTAGAATTTGGCAAAATTTGATAGTAACAGATTATTTAGTTCAAAAATAGATGTATAATAGTAAAATATTTGTAAATATTCTCTTATAATCAAACATTTTCTTATATTGGACATTGAGACAGGATTTTCAATCCCCCTAAATGTACGTAAATATTGACGCATGCTTGGAACAAAATTCGAGAACAATTTTTTGAACCTACAAATAAAGAACATACAATAATCTGAAATATCTATGCATATATATTTTTTATTTTTACTATTACTAAATATTATTATTATCAGATTTGTGACGATGGATGTCAGTCAATATTCACAACAAATGAAACAGTTACATGGTATAATTATGTAACTGTTTAAAATAATAGCTTAGAATGATAGTTGTTTATAATTGCATCAATTTTTCTAATTTGGATTTTGGATTCGTTGAATAAAATGTCACATTTTGCAGAAATATAATTAATTGCTACTGCAGTAAATAAATCTTCCGTTAATTTTTGCATTTCCGTACTTAATTATAAAATAAAATTTAAGAAAATGTAAATATGTAATATCACTTAAGTTTATGTATGTTGCTTTCTTGGAAATTTTATACCCAGTTCCGGCATTACAAGTCTTATTATTGTCAAGATTAAAACATTAATGAAATATTCTATAAGTTAGCACGATCTTTATGAACTGATCATGCGAGACTGGTATGGAGATCACTAAAGATGTCATTGATCAATCGTACTAATGTGCTTTTTTACAATAACTGTTATTATAAAATGTTGTCACTTATTCAGTTATTCTGCTGTTGTGCAGTTTTTCATGCAATATAATAATCATGATGAATGACTTGTGTAACATTATAATAACGTAATGATCAGTAACAATCATTGACCTACTACTAAAATGGACTTTGGATCCGCGCTCAAAATTATCGCGCGCCACTCTTCGTTTTGTTGAATGACTTAATACACATCCAAAATGCCGTACTGTATTGTGAAAACGTGGAAAAACTACTTTAGCAAAGTGAGAAAAGAGGATGGTGTATCATTTTTTCTGTAAGGACTATTAATATTTAATCATATAAAAGCAATATTTTGCTTAGATACATAGTATTTAATTTAAATTTATATTAATTGTAAAAATAATTTAACGTAATTTTCGCTAAAAGCTTATAAGGTGAAAATAGTGCGACTTCTAGTCGAAGTTAATAGGCTGATAAATTGTCGCAAGTAAAATTGAGCAGTTTATTAATGATAATATTGTTTGCATTAGGATGTCCTTCGCTTGTATAGGTTAACTCGGGACACATTTTTCATGAATTTTGTTCTAGCCCGCCGTCCATTTAGTGGTAGGTCAATGGTAACAATTAATGAATTTTCCTTCGTAATTTACAGACTTAGGAATGTCAGATTTAATATTTTATTTAATGATTATGAGAAACAGAAGATTGTTGCTCAATAACTTAAACGTTAAAGTACGTCAAAGAAACACGATACACTTTACACTTATTTAAACGAGAAATACAATACACTTGTTTGCACACTTTATTAATTACACATTTACACTTTTTATTAATTTTTACAACAGTCAAAAAAGTAATATTTATAGGTTCTTAAAATACAAAGAACTGTAAAGTTGAGTGGTAATTTCACTAACACAAACAGTGGGACTAACGCAACCAAAAAAAAAAAAATTGTTACTGCTGTTGACATAATACTAAATAAAAAAATCTAAATCTAAACAAAACCGCCATTTTCGGACACTATTGAAGTATTGAAATCTTGTTTCAAATATGCAATTTGCAATTGAAAACGTTAAAATATAAAAATAAAACATGAACTTTATGATGTGTACTGAAGGATTATAATCGTAAAGTTAGCAAATCGTAATCATCATGAAGCTAATATCTGAGAAGCGCCCTTTCTCTCTCACATATTATGTCGATGCTTTTGCATATTTGCTTGTTCGCACGATAGAAAAATAACAGGATAACAGTTGTACACTGCATAAGAAAATCAAAAGCCACCTCGTCCCGACCGTTCACATCAGGCCAATGGTGAAATAAGTCTCTAAGTTTTATCCGCTTAAGTGTCTTTTTTAAAGAACTGAAGTGACAAACGAATTTACAGTTCACCTGATGGTACGTGACTGATGCAGTCCAGATGTTCCGATTGGAACACAGCAGTGCAAGAAAAAAGGTAAGAGGGTGGTACCTAACTAGACACACTCCTAGGCAGATTAGGAGTCCTAACACCTATTAAAAAATGCCTTTAGAGACTAGTGTCTTCAGCTTTACACAGAGTTAAGTTGTAGTCTAATATAGCAAAAACTTCGCAACGTTATATTGTCAGGAGGATAAAAGCATCAGCATATTGTCAGGATTTTTTTGTCAAAATATACGTCAAATTAGGCTGTATGGGCTTAGATTCATTTGCCTTTAAATAAAAAACAACAATTAATATCAGCTGAGGTATGACAGATTGACATATTTTTAAATAGACTTTGAACTTGGTATGAGTACTCAAGTGATTTTTATGATTTTATAACTTAAAAATACACTCATATCTTAAGAAAATAGTAATATATAAATAAAACACTCACATGCTTTGTGAAAATCGATTCTGTAAAGAAATTCATCATGTATAACCCTGCTAGCACAGTTCGACGGATTGATGTTTTGATTCGTATTTTAGGTGCTCGCAAAAAGTTTTTAAGTATGAATTATGTTAGAGCATACTGTAGTGAAGGTAAAGTGACCATCGGTGATGTAACAAAAGAAATAATAAAGCCAAAAAAAGTCGAATATGTTCCTCGGAAGTACAGTAAGTATAAGTAAATAAAAATATAGTAAAGTTACAATTTTAATGTACTGTTGCGAAATAAAGGTTAGTTGTCAAGCTATGAAAAAAGTTGTTGCGAAAAAAATATTTGTAAAAGTAAGAAGTTATTTGATATCACTTGCGAATAGCTATTTGCAATATTCTAACATAATGTTTTTTCGTTGTTTTAGTATCATTAGAGGGTTCTGATTTGAAATATCTTTCTCAAAGTACACTTAGAAATTTACGATGGATGATGCAAAAAGATTCTCTAGGCCAGGACATGTTTCTTCTTGGCAGGCCTGGTCCCAGCAGGTAAAAGCTGTATAGATTTTAAAATAAGATTGAATGAAAAAATTTCATGGATGTTAACTTTAATGTCGTGAGAACAGTCTATTAATGTAACTCTGGGCCTTGAGGCAATATATATGCTCTGGTCCATTATTTATCGTGTAGTGACAGTGTAAGTCCACTACCCCATATCACCTGTGGGTGTCGTAAGAGGTGACAGAGGAAACAAACCAGGAGATGGGCAGCAGCGTCTTTCTAATAGCAACTAAAAACAAAAAACTGCAGGTGGCAAACTGCTCGCCAAGCATGGCAACTATGGCAAATATCCCCCCTATGAGGCAATCTATAGGGCAGGCCTATGTGCAGCAGTGGACATTAATAGGCTGAAATGGTCCTTATTTACAAACTTGCCAATTGCAAGTGTTAACTGATAAAATAATAAGTTGTTACTTTTTCTTATGAGTGAATTTGCATTATAAAATTTTTATCATTATTATACTCAATACAGCTTAGTAAATATATCTTTGAAATTCTAAATTAATTTATATACCTAAAATGCTATTTTAAATAACAAGAAAGGCATATATTTATATTATGTAATTTATTTGGTGCTTCAATAAATAAGATGAAGTAAAAAAGAAGGATAATATACGTAGATGTCATAAATTATGTTGATAAAAATTGTAAATAAGATTGCATAAATTATGTACAGAGTAAAGATATATGTAGTAAAATCGGTAGTTGTTTTTTTTAAATTACATAACTTATTTGACCATTAATCTTTCTATAAAATATTTTAGGCGAAATGTTGCATTACAATACTTAGAACTGACTCAAAGAGAATTAGAATATGTGGCTCTGTCACGTGACACAACGGAGGCTGACCTAAAGCAGCGAAGGGAAATAGAAAACTCTACTGCCAAGTATTTTGATCAGGTATTGTACTATGTAATAATCACAAAACTTGATCAATATTTTTTTTACTTTAGTAACCTAATCATCTCCACTTGAATCATCTGTCTTAGATATAAAGATCTGTTTATGTGTTAACAAACTGTAGTGAGTTGTACAGTAATAAGTCACTATTTGCAGATATAAATATTCAGTTTCTTTGCTTTAAAATTTTTTTTTGTAATTTTTATTATGGATATTTTTACAAATTAGAAAGAACTATACGTATCTTTTACTAATTATATTTTCAGAGTGCAGTACGAGCTGCAATAGAAGGTCGCGTCCTTGTTATAGAAGGCATAGAAAAGGCAGAACGCAATGTGTTGCCAGTATTAAATAATTTGCTGGAAAATAGAGAAATGCATCTGGAAGATGGACGTTTTTTGATACCTGCAGCGCGGTATGACAAGTTAATACAGGTAAATACAAAACTAAATTGATCCATATTATCTAAAAAGATCCTATTTTCTTAATATGTTTTATTTTTGATTCATACCAAATTCCGCTAATTTATGTAATCACTGATGTGTGTCTGTTTTCCTGGGTGCCACAGAGATTTTTCTCTGAAAGTGATCAATGAATCTCCATTGCAGCACCATTTGAAAAATGTGTTATTAATATGTCTTTTAATAAGTTATGTTAATTTTTCTGGATAATTACTTCAAATTTGCTGCTCTGCACCTCCAATACAATCCACTTCCAATTTTGGAAAAAAATGCTTACAAATTGCTGTCGCCAATTGCTTTCAACTTTCTAGTACATAATTTGGATGAGAAAGGGGGGAGGGAGTTACACTATTTGTGCATAGAATGTACTTCTGCCAAAATGTGATTGTTATTTGGTGTGATATTTTACTAAAGATCTAAGAGAAAAGTATAAAATGTAATTATTTAAAGTAGTACAAATATGTGGCAAAAAATTTGAATTTTAAGAAGTCTTTTCCTCAATACGGTACTACTCTGTCAAGAAAGTACCAGGAAAAGATAAATAATACACAAAATGTTAGTTATTCATCCAAGTTTATTTTATCACCTTCAAAGTATGCTCCTTCAGAAACGATACACTTTCTCCAACGAATAATCCAATCATCAAAACATTTTTAAACGCTTTTTCCGGAATTGTGTTCATCATCAGAGAACATTAAGGCAGATGTTACACAAAGCGTATGGGTTAGCTATTTGATATCTAACTTTGTGTCAACTAACTTAATTTTGCTGCTTTGAGATACCTTTGCATAAGTTTTCGACAACGTTTTCGTGTCGTCATCGAGTAAATTTGTGTAGAAATCAGAGATAGAAATATGAACAGAGCCCCTGCCTGGACGTAAATGGCACTTTGTTTTATTATACAAAGTTACTGGATGGCAATACGAATTCGATACGATAGAAAACTTATGTTTATATGGTTGATGATATGGCATTTAACTTTTAGGCTACATATATAATAGCCCACACGGAGTCCTTTTCTTTGTTTTACATGGGGAAATACCCTCGCATACACACTGAGTCCAGTGCTGAAATTAGACCTCCACGAGAAGAGATTCCCAAAGAGCTTAGTTCCAACTCAAATGTATATAAACTTAACACGAATTTTATTGTTTATTATTGACCCTTATATAATAATGTATATTTATGTTATTTATTAAATAAAGTTGGTAGCCCCAGCAACGACGGCTCTGTAGCACCGTGACTAAACGTTTGGCGATGCTATCTGCTGGTTTAAATACCGCACCCAATGGAGGCGTTCATCCAGAAATTGCACGGTTTATCCATGTATAATTTCTGTATGAAGGTCTCCACGATATAGAAAAAATCGTAGTCTTATAAAAGGTCGGGTAAAAAGTTTCTGAAACTGTTTGTATCTGGCTGGTTGTAATATCAGTACATATAGGACATTAAGAAAAATAAAAATAAAAAGTAAAAAACACTTTCCCGCCATTTTTCAATTGTTTTTCTGTCCGCCAAAATGAGTGAATCTAAAGAAAAAATTCGATACATTCTGAAGTTTTATTACTAAAAAAAGAATGATGCGACTCAAGCTGTGAAAAAAATTTGTGACGTTTATGGACCTAATGCAATATCAGTAAGAGTAGCACAAAGTTGGTTCAAGCGTTTTCAGTCCGGGAATTTTCATGTTAAAGATGCAGCTCGCTCTGGTCGCCCTCATATGGAGAAAGTCGATGTTATTTTTGAAAAAGTGGAGCAAGATCGGCATATTAGTAGTTACGACAGTTGACCCATTTGAAAAAGTCTGGCTATACAAAAAAGCTCGAAATATGGGTATCATACGAGCTCACTGAAAGAAATCTAATGAATCGTGTACTGATTTGCGATTCTCTATTGAAACGTAATGAAACCGAACCATTTTTGAAAAGTTTGATCACTGGTGATGAAAAGTGGATCTACCTACGACAAGATCGAGCGAAAAAGATCATCGTCAAAGGGTAGTCAAGCTCCACAGACTGTAGCGACACCCGGATTAACACGCAATAAAGTGATGCTGTGTATATGGTGGGATTGGAAGGGCATCGTTTATTATGAGCTTTTACCGCCGTTAAACCATCGATTCGGATCTCTACTGCCAACAACGAATGAGATTCAAGCAATAAATTGAGAAAAAACCGCTGGAATTGATCAACAGAAACGGAGTGGTCTTTCATCATGATAACGCCAAACCACACACATCTTTGAGCACTTAACAAAAATTGAAAGAGCTTGGTTGGGAATCAAAACTACTTGTCGCATTTTTTTGATCAAAAATCCCAAGATTTCTACAGCATCGGGATTATGTCACTACCCTACAAGATGGCAACAAGTTATCGAACAAATTGGCACATATATATTATAATTAAATGTAATTAAATTTTGAAAAAATATGTCTTGAATTTGTTTATAAAATACGAAGAAACTTTTTCCCCGACCTATTATAATATTATAGCGCACTCACTGCTCATAACCACTTATATATGACAGAATTGAAAAAAAATCGGTGAATTATTGTATTAGGAGCATGGAGCGGAGGAAGTGTCAAAATGGCGTCTGGTTCGTGTGGATGAGAATTTCCGCGTGATCGCTTTAGGACTACCAGTGCCGCGTTATCAGGGTCAACCTCTAGACCCGCCGCTGCGCTCCCGTTTCCAAGCTAGAGATGTCGCTACTATCGGATTCGGGGTAAGTATGGTTTAAATTTTAAAGTGAAATAAAACTAATTTAAATTGTGATCGTACTTCCCACTGTTGGGCATTCGCTTCCTTTCATTTCGAAGTAATGGAGCTAGAAAGAGTTCGCACACTTGTGAATTGGCGAATTTCACATGCCCCTTAAATATTTTTTCTGAAATTATATCACCTTTATCCTTACAATATATTCCCTGAGGGAAAGTACCTAAATCAGCACGTGAAATTGCAATCAACAATTAAATCTTGTCGGTTACTATGAAATTTGCGATGAGTGTAAACGGCATAATTGATTATTTTAATCAAATTTTGACATATTTAAGTGATAATATAAATATTTTGTTTATTGCAATTTTATATTACTACGTGATCGGGGGTGATATATCGTCGGGAAATGAGGACAAAAAATATTTCGAAGACTTCACATAGTCCATCAATACGCACTGGAGCAGCGCGATGTAAATTGCTATAAACCCACTTAGAAATGTAGTAAGAACCTTTGTAACAACTTTTTCTTCACTATTTGCATTCTGCGAAGTCTGTAAACGTTAAACTTGACACAAATATACCATAATAAGAACAGGATTGTATTCTCTTCTAAAAGTCAAAGTCGTGCCTTGTGATACAGTCAATTGTAAACCTATTTTTAATAATATTTTTCATATTAAATATACTTACTTGAGGGTTGGTCCCATATCTTGTGATAAGACATAGTGTATAGAAGAATTAAAGACCCGACAGAAGTTATGTCAAAATTATTTAATTCCTCTTTTTTATTAAAAGTTTAATTTTTTTACCTTTTGAGTGGTATACGAAGTGTATGGCGGCCCCCACTAGATTGAGTGACGACGTGAAGATGCAGGAGGTCGATGGATGCAGGTGGCTCAGGACCGTGCTTTGTGGCATTCCTTGGGGTAGGCCTATGTTTAGCAATGGACTTGTGAAAACTGGTGAAGTAGGCATTGAAAATATCACCCTCAATTATATTATATGGAAACACCCCTCAAGTTAACCTATTTAATATAAGAAGAATCATTAAAATCGATTAACAATTGACAATGATATCGCGTATACAAAAAAAGTAGATGCAATCGAATTGATGACCTCATCCATTTTTAGAAGTCAGCTAAAATAATTGTAAAATGGTAATCATGTTTATAGCAGAGTATCTTCCAATTGATACAATGCCTTAAAAGAGTTTGTTTGTTTTAATAAATTTTTCGTCATTCGCCGTAATAACATAATGGGAAATTCACTGTATTTGTTTGGCTTATAATTATCAGATCGGAAGTCGGTTTATTTTTATTTAAAATTTTCAATAATTGTTCGGAAAAATCACTTTCTTGCTGTCACCCTCTTCTTTTTTAGCATGTATTCAGATTTCTCGTGTTTTCGGGTTGATAGAGTGGACTAGATAATTAGTGACCTATCTATGACTTACACTTAGCGACACGCGACAACATATCTTAACCTACATAATACTTCTAACATCATTTCGTTATTTTTTTAAATAAGTAGAAGCAATGATTGTAATGATTTCATACTATAATTAACTAACTATAAATGTGTCAGTACGATGAAGACAGCAATAAGTAGGGTTAGCGAATCTCTAGGTAAAGTAAAACAAACATTTTCAAATTTGTTTTTTTTTTAAATATATCAATAAAGACAAATAACTTTTATATCGTCATATTATTATTATTATTTATTAAAACTTATTGTCTATATTAAAATTTAAGTTTAGGGGTGGCGACTCCACGCCAAGTCGAGTCCGACATGCATTACCCAGTGTACCTTTTCTTCAAGCAATTCGATGTATTTTTAAACCATTATAACAATTAATAACAGTCTGAATACTATTGGACACCTTACGGCTACGTCTACGTTACGTTTTTTTTAAGGTACAGAGGCGTTGGAGAGATCTTAAAATGAAAATGTCAGAGTTAGTAACATTTTCATTCCAGGCTTCGTTTTACATAAGTTTGCATAAATATTACAATTTTTTTTCATAGTTGGTTTGAATAACATATTCAAGACGACTATGCCACAAGTAAGAGTTTTACGTTATTTGACAATATTTCTTAGCAAATTATGTATATTATACATATAAATTACATTACTGATAATATAAAAAATCGTATTTATAAGTACTAAATATTTTGAATAAAACTATTTTTACGGATTTTATCGCGTTTAATTTTACTATTTTGATTCCCGACGTTTCGGGTGCTTTACAGCAACCCATGGTCACGGAGGGGACTGAGATGTTTGACGTCCCGATGTCATAGTTAGCCCGGCTACCTTCATTTTTTTAATATTAATTAAAAATCTGAAGGTTTTTTAATTAATATTAAACGTCGGGAATCAAAATAGTAAAATTAAACGCGATAAAATCCGTAAAAATAGTTTTATTCAATGTGTAGTGTTCGCGTAAATATAAGAAATCATTACTAAATATTTTGTTAAATATCAAGCAAAAAATTGGAAAGGTGACAGATTTTATTTGGGACATTACGCAAACATAAATTGTACTTTTTAACATGTTTTCAAGTAAATGGTAATCTTTTGTTTTGTTTATATATTAATATGTTTATTTCTATTCAAATATAAATCCCTCTGCCCTATTGGTTACTCCGCCACTTATTTGCATTATAAATTTAAGATTTCTGTGACAGTAAACTTCCGGTTCTAGAGTTTGCAGTGGAGCCAAGTTTCTTTGTTATTGCCTCCGGCATAAAAATGTGCACTTGTTTCTTTGTATCACTTAGATCGGTTATTATTTTCTTGTTAATCAATTCAGCGTATTGTTTCTCCATAGCACTCCTTTCATTGATCATTTTCTGTCTCGTTTCGACAACATTTGTTCTAATGTCTTTGACCTTTTTGTTTTCTTTTGTTTTCGCGTGGTTCTCTCGTGACGTGCTTTTGACGATTCGTGACTGTCTCGCGTAGTTTTCGATCGTTGTCGCCGATGTTGGTACGTAGAGCTCTTGTCGATCGATTGAATCACTTATTTTCGACTCTGTCGTCGGTACAGGCCTGCACTCTCTGACTTTTAAATCAGTAACAGTGCGGGATTTAGTTAGATTACGCCGTTGCGTCTCTGGCCAACTGAGTCTAGGCTGACACAAACGCTCTGTGTTTTCTGATGCTATTAAATCAACTTTCCCAGCTAAGTCTAACCATTGCAGCACTCTTTCCGATAATTCATTGTTTTCTCTTACGTTAGTTCTAGCTGTTCTGTTGCTTTTTACAGCCTTCATGTCTACTGATTCGATTTTTGATTGGAAATTTTCAATATTACAATGTGGTCGGGGAGATGCTTTCAGATCGAAATTCTCATCTACTTCCACTTCCGTTAAATTAAGTTTTTCAATGTCTAGATCCTGAGCGATTATGATCCTGTCACTTTTGATTATAAGGTCGAGTTTTCTTAAACAACTCGAATCGCTATGGTGGCTGAGTCGCGAGCTTTGAGCTTTCCGTTTAGGGTTGATGCTCGCCGATGAATGAGGTCTCCGTCTCTTAGCGTTCAGTTCGATGTAATGCGGATCGTCGTGTGTTAAGATCGCGTGTCGAAATCCGTCGATCCATACAGTTCTAATGTACATAGGACGCTGGGATGCCTGCCAGAGCGCGGGCATATTAAAACACTCGAACGTTAGTACTTAACACATAAAGTCATGCGATTGCCGGCGCCATTAAGGAAACATTTTTGTTTATTTTCCATAGTTGTTTATCTATCTCGTCGTGCCGTGTTTATTGACACCTTTCTGCAAAAAAGTTTTTTTTATTCAGATAGTATCATATTACATTATGAGTGTTGAAGGTTAAATATTTTAATATTATAAGTAAGACATATATAAGGTACCTAAGCGAAGTGCAGGTACCCCACTAGATGGAGTGACGAGCTGATAAGACAATCAGTGCACCGTGTTTTGTAGCATTCCTTGGCTTATGTTGGCCGTAATGTTAAAAAAGTTAAAGTTACAGCCTATATACGTCCCACTGCTGGGCACAGGCCACCTCTCATTTCTGAGAGGGTTTTAGGGCAAGGAAATGTCCGCCGCGCTGCCCCAATGCGTGTTGGCGAACTTCACATGTCTTCGAAATATTTTTTTTTCTTATTTCTCAAACATGCAGGTTTCCTCACGATGTTTTCCTTCACCGCCGAGCACGTGGTAAATCAGCACTTAAAATGCAATTAACAATTTCATTGGTGCCGGCGGGGATCGAACCCGGGTTGCTCGCGTACTGTGAAACTTACAGCGAGGGCTAACCGTATGAGCTACCACGGCCCTGGTCGTAATGATGATGACATAAGCTATTTAGATATTAATTTTTTTAATTGTTTTCACTGATTGTTCGCGACCGCATTTTTATTCTTTCCATATCGAGTTGATAGTTTTTTTTTAAATTTATGAGGTCAGATTTAAGTACTTGCTCGTGAACGTGTAGTGGCGGTGTAAAAATATCCACTTCTCAATATCGTCCCGTGGGAGTCGTAAGAGGCGACAGAGGGAAATAAACCAGGAGATGGACAGCAGCGTCATCCTAATAATAACTAAAAAATAAAAAATAAAGTGATTGCCGACTCGCCCGCCAAGCATGGCAACTATGGGGGGGATCCCCATGAGGCAATCTAGGGGCGAGTTCTATGTTCAGTAGTGGACTTTTCATAGGCTGTAACGGTAATAGTAACAAGTAGCCTGCAATGAGTCCTTCTTCCCCTTTAACATTTTAAATAGCAGAAGTAATACATAGGAAAATATTGGAAATGATCTGAACCACGGAGCGCTGCCTTATGCGTGCCCATCACGCACTTTGCCAATTTTTTAACATTAATTTAATGACTTATATGACCGTTATGGCCTTTTAAAGCCTTTGAAAACGTCCTATGATTGAGTGAGTAAATTGAGATACAGCCTTCCCTGTCGCCTAGGAAGTACATTGTGTCCAAAAATACCTTAAAAATTTGTCATTATACAGTTGATATTATATTAAGTCTAGAAGATTCTTTACGAAATGCCTTTCTCACTAATATATCTATGTGTATGTAAGATTTTTTTTATGGAAGAGGGGGGTAAACGAGCATACGGTTCACCTGATGGTAAGTGTCGACCACCGCCCATGAACAGCTGTAACACCAAGGGAGTCGCAGGTGCGTTGCCGGCCTTTTAAAAAGGAGTAAGCTCGTAGCTCGTAATACTAGCAACAGATTGTTTTAGTGCAGCGGTTCTCATAAAATTTTCTTGCGCATCAATTCGAGAAAGAGTTCAAGTTTGCGGTACCCTTTGAAAGCCGTAATGATAAATAAAATATAAAATCATGTTTTCGTAATTTATTAACTTCTTAACAATTTTAGTAATAATCTATTTAAAAAATTGAAAATCACATCGGCTATTTAGGTTTTTTACCTTAGTCAAGAGATTGCCTGTCCCGTTACCTTATTCTAGAGTTTACCGCTTCATCAGGCAACCTCACGTACCCCATGGGGTACGCGTACTAAGTGTACCACTAATTGGGCAACACTGTTTTAGTAAATTCTATTAAATTTAAAAAAAATATTTTCGACATTGTTACTTATATAATTTTATTATTGAAATAGAAAATTTATTCTTATACGAAGGAAGTCTATGTCCAGTTTTACATAATAGAGTCACGCTGCAACTATATTATGGCTGTGGGTCGGCTCGACTGGTGTGGGACCATGTTCTCATAGAATACTAGCGTAAAACAGCAGAATAATGTTGTGTTGCGTATGGTGAGTGTAGAGAACCGGAGACCCTTTTTACTAGTAATGAGGCATTCTATATATTAGTCCTCAGGGTGACAACGCATCTGTACTTTGATTGTTAATCGAGGATAGACGTAGATGTCCATAGGCCTCAGAATCCACTTACTCTATTAAAATAAATTAACTAATGCAATTCTATATCTAAGTTATATTAATTATTTTTATAGAATAAGGGTTATGTTACTTTTTAGCTAATGAAAATCGTTTTAAGCATATGAGCGTCTTACTTTTTTTTTATTATAGAAATAGGGTGACAAACGAGCATACAGTCCACCTGATGGTAAGTGGTTGCTGTGGCCCATAGACATCTACATCTATCCTCGTTTATGAATCAAAATGCAGATGCGTTGTCAGCCTTGAGGACTAAGATGGAATGCCTCTTTTCCAGTAAAAAAGGTCTCCGGTTCTCTACACTCACCATACGAAACACAGCAGCATTAAGCTGCTATTTTACGCTGGTATTCTGTGAGAGCGTGGTCCTACCCCGGTTGAGCTGACCCATTCGTGCTACAACTTTATTATAAATATAGCTGCAGCATGGCTCTACCACGTAGAAATATTTACTAAATTTCTAATATATTTTTACTAAAGCAAGTTTAAAACCACCTAAATGAAAAATGAAAACCTTTATGAAATGGTTACAAAAGCGTGTTATTCAGGTGGCTAATCCCCTTTACAACTCTAGAGGGTAGTGATTAATTAAATTTGGTTCCCGACGTAGCGTGACGCGACCGAGTCATTGTGGCGGTTACGTTACCTTTCATTTGTGTGACGTGGAACAATTGTATGGATCCATTGGACTGTAATGTTTCCCCTTTCTCGGATTTTCTACATAGAGTCAGTTATTATGACATAAAGCGATTTTTTCCCGCGTAAAAAACGTTGTATTCTACGAGTACGATGAAAGGTAATATTTTAACATATTTATTAAAGCTATAATATTTTATTGAATATAACTATTTTTACGGATTTTATCACGTTTAATTTACTATTTTAATTCCCGAAATTAAAATAGTAAATTAAACGCGATAAAATCCGTAAAAATAGTTTTATTCAATGTGTAGTGTTCGCGTAAATATAAGAAACCATTATATAATATTTTAGTCATAGTGCAACGTATCAGTAAGATAAAGGGGCCAGCCATATGGCTCAAAGAATCGATAAGTGATAGGGGAGGAAAGGTTTTCTAGTGGCAGCCTCGTACTGGTGAGCAAAATGTAGATCAGCCTCCCACTAGATGGAGTAAGAGACGACCTGGTTAGAGATGAAGGAAGTCGATGGATGCACGTATCTCAGGACCGTGTTTCTTGTCGTTCCTTGGGAACGCCTATGTTCTGCAGTGGACTTGTGATGGGTTGTAATGATGATGATAAATATATTATGACAGAGTCTATTCGGAAAGGGAACCGGTGTCGTCAGATTTGGGGGCATTGTAGTGTCCTAAGTAGCGTTTAGAGGATTTACGGCAATTACATTGTTGCAGAGTCTTACTGCTAGATTATGGTTGCAGCAGAAATGGATCGGCTTGAGCAGGGAAGGACCACGCTCTCGCAAAATATCAGCATTATCTTACCGTGTAGTGGCGGTGTAAGAATATCCACTACCCCATATCATCCCGTGGGTGTCGTAAGAGGCGACAGAGGGAAACAAATCAGGAGATGGGCAGCAGCGTTTTCCTAATAACGACTAAAAATAAAAAACTGCGGTTGCCAACCCGCTTACCAAGCGTGGCAACTATGGCAAATATCCTCCCTATGAGCCAATCTATAGCGGAGGCCTATGTTCAGCGGTGGACTTTAATAGGCTGTAATAGTAACAGTGACAGTAACTGTTTGAATGGCGAGTGACGAAACACGGTCACTCAGCATACGAAACCCTTCTTGCTAATTAGGAGATAATCTATTTTAGTTCTCAGGGGTGAAAAAGGGGTGAAAGTCTGAATTTTGATTCTTAACCGAGAATAGATGAGGAAAACATCACGTAGATGTGTGCTCGTTTTTTACTCTTTTTAAAAAACTTATACCTACCTTAAAATTAAATTTACTTACGTATTTATGTGCGCTTTAAGAGTTTTGTTTTTGTGGTTTTAAAAAAAATATATCTAAATGTTAACCACTTTTCACACGATGTTGCACTTTCTAAATAGACTACGAGTAGAATAGAATCGTTTTAATAACGCGGAATATCCAGCTTTATTAACAAATATCATTGTCACTTAGTCGTATAAAGTCCACTGATGAACATGGACTTTTAAAAGTTGAATGAATGAATGAATGAATGATTCTTCAACTTTTAAAAGAAGCCATACAGTCTTAAACACCGCTTCCAAATTTAAAAAAAACCGCGAAAGATGTCATATCTTACACCACCCCCAAATGTGAGCTACTATGACCTACTTAGTTTTTCTAGCTCATTTCATTAATTAATAGATTCTTATGAATTTAATTGCTTTTTTTTAAATCCACCACTTATTGTTATTAATAATTTCTAAGCAAAAGATAAAAAATATATATTACGAGTTCCTAAGGAGTGGCTAACATTGGTTCTGAATGGCAATGGTGACGTCTCCGTCTATTCCCGTATCGTCTGCGACTGGAGCCCGGATTGCGCGCCTCGTCACTTTTGTCCTGAACTATACTGGCTAAGGCCCCTTACACATGGAATATTTTTTCGTTTTCTTTATTTAATTGTAAAGGATAAAATATTTTCTTCTCTCTTGTCGTGGATATCGTGAGAGAAGGGATCACAAAGCTGTTTGTATACGGATGAGATTGCGATGAGTTCATCTTTTGCTCTTAGCCGTTTGTTACTATTTTATTTAATATTTATCAAATTGCTGTTTTTGCATAGTACAAGTAACTTATGAATCCATACACTCTGTTCCAATCTAGTTATTTTTCACGAATCTAAACCATGTTTAGGTACTCTTATTCAGGAAATACTTTACTAAAATACAGACTGACATCCTTTTTTAGAGCCGTGGTAGCTTAGGGGCTAAAGCGCTCACTGTAAATATTACAGTATGCGAGCAACCTGGGTTCGAACCCCGCCGGCACCAATGAAGTTGTCAATTACAATTTTAAGTGCTTACCACGTAGTCTACGATGAAGGAAAACATCGTGAGGAAACCTGCATGTCTTGGAAATTAAAAAATTATTTTTCGAAAGACATGTGAAGTCCATCAACACGCATTGGGGCACCGTGACGGACTTTTCCTAGCCGTAAAACCTCCTCAGAAATGAGAGGAGGCCTGTGCCCAGGAGTGGAACGTAGTAAGCTGTAACCTTACTTTAACTTTATACTTTTCTAAGGATTACATGCTGTGAGGCATTCCATCTTAGTCCTCAGAGGTGATGTGTACCCATCGTTATTTGTTGTTGTTTGCCTGCAACCATGTTGATATGATGACACCTGTTTCCATGGGGTGCAGGACACTTGTCATCGGTAAGACTGTAAGTTCGTTTGTCGCTTCAGTTTTATTAAAAAAATACAATATACATAACATTGTATCTACTTTTAATGACTTGTATTGTTTTGTAACAAAAAATATGTTAATGTGATGTGATAAATGTGATGAAGGTAATGTATTGTGCAAATGAATGTCATGCAATTTTTTATTTTAAGTTTAAAAATATAAAATGTTTTTACAAAATTGAATTTGCACGGTCTTTTAGCGTGCGCGATAAATCGCTTGATTTGATAAATATTTATTCACTTGTTTTTGAATAGGCACCTATTTGATTTAATTGTTATGGCTTATTTACACAGGGACAGTAACTGGCTCCAAATTCGAGGCAAGTCAGTGCTGGCCCGCTACTGGCATAATGTAAATTTATTTGCAGTCAGTACAACACTGTCGCGCCAGTGCTGACTTCAATATTCCTGCTTGAATATTTTGAAGTCAGTCCACTCCCCGCCACACGCACCAGTGGTATTGACCTTGTCTAAACGACCAAGTCAGTGCTTGCCAAGCACTGACTTTGCTTGGTCAGTCACTGGCGTAGTATTGTAGGGTGACATAGCGTCATAAATGAACGCATTTTTTATATTACTGAAAGCATGTATGATACATTTATTTGTATTAATTATATAATTTATATTCATAATTAATACAAATAAATGGCTATACGGCAGAGTCGGGAAGGGACGCCCTAGACGAAGTTTTATCGACCAAATTGGCGTTATATTGAAAAAAGGCCAGATTAGGAGTACCCTTAACCGACGAGCGTGTATGCGTAGATATATGGATGTAAAGGAGGCGAGAGAGGTGTGCCAGGATCGTGCCAAACGGAAGTCCGTAGTCTCTGCCTACCCCTCTGGGTGACAGGCGTGAGTGTTTATGTATTATGTATTTATATTCATCAAAATACATTACATAGTCATGGACTACGTTATGTAGTTCCTTGTGATTTTAATCCTAGATATGTAGACCCTAAGCAAGTAATCATTACATCCGCCAGTAACAGAACCTTGAATAACGATGAAGTTGGGCGTGAAAACAACAATGAAACTGTGTTAGTTTACCATGCTTTTGAAAATTCTTAGAACTATTTTGATTCTATGTGACTGTTAATTTTTTGATAATCCCTAATAAATAACTATCTTACCTTAATTTGTATTTTCAATGCTGCATATATTGCCTAGCATACTTCTGGTATAAAATGAGAAATAGATGGTTTAGATACACGATAAAAGTGACTGAGGTTCCGAAATGACACTCCTGAAGCCAAAAATGTCAGTGTTATTTCGAGTTTTATTTTGTCTGGCAAAGCATCTCTCATAAATGTATCTTGACGTTGAATAGAGCTTGTTATCAATGAAAGCAATTCGTCAAAATTCTTCGGCGTTATTTCCCAAAGCCAGTTTGAATTCCGCAGGATCATCAAATATCAATTGATTTAACAACAAAGCAGAACCTCCAGTTTCCTTTCTGGCGTTTGTCCATTTTCTTATACAAAGACGTTTCTTTTCACATATCTTTTCTTCCAACATTTCCGTCAACTCTTTTAACATCAGATACGAACATTTTCTCAACAAATATTTTAATCGTTGTAAATTCTGCCGTTTCCGTGAATTCATTTTTGCCTACTGACTTCAATAACGTGCGTACATATAAGATAGATATAGATATACATATAAGATATACATATAACATACTGACATAAAGAAGATACCACGACTACTGACTGCGGGTAAAAATTGCGAGTCAGTCCTCGGCGCCAGCACTGGCGCCTGTTACTGACCCCGTGTAAATCAGCCTTAACATCTAGCTCAAAAAAGGCTCAGACGATAATCGCATATTGCGTTTTACGATAAAATGATATGTATTCAACGGTACAAATATCTTTCTTAGTAGAGACGAATTCTTAAACATATGTTTTCAAGCATACATATACTATAGCTATTAGCATTATGTAGTTAATTTCAATCTTTTATAGTAACTTAGTGTAATATTAAGAAAAGGTATAATTTTATTACGTACTAAAAAGTTTTGAGCATTCGTAAAAGTCTCACAACAATTACTAATGCGATCGGTAGGAGCTTGCTTCTTGTTTTAAATAGAACATTTTCTCATAAATTTAGCGGTTTTCGTCATATTGCTCTAAGATCGTCAGATCCCATAGATAATTTATTATTATAAAATATTTTATAGTTATAAAATGATTATTAACATTTTTTTAAATTCATGTGAACAGCCATCTTGTTCGCGCCTGTGAACACTGCTTTACTTATTGCCGGTGGTTAAACGACATCATGCAACCACCCTTTGAAGTTTTGAAGTCGAAGTTAGGAAATAAGAAGGAAATTATAAGTTATGAACTCTGCAGCTTTTTGTCGCATACCAGGTGATATTCATTGTTGACAAAAAGTTGGTAGCGTGTTAGAAAAATGTTGCGACAACATCATACAATTACAGTATAGGTGTCTTTGTCGCATTGTTTTTTTTTATTAACAAACTATAACATAGTCCGTCTGATGGTAAGTGAATACATCCACCCTGAAGATAAAGATAGAAGTCTCGATATCAGTAAAAAGGTCTCTGGTTCTATTTTACAATGATATTCTGTGAGAGCGTGGCCCTTCCCCAGTTATGAGCCGACCTACTCGTGCTGCAATAATAATACAGCTGCAGCGTGGCTCTACCACATTATAGTGCTGTCACTTTCTCATCTTTGACATTTTATCCCGCCAAAAACGAGGTAATGAAGAGGCTGAAATGTTAGCTAAATCAGCTGTAACAAATGGCACAGAGATAGTTATTTTACCACATTATTTATAAATACTCTACAGTTGTAAAATTCATTGTTACAACGTTTTTAAAGAATATTTTGACGAAAAAAGCAAGGAAAAAGGTATTTTGTATGGAACCATTCAGTGTGAGCCTCCCCGATTACCGTGGTTTTTCGACGCAAAAGTTAATACATATAGGAATAGTACGAAAATTTATAATTGCAAATAGATTACGCTCAGGGCACTTTCCTTCCAAAAAGCTTGCGAACTTAATGACGAAAGCTGATTCCCCTAACTGAAAAGTATGTGAGTCTTTTGATGACATTCAGCATTTTCTTTTACTCTATCGGGTACGGAACCATAATAAAAAGGGGATCAAGTTTCGTAGTTCGTAATTGTCCTCCTCAACGGCTTGATCGGTTTTGATGAAATTTTTATGAGGCACTTATGGTATCAACTGGATGGTTATCAGCTACAGTTGGACCTGGTAGGTTGCATTGTCGAGATCCAGAAATCACCTGTGCGAAGCCAGGGCGGATCGCTAGTATATATATAAATATCTGCTGCGGTTCGTATTTATGAAAGTAAATAACGTAGACATTATTGACCACTATAATTTTAGTTTAGGTATCACGACTATCACAAGGCAACATCGACTTTATACGTCATCAAGGACGAATATTTATTACTTGTTCATAAAAATATAAACGGATTGATTACTCATCATAAATGAAACAGTTTACTAGGTGCTAGGGATCCTTTTGTTTGTTTCCGTCTTATCTGTCAAGGTGGAAACGACGTTCTTATCTGTTCTGACTTCAGGGCTATGAAAAGCCATTAGAATTACATAGTGTGTGAATTTCCATTTTGATTTTTCATTAATTAGAGGTGACAGCGCAACTGTAGCCATATTGTGTAAACGTGGTAGAGCCATGCTGCAGCTATATTAATTGTATAGTTGTAGCACGAATGGGTCGGCTAGACCGGGAAGGACCACACTCTCACACAATACCAGCGTAAAATAGCAGCTTAATGCTGCTGTGTTTCGTATGGTGAGTGTAGAGAACTGGAGACCCTTTTTACTGGAAAAGGGGCATTCCATCTTAGTCTTCACGGCTGACAACGTATCTGCATTTTGATTCGCAAACGAAGATAGATGTAGATGTCTATGGGTCACAGCAACCACTTACCATCAGGTGGACTGTGTGCTCGTTTGTCACCCCATCCTATAAAAAAAAAGGTTGACGGATAATCTGTAGCATTTTTGTTTGTAGTGGGTTGCTTTAGTCCATGGGCTTTAGCAGAACTTGATGGTAAATTGATCAGGGAGACTGTTAGATGTTTGGATATTTTTCCTACTTTATCAAAGAGCCCGTCTTGACCATAGGTTCCATAGATTTCAAGTACAAAGTACGATCTTTAGTTTCATTCATCGAGTTTGTCTTGCTGCTTGCACTCCCAAGTATAGTAATGTGATGTGAATGAGTAGCATGTCGTAATGTGTGTTCATATGTTGTTCTTAATATAATGAAAGGACGCAACATTTTACTGTCTTCATCTTTTTCCAACGGAAAGCTATTGATATATATTGTAGTATAATCAGAAAAAAAACTGATATGTTGATGGTTGATTTGTAATATAAATTAAGACGGAGTAAAGTTACAGCCTATCCACTTCCCACTGCTGGGCACAGGCCTCCTCTCAATGGCTCAATTTCTGAGAGGGTTTTAGGGCAAGGAAATGTCCGCCGCGCTGCCATAATGCGTGTTAGCGGACTTTACACATATCATCGAAATAATTTTTTTTTAGTTTCTTAGACTTGCAGTTTTTCTCACGATATTTTCCTTTAACACCGAGCACGGGGTAAATCAGCACTTAAAATTGTAATTAACTATTTCATTGGCGCCGGCGGGGATCGAACCCGGGTTGTTTGTGTACTGTGAAATTTACAGCGAGAGCTAAGCGCCTGAGCTACCACGGCTCTCAAGTTTTAAGACGGAATAATTGTCTTAAAACTAAAAATCTATGAGCTAAATATTCCGATTAATATTTACATTCAGATTTAAAAATCCAAACTGAAAATTGGAAGCTGCGTGCAAGACGTCTGGTATTGTGATATCTTAAATTTGGTAGAGACCTATTCCTACTAGTGGGTGACAAACACGATAATTTTAACACTATTAGTTTGCACTCCAGTCTTTATAAAAATAGTATAATATAATGGAATAAGTGCGTTCTCGTACATGGATTATGAAACTATCTCGAATACTATATCTACCTATAATTAATTTCCTACTTACTCTAGTGCATAACATTTTGGAAAGCCACCGGCAGTGATAGTGAACACGAAATCGTAAATTTGTATTAGGGTTGCATACTGTGTGTACATATTGCAAATTTATTTTTATAGAATAGGGTGACAAACGAGCACACAGTCCACCTGATGGTAAGTGCATGCTGGCCCGTAGACATCACATTTTTATCCTCGATTAAGAATCAAAATGATGATGCTTTGTCACCTCTGAGGCTAAGATGGAACGCCTCGTTTCCAGTAAAAAGGGTCTCTGGTTCTCTACACACCATACGAAACAAAGCAGCATATTAAGCTGCTGTTTTACGCTGGTATTCTGTAAGAGCGTGGTCCTACTCAGGTCGAGCCGACCCATTCATGCTACAGCCTACAACCATAATATAGCTGCAGCGTGGCTTTACCACGTAGCGAATTCTGTGAAACATAGGTTTTATATAAACATTTTCATACTTAGATATAATTTCGACTTATTATAATTTTACGCTTTAGCTTCACATTAAAAAGTGAAGCTAAAGCGTCCACCTGCGCCTTGATGACGATTAGGTCCGAATTGCGATGAGACGTAGGGATCGCGCTTTCGGCAAATTTAGAAAAGATCGATGTGATCAAAACTGGACGCTTTATAAAGTTGCAAGGAATCGGTGCAATCAGATGATACGCAACGCCAAACGCCGATTTATTCTTAGTAACATCTCATCTTCTTCCCCTGCTAATATCTGGAAGTTCCTTGGAACCATAGGTATCGGTAAACGACACCGTTGTGAGTTCAGAGGACGATTGGTCTGGATGATATCAATTTTCATTTTGTCTCCAACAGTCCTCTTGATCACCAGACCAAGCGTCTTACTGTTGAACACTTAATGGGCTTACCTCGTCCTGACATTAATCTGTTTCAATTTTCTCCAGTAGCTATGGATGAGATAAAGAAGATAATCCTTTCCATTAAATCTAATGCTGTAGGTTGCGACAACATCAGCCGACGGATGATTATCTATACTTGACCATATCCTCCCAGTCATCTCGCACATCATTAACTTCTCCTTGATTCTGGTAATTTTCCTCACTGTGGCGTAAGGCTTACGTTATTCCTTACAAAAGACCCCAAATCCCACTTTACCCAATCATTTCCGACCTATATCCATCCTTCCTTCTTATCCAAGGTCCTTGAGGCCTGTGTCCACAAGCAACTTTCGCAGTTTATCTCGTAATAACTTATTAAGTCCCTTGCAGTCAGGCTTTAGGCCCGGGCATAGTACCGTTTCGCACTCCTGAAAGTAACTGGTGATATTAGGCAGGCATAGAGGACACTAAAGTCACTGTGTTGGTTTTAGTTGACTTCTCGAACGCCTTTATACCATCAGTTATGACATTCTAATTTCCATCCTTTCCTTTCTATGATCTCACCCGAAGCACTGGATTGGTTTTCATCATATTCGAGGGCGCCAGCAGTCGGTCGCATCGATGAGCTATCATCTAGCTGGCTTGACATACATGCTGGTGTCCCTCAAGGCGGCATATTATCTCCTTTGTTGTTTTCTATATTTATTAATCTCATTACTCAAAACCTTCACTCTGCGTATCATCTGTATGCCGATGACTTGCAATTGTACACACAAGCGAGTATTGACGATATTTCTACAGCGGTGGACATACTTAACAGGGACCTTGAGTACATTAAGAACTGGTCTGACAGGTTTGGGCTAATGGTCAACCCTTCGAAGTGTCAGGCCATAATAATTGGTAGCCGTCAGATGATCCAGAGATTAAAAACAGTAGCTCTACCTCCTATCTTTTTTAATAGTACTGAGATTCAATTGTGTTCCACTGTGAAGGATCTAGGATTATTAATTGATTCTACTTTGAGTTGGAAAGCCCAAGCAACGACCGTTAGCCAGAAAGTCACTGGTACCTGCGTTCTCTATCGCCTAAAAATTTTCACCATCTGAAATTAAGACAATGCTTGTGCAGAGTTTAATTTTTCCCTAATCGACTATGGCGATGTGTGTTATTTCGACCTGAATGCAGATCTTCTCAACAAATATGACCGTCTTCTGAATAACTGCATTCGATTCATTTTCAATCTTCGAAAGTATGACCATGTATCCACGTATCGATCTCAATTAAAATGGTTACCTATTCGTCAACGCCGTAGTTTGCGTGCACTCACCACCCTTTATTCTATCCTGATGTCTCCAACTTCCCCTTCCTACTTATCTCCTTACTTTCAGCTGCTTAGTGCTAGTCATGAGAGAAACCTCCGCTCTACGAACAACCTTCTTCTCCTATGTCCTCCCATAGCTCTGGACTTGTTCATTCTTCTTTCCACATTCAATCTATTCTCCTTTGGAACGCACTCCCTCTCGAAATCAGGACGGCTAGAAATCGGTACGCGTTCAAGATGAAGGTTCGGGAACACTTACTTAACAAATTGGCAGAATCATCATAGTAACAGTTTATTTATATATATATATATTTTATATACATATACACATATATATATATTCTTATTATTATTATGTATATTATATATTTTATATACATATACATATATGTGTATAAATATTAATATATTTTGTAAATTTATTTGATAACATGTATATTTGTATATCTTTATGAGTTTATATACTTCTGACATTATAATATGTACTCATGTATTATACATTTTTATTATCTTAGTTATTTTATATTTCATTTTATTATAATTAATTTTATCTATTTTTTGTGATGTACCATTTATACTTTATGTATTTTATTTTCATGTATTACAATTTTTTTGTTATTTTAGTTTAGTATTCGCATATTAACTTTTTATTACACCTACTTCATTCTATCTCTGCATCATCCCAAGGTAGACTGAAAGAGAATGCCTTAGGCATTAAGTCCGCCTATATACCACGTTTGTATGTGAAGTTTTAAATAAATAAATAAATATAATATAAGCCTTAAGCATTCCCGTCCTATATGTATCAGTATATCGTCCTACATAGTCGTCGTGATAAATCCTTTTTTACTTGGAGAGACCTAAGTTCATAGAGAAATAATTACAGCCCGGTGACTAATAATATACCTAATACAATTTTTCTTTTAAATATTAAAACAAATTTATTGGCGCCTTGGCGGCCCTGAACGAAATGAATAGTTTTAGAACGTTCAAAGTTTGCGCAGTTGATTGCAGCTGATAGCGATTTAATCTTTGATAGCTCGGGTATAAATAGAAAAGTAGGAAGGCTTTTATTACGGCAACACATTATTATTTGAATAGGTATGAATATACATAGAATGTAGATGTAAATTATGATGATGATCTTAGTTTGGAATAAATGTGTCAAATGAGGAAATTTGTCATTAAATTACCATCCAACTGATTTAAAGGAAGTTTATTAGTGTAAACTATGGGTTTACACTAATAAACTTCCTTTAAATACAAATACATTTAAATTTTATTTAAATTTAAATTAAAATACATTTAATAAAACTATTTTTACGGATTTTATGGCGTTTAATTTTAGTAATTTTGATTCCTGACGTTTCGGTGCTTTACAGCACCCATGGTCACGGGGGACTGAGGTGTTTGACGTTCTAATGTCATAGTTAGCCCGGCTACCTTCAGTTTTTGAATATTAATGTTTGGTCCGATCTACGCAGAATGAGCTTACAGTATCTTGAAGTCTTGCAGTGGTATGCTTGGGTTTGATTTAATTTTGTTAATTATAGGATCGCAAGCAGATGGCAGCACCCATCCATCTTCTCTATTGAAATTAGGATGTTTTTAATTTCAATAGCCTCGCGTATCATCCTTGGTCTGATGTAATGGCGGGGACGATCTTGAACATGTTCACAGACTGCAGACTTCCCAGAGCGTCGGTGCCTCATGTCAGCTATATGTTCTTTCACGCGGGTTTTAATGGATCTTTTTGTTTGTCCTATGTAAGAGAGACCACATTCACAATCAAGCTTGTACACTCCTGCGTCTTGTAGAGGATATTACACTTGACGGATGGTAAAAATTGACTAATCTTCTTCGGCGGCTTGAAGTATGTTTTAATAGAAGCTCGCTTCAAAATGTAGCCAACCTTGTCTGTGACTCCTCTGACATAGGGTAGTACAGCAGGCACACGCTCGACTGTGGCCGGCTTCACTCGGTCACTGTGACGTGGCGCGGGACCCGAAGCTTGTTGTCTTGCAATACTTGCTCGACGTGCAAGCTCGGCGGCAGATGTTTTCTGTCACAGATCCCTCGTGCTCTCTGAAACAAAGATTTTCCCACGTAGCTAAATCCGTAAAAATAGTTTTATTCAATGTGTAGTGTTCGCGTAAATATAAGAAATCAATACATTTAATTTAAATTTTAATAAAATTACATTTATGGAAATGTAGTCTATAATTATTAGTCTCAGGTTTAAACTAGAGTCTGTTTCAATAAAGAAGTCCCGGAACACATAAAGTGCGGGGTTTGACAGCAAATGTAAAATTTCGCGAAGATTGTTGTGGTGCCCTGGCTGAGCGACTTCTTTCGTGAGAAAGACTCTTGTTAACGTTTACTACGTAGCTCAAAACATAATATTCCACTCTGGTGCGGTACAGGACAATATTGCCATGTACTGTTAATTTTCTAGTGCGAAACAAGACAAATATGATGAAATACACAACTCTTTTAAAACTTGTATTTCTCATATTGTTTTTTACTATCTAGCAATTCTTTATCTTTGATCAATATCTAAAACCTTGAACTATATACATTTCTCTTGGTTCTAGAATTGGACAAGTATTTTTTACTTATAGGTATAAAAGTCTAACCGGACTTATATGTCATGTGGCGCACAAGAAGTGGTGAAAATGTTCAAATAGTCGATAAACAGTAGTGATGTTAAATAAAACAAATATTTATCGATAAAATTTTCATTTATTAAGAAATTAAGCATTATTTTCATGAGCTTTATTGAAACAAGGAAGACAAAAAACTTTCTTACATTCAATACACATCAATTTAACTTTTGGCACCTTTTTGTCAGCTTCCCGGCTATTCATTGTTTTTCGTAATTCTTGATAGCAAAGTGTACATTGTTTTCTTTTTGTAGTTTTTTCTAAGGTATGGTACTTCTTCTTTTCTGAGGACTTTATATCGTCGCAAAATGTAAGACCAGTAAAGTTTTGTATAACAGATTCAACAAAATCTATCAATTTTCCTTTTTTGTTAGTTATATTATTATGAATGATCCACGCATTAACAACACAGGTACCAAAAAGAAAACTCATCATAAGTTTTCGGTACCATTTGATCCCTCTTCTCAATGATGAATAATATGCCGTCATTTGGTCGCTATAATCAACGCCTTTCTTATTTAAATTATATAAAGATACACATTCTGGCTTGTAAATTATCTCACCATTTCGTGTTTTTTTGCCGATGTCTTTAACAGCTGCAACGTGATTTTTGCACGTTGTTATCATTGTGACAGCCCGTTTATCATGCCATTTAATTATTTTAACTCCGTTTTCATTCATTTTACCAATACACATTCCTCTTTTCAGCTTAGTAGATATAACATTTTTAGGTAGGCCTCTTCTATTTATTCTTATTGTTCCACACAGTTCAGTTTTTTTCTTTAATAAATCTTCTGCTAAACCCACAGAGGTATAAAAATTATCAGCTATAACTGTTCTACCGCTTCCACCTAAGTCTTTTATTAATTTTAGGACGATATCATGGCCATGTAGCTGGTTTCCCGGTCTGTCACTTTTACCTGTATAAACAATTGCGGACCATGTATACCCTTCATGTGTACATAATTTATATAGTTTATTCCGTATTTATGGCTTTTGTTTTTTATATATTGTCGAAATTTCAATCGTCCTCGCCACGGAATCATTGATTCGTCAATAACCAAATACTGACCGGGTATTAAAATTTCACTAAATTTGCTCAAAATCATACTCAGAACATCACGAACTTTGCCTAATTTGTCCGTTGGATCAATTGTATCATTACTGAAATGCCAACATTTTAATAGCAATAAGAATCTATCTCGCGTCATTAATTATTGAATATATATGTTTTTTAACATGTCTTTTTCGACCAATAGTGACTTAAGCTTGGTAGTTTGACAACTCCCATTGTCATCAAGATACCCATAAAAGTGCACATTTCCTCGAAATTGGTGTCCTGCCACTTTTTCAACCTAGACTTATTTTTGACACTTTCATTAAAACGGCAATTATTTGCGTAATTATTTGTCTCTGCTACCATTTTATGTATGATGTCATCAGTAACAAATAACTTATAGATATGAAATGGCGATGTTACATCGCGATGAATGTTTATTACAGTATCATTTTTAAAATTACCAATATTAGGCATAGAAGAAGTGATATCTACCCATTCGCTATCTTGTTGTGTAATCAACGGAATATCTACAGTATTTTCATCATCAGCCGTGGATACCGTCTCCGTATCACTTGAAGAACTTTCTGAACTAGATGGTACATAATTGCTGTCACTGTCTGTACTTATATCGCTAAAATTCTGTGGGTCTTCGTTTACATGCTGATTGGGTTCTAGGTGATGAGATATTGCATCCGTTGCGCTAGTAGCTGGTAATGATAAGTCTATTGCTTGTGAAGTATTAACTGCATAACTATTTTCTTGAATCAAATCTTTGGAAGTTATTGTGCATATCTTAATCTTACTATCCTCCAGGGTTTGTTGTTTAGGGTTATTTTTATGATGGGTGTCTAAAGTTTGCTGTTTATTTGACTTTGGCGTAGACAATAATTCTTTATAGATTCTGGTGTCAGGTTGCAATCAATTTTTAATAAATTATTATACGATAAGTCACTAAGTGAGCCAGCTTCACTCGAACTCCCAGGAAAAGAGACATTTTGTAATATTGCATATTTGTTGCTAGTAGAAGGACTTTCATATGTATTCTTTCCTGGATTAATTATTTTGCTTGTAGTTGACTGGCAAATTAAAGTATGGCCCAGGTGATGTAGTTTTAACTGAACGTGATGGAATCTTTATATCTTCTAAAACTTTGATTTTCTTACCAGGAGGGAAAATCTTTTGATTTTTGCTTGTGCCGTTGGATGCAATATCATAATTTTCTTCTTTTTCTTCGAAAATACGAGCTAATATTTTTCGGGAGCGCTTCATTGCAAATTTGAAGTCGTAACTATTACGTAAATAAAGGGCGGGAAAATATAACAAATGTCGACAAACGTCTAAACGCTAATAAGATCAGTTTCTCACTAATGCATACGCCCTCGCCAACAGTGCGATACCGGACTTGCACATACAAGTCGTATTCGTCCGGTATGTTTTATATGTTATGTTTTTCGTTCTGTGCGTACAGGTCAAATATGCTATGTACCTTTTTTCTATTGTAATAAGACCGTCTGTAAGTAAGAAGCAATGATATTTATTTGTCCCTTTTTAACTCACAGAATATCATACCTAAAATGACGCCGCACGAGCGAGAAAAACTAGTTTTGGCGCTCGCACCGCGGTAGGGTACATTACCGGCTATATGCGTCCGGTAACGCATAACGTGTTAAACCCATGGACGTACTTAAACCATAGTTAAATCAGGGACTATCAATAAATCATGTTTTGTAATAAGGCCGATTGAGTTTTGGTATGTGGTAGAGCCACTCTGCGGCGAATGGGTCGGCACGATCTCGGAAGTACCACGTAGTGTAGCCAACTACGTAGGGTAGCTAAGGTAACGGAAGATTTTTTAGTTTTCAGTGTGACAACGCGACTTTTTTTATTCTTAATCGAGGTTAGATATGGGTCCGAATAGTGATCTATTGGTGTACAATTTTCGTACGTAAAACAAAATGCCGTTTTTTTGTTATCTAGCAACAATTAATTATTTTACTGTAAGTTGAAGCCTTCTTGTTGTGTATAATTTGCGCGGTAGAATAGATCGATCTAACCGTGACCGCAGCTATAGTGCGGCCTGATAATTATACAGTGTGCAATAATTGTTGAGTTAATTAAATACAGTGCTTCCAATTTACTTGTTTGTGTGTTGTTTAAGCCCAGGCAACTAACAATAGACCGCAGAATTCACTAACCATCAGGTGGATTGTGGGCTCTTTTGTCACCTATTACTTTGTAAAAAAAAACTTTGATCTTTAAACACATTAATTACCTGCAATTATAACTAGAATGTTTAAACAATATAGCATAGATATCGCATTTACATTCTTCAACTTACAAAATGTAAATTTCATTAGTTCCTACACAAGGCAAAGGAACAGAAATAGATGGGGAGCGATGTTAATTTCGCCTGTTTAGCATAATTATTGGATATTGAAATCGGTAGCATTCATAATCGCTCATTATTAAAAGTTTATTTTTTAAATAACAATTAAAACTAAATTAATTTAGAAAAAGCCGATTAAGTTTTGAGATGCTACTAAAAGTAGCAAATTCAAACTGTATGATGCAATTTTTAATAATAGTAATTAATAATAGTGTACCCAATTGACTTTGTAGAGTTTTCCGCCCTGATATTTTTGATTTGCGTAAAGCAGATCGCTTCATCAACGACCCCAGCGCCGCGCCTGTTAGTGAATGTTTACACGGTGTAATAAGTTGTCGGAATTAATAACCAGTCGGGACTAATTGCGGATAAATTGTTTCTGTGGGGCGAGTGCTAATAGGTTTCTGACATGCTACAGTTTTGCTTTGGGCAGAAAAATCAGGCGATACAGTAGCAGAGCCTAACATTGTTTTAACTTTTAGAAGAAAAGATTTGAGCAATGTTACAAGTACTTCTAGTGTTATATATTTATCTTTTGTGATTTAGTTAAATCTATATCATCATTATCAATATCATTAACAAGACCACTGCTAAACATAGACCCCACCCAAGGAAAGTCCCAAAGCACGCTCTTGATTCACCTACATTTTTTATAGAATAAGGGTGACAAACGAGTACACAGTCCACCTGATGGTAAGTGGATGCTGTGGCCCATAGAAATCTACATTTATATATATCGAATCAAAATGCAGTTGCATTGCAACCCAGGACTAAGATGGAATGCGTTGTTTCCAGTAAAAAGCACTATACGAAACACAGCAGCATTAAGCTACTATTATACGCTGGTATTCTGTGAGAGCGTGGTCCTACCCCTGTTGAGCCGACTCGTTTGTGCTACAACCATAATATAGCTGCAGCGTGGCTCTTTTTTTTAACGATTTTCGGTATGCTTTACCAGGTCAGCATATAATTTCATCAGTACCAATTATAAACTGTATGGTATTTAAATAATAGTGAAATAGTTAAAATTAAGTTCAATAATTGTAAATTATATTTAGGCTGTCGATGATTAACACTACAAAACTGTTAATCTGTGTTTATAATATGTAAATCTTATGTGTTTAAACTTAACATTGTATATACATTTTAAGGACGCTAATGTAATTTTTGAAAGAATTAAACCTTAACCTTTTAAAAGTACAAGTGTGTTTATACAAATCAAAACAATTAACCTTTTAACCTGCCATTTCTCGTGGTTGTATTTGTATATTGTAATATTTAATTGTATATTGTAACATCTGTACGTTTTGAGGTTCATATCAATTTTTACTTGTTTTTTCTTACAAAGAAAATGAAGCTTTTTTTAAATATAAGGGGGTAACGAGCATGCTCGTTCACCTGATAGTTAGTGAGTACCGCCGCACATGAACAATTGTCACACAATTGCAGGTGCGTAGCCGGCCTTTTAAAAAATATCCCTAAGTCGTATCGGTTCGGAAAAATCGCTGGCGGTAGTCGATCCCACAAGGAAGTTGTGCGAGGAAAAATACTCTGGTAAATCGCACAGTTGTGAACCAAAATCATCCTGATGGTATAGATGGTATGCTGGTAAAATTTAGTGGCTGTTATTATTGGAAATTGGAATTGGTTTTTTGTCATACTAGTTACCTAAATATACAAATAGGGTTTTATATTACATTTAAAATGTTAAGATCATTTATAAAAAATAGGCACAAAAGTGAAACTTGCAATAAAAAATATTTCATACCATTTTTAACGTTGCGTATCGCGTGTCTAGCCTTAAAGCTAGTCACAAAGTTCGCCGGTCGCCAATAAATCTGCTAACTTGAAGCCAGCGATAACCCCCGATGTTTGTTTTACGCCGTAAGTGTTGTTTTAGTATTCATTGTGTTATCGATCTGACATTGCAAATGGAAATATATAGAATATTTTATTGTTATTCTTTTTTAATTATTGTTATAGGTCAGTGGTTAACTTTTTATACGTGGTGGAGCCATGCTTCAGCTATATTATTATGGTTGTAGCACGAATGAGTCTGCTTGACCGGGGTAGGACCACGCTCTCACAGAATACCAGCATAAAATAGCAGCTTAATGCTGCTGTGTTTCGTATGGTGAGTCTAAAGAACCGGAGACCCTTTTTACTGGAAACGAGGCATTCCATCTTAGTCCTCAGGGGTGACAACGCATCTGCATTTTAATTCTTAATCGAGGATAGATGTAGATATCTATGGGCCACACCAACGACTTACCACCAGGTGGGCTGTGTGCTCGTTTGTCAAGCCCATACTATACTATAAACTTAGCTCAATAAAAGCTTATTCACTCTTGCCTTGAAGGCACCTTTATTGAAATCGGATGGAAAGCCAGACGCTGATAAATTATTCCACACCTATGCTGTACGCATTATGATCGACGAAGCAAACCGTTTGGTTCGAATGCGTTGTATGTTGACTACAAAGGAGTGGAGACAAACCTAACGTCTGGTGGTCCTATGATGGAACGGAGAGAGAATTTACATACATACATACATACATATAATCACGCCTCTTTCCCGTAGGGGTAGGCAGAGACCACTTCTTTCCACTTGCTACGATCCTTACATACTTGTTTCGCTTCGTCCACTTTCATTATTCCCTTCATACATGCTCTTCGGTTTAGGTACTCTTGACCTGGCCTTTTTCAAGACGTCCCTGATTTGGTCGAAAACGTCCTCCTAGGTCTACCCTTCCAACACTTTCATTCACACTCGCCTTATACACTTTTTTCGTCAATCGTTCTTCATTCATTCTCTCGACATGGCCAAACCATCTCAGCATACCTTTCTCAATTTTGTCACTACATCTTCTTTCAAATCACAACGTTTCCTTATCTCACTATTTCTTATCCTGTCACTCAATTTAACTCCTATCATACTTCTTAACGCTCTCATCTCAACTGCATTTATTCTGCTTTCAAGTTTCTTCTGCCATACCCAACTTTCACTTCCGTACATGAGTGTCGGAACCAACACCCCCTCATGCACAGCCAAACGAGCCTTGTTAGACAACTTCCGACTGCTCATAAAGGTGCAAAGCTCCATTCACCATGTTTCCTGCATTCATTCTTCTTTCGATATCACTCACACTTTCCATCTCTTGTAAACTTTGAACCCAGATACACAAACTCCTTCACCTGTTCAATTTGTTCATCTCCAATCACGATATTGCAGTCTGTCACTGCCTCATCTCTTTCAAACACCATCACTTTCGTCTTCTTTACATTCATCTTCATTCCTTTCTAACAAAAGCTCCACTCATAGCAGTTACCATCTCCTGCAACTCCTCGGCCGAAGACGCAAGTAGTACTTGGCCATCAGCATAGAGAAAACACTTGACGAGTAACTCATTCATTCTCAACCCACTTTCATTCTCTTTTAAATCTGTCAAGCAATTGTCCATGAACAGATTAAACAGCCACGGTGACGCTACACATCCCTGTCTAACACCTTTTTCGATATTAAACCATTCAGTGTATGCCCCGTTTATCCTTACACAAGCACTAGAATCCCTATAATATAAAGAGATTGCAGTGCTCGTATGAGGATACTGCTCACACGGTTCACGGACAGTGCTGACCACAATTCATTCCTCATTACTCTATCATAGGCCTTTTCTAGATCCACGAATGCGCAATAGACCGTCTTGTTTTTAGCCAAACACTTTTCGGCTATGCACCGCAAGGAAAAGACCTGATCCATACATCCCATTCCCTTTCTAAATCCCGCTTGTGCATCCCATACTTTTTCGTCTGTTTCATTCACAACCCTTTCAATCAACACTTTCGCATACAATTTACCGACGACGCTGAGAAGGCTTATACCGCGGTAATTTATGCAATCCTGCCGTGACCCTTTCCCTTATACAATGGCACGATTACGGCTTTGCACCAGTCTCCGGTACTTGCCCATTTCGCCAGCACAAATTGAAAAGGCGGTACAGCTGACTAGCCACTATGCCCTGTCCAGCCCTCAGCATCTCGACGGTAATCCTGCATCCATACCCTGCAGCCTTACCTAATCTCATACTTTTCAACGCTTTCACTATTTCATCCATGCTTATCTCACTTTCATCAACATTTATATTAGTTTCCATGGAAGGTGCCGGATGCTGTACCTGCACTTCCTCTCTTTCAAACAAACTTTCAAAATATTCTTTCCATCTCTTTAACACACATTCTTCTCCTTTTATAATGCTCCCATCTTGACTCCTGATTGTACTCAGCTCCGAGGTAGAAGTTTTTCCTCTGGCTGTTTTGATGGATTTCCAGAAAAACTTGATGTTTGACTGGAAATCTTCAGTGAGCCTCCTATCGAAATCATCCTTTCGTTCTTCTTTCTTTCTAGACACAACTTCTTTCGCTGCTGATTTCAATCTTTTATACTTCGTTCTTGCTTCCTTTATCTCGTCATCCGTTGCCTTTTGAACTTTTTGGTTAGCTTTTGTTGCTAACCAATCCAACCACCTTTCTTCTTTTCTTGCACAACCTTTGTACATCTTTATCCATCCACATTATAGTTCTTTCTTCCTTTCCTTCTTTTAGCTACCCCGCATACCTCAACATTCACGACCCCTTTCTTAAATGTCTCCCACAAATCTTCAATCACACCTATCTCTTCTATGCCTTTAAAACTTTCTTTCAGTTTCTCTACATACTCGTCTTTCTTTTCTTTTTCTTGTAGATTTTCCACTTTTACTCTGTCCAAAACACTCGTAGGCTCGGCCCCTCGGTGTCGCCACCGTTTAAAGAGGCCACGCATTCGGGCTATAACCAGGAAGTGGTCTGTGTCGAGGCCTCTTTCATCCACAATTACAAAATCAATCATACTTCTAGACTCACCCTCATCTCTTGTATACAAATGGATCTTTTTGTGGTCAAACATTGTGTTGGCCACGCACAGATTCCATTCCAAGCATACTTCAAGCAGGCTTCTCCCATTGTCATTCACTCTCTCGTCCCCAAACGTACCCAGAACTCCTTCATACCCATCACGCTTTACTCCAACCCACCCATTAAAGTCCCCTAACATCACGATCCGTTCATTTTCTCCGCATTTATTCAAGACCTCTCTCATGCTATCCCAAAATTCCTCTCTCTCTTGTTGGGCTTTCAATGACCCACCTCCGCGCAGATCCGTCGGTGCATAGACCCCAGGATAAACAAGCGAGTGAGTCCGACTTTAACCTAATCCAGAGGAGTCTTGGGCTTACACATTCCTGCTCCATCACACATTCCACTATTCGAGATGAAAGAATCACACCAACTCCCTGACTACCTCGGCTGGTTTGGGGGACTCCCGACCAGTATGCCGTGTAGGGGCCATGAAACGTGGTGTCATATCCTTTCCTCTTGGTTTCGTTCACGCACAAAATATCTATGCATCGTTCATCCATCATCTGACATACTTCATCTATCTTACCATCCATTCCTCCTCTTACATTCAACGTAGCGAAGCGGCTCTCCGTGGGCCGCTTTTCGCCCCGCGAGAAACGAGACGTGATGGGTGGCGAACCACATCGCCGCCATTTTGGTTAATTAAATTATTTTTATTATTCTCCATTGCGTTCCCACGAATAGCGAGGGAAAGGTTTGTCCCCCCCAGCAGAGCCCCGCATGCCAGGGTAAGGCTGGCCTAATTCTGGGGTCGCCCGGTCCCAGGGCAGTGTGGCACGCTAACGACTAGGCTTGCCCCTAGCCATGCATCCATCCGCGCGGCAGACGTTGGATTGGCGGAGAGGGTAGGAATAGGGAAAGGGAAGGACAGGTGGTGTGACAAGGAAGATTGGTAAGTTAGAGTGGGAAATAGGAAATGTAGGATATTACCGTCCAGGAGGGCAAGGGATAGGACAGTAATAGCTAGGGAAGCCGGAGTCGCATACCCGTATATTATACCACAACTACCGGACAGGTAGATTGGAATGAGTATCCCAATTTAAGTTATGTAATTCCTGCGTACAGACGAAATTTATCCTGTAAAACACCTAAAGACTGGCTTCTTTAAGCCTGCGCTCGATATTGGTAACTACCATATACCTTATCATAAAATAAACGTTTACCACAGTTGACATTGTGTATTTTTGTTTCAGATCAATTTTTTACTAAACTGTTAGACTTTTATATCGTGGCTTTTCGATCAATTTAAATATTTTTAATTGTTGAAGTTACCTGGCGACATAGCCTAAGAAGCTATTTTTGATATTTTAATGATACGGACATCTTAATATATAGTATAATGAAAAGTAAAGTTACAGCATATATACGTCTCACTTTTCGGCACAAGCCTCGTCTCATTTCTGAGAGAAAACGTTATCCCTACTCTAGAATTTCTCTTGCATCGTGGAAGCGCTTTACATACCTTCATAAATTTCACATAGAGAAACATCCATATCTGGAACAATAATTTAGAACATATAAATACTTCTTTCATGCTGGATTCGAACTGCAGCGCCGCAGTCAAACGTAGTAACCGAGCTAATGAGCCGTTTAATAATCATTGGTAAAAATAATCAAGAGCCGTAGCAGCGCAGGATCTTAGCGCTCGCCGTAAATTTCGCAGGACAGAAAAATCCTGTTCGATCCTCGCCAGCGTCAATAAAATTGTTAATATGCTAATTTACCACGTGCTCCGCTGTGAAAGAAAACATCGAAAGGGAGCCTGCATATCTGAGGATACAATATTTCGAGGACACTGGCTGCTCCAATCCAATAAAACTGTTAATGTGCTAATTTACCACTTCTTCCGCGGTGAAAGAAAACATCGAGAGGAAACTTGCATGTCTGATGATACGATATTTCAAGGACACTGGACAAGTATAGCAGATCAATTGCTCCATAACCTACTCAGAAATGAGAGCTGTCCTGTGTCCAGCAATGGGGCATCATATAGGCTGTAATATGACTTTGAAAATAATCATTGGTCAATTCTCTAGACCTCATTGAAGTCAATATTGGTTTAGTTTCCTTATAAATACTTAACATTATGTAGTAAAATGCTGTAAACATCTATTTAGAATTGAATAAAACTGTTTTTACGGATTTGATCCTGTTTAATTATACTATTTACAGGTGTCAGTACTTCTCTATCGAAATTAGGATTTTTTAATTTCAATAGGCTCTCGCGTCATCCTTGGTAGGAATCGATGTTCTTTCGCAATATATTGTGGCCTATCGAATCTGATGTAGTGGTGAGGGCCGTCTAGGATATAATCACAAACTACAGACTTCCCTTGCTTTGCCCCTTGCTGCAAAGCACCCGAAACGTCGGAAATTAAAAATAAGTAGAATCAAACGCGATAAAACCCGTAAAAAAGGTTTTATTCAATGTGTAGTGTTCGCGTAAATGTAAGAAATCATCTATTCAGAATTTTTGTTTTTATTTTCGACATAGAAATTTAACACCCTTTGTGCGAATCGCGTGACGAAACTTAATTCGTAACTATTCATAATTTTCTAAGTCGGGAACCTAAAATTAATTCTGCGCTCTAAATTGCGCGTTTTGATTTTGTATAATTTTATAGCTAAAACACGACGTCGCTGCGGAATATTCATTAGACCCATCAAATATTATCGTTTTATCGTAGCTAAATTGCTTGGAGTATACATAAGCAATTGTCTCCTAATATCATTTTGGGTATACTCATGCATCTATCTTGCGTAGGGCGCAAGACAGGGCGCCAGAAAAAGCTTTTCTGGCATGTCCTATTATTCGTCTCTCAGAGCCTGTTCCCACTTGTCGGCGGCTCTGGTGGCAGAACATTTTATATGAAACTGTTCACACTTATCCGACACCGTATTTTTGTCGACGCCGACAAGAAATATCAGGTGTTTCGCCAGCCCTCTACGTCAGTAAAAAAATCGTGTCGAATCTCGTTCGCTTATGAGTAAAGTATGGCGCTGTTCACATTATGTCGGATGTCAGGCCCGGCAACCCTTTATACCGCGGCGCGCACGCAGAATAAGTTGCGGTTTTATTGTACCCATCATACTGTTACGCAGGTTTGGTGTGTCGTAATATTGGAAAAAGATTATATAAATCCTGAAGATTTGATTACACTAGTTCAGAAAAGAGGTGTTCATTGGGACAAAAAAAAATATTTTCTTGGCTTTTTTCTTTGTTTTCTTCTAAAATAACACATCACAACAAAAGCTTCGTCGTTGTCCATCGTGTATAGTCTTCTCGGATAGACTGCCAAAAAATGGCTCCAGCTTTAATCGGGTCCGACAACCGACTAGTATGAACAGAGGCGCCGACACCCGATTAAAATACGGCGCTCGACACCCGACAAGTGGGAACTAGCTCTTACGATATCCACAATACGAAAGGGGTGATGGATTCTCCGCAGCAGGTCTCCGTTACTGTTACAGCCTAACAAAGTCCACTGCTGAACATAGGATATTTGTCATAGTTTCCAAAAGGGTTTCGGCAACCGCAGTCTTCTTATTTGTTATTGTTATTAGTTTGTTTCCCTCTGTCGCCTCTTATGACACGCACGGGACTATATGGGGTTGTGGATATTCTTACACCGCCACTCCACGGCAACGGCACGCACCCGTACAGGCAAAAAATTTGTAAATTTAAGTTATGGTGAGGGTTTTCCGCAGGCTTGATTAAAAACAGTCATGGTTTTCAACGTTGAGTAACTAACTAAGATACGTATTATGAAGTCTTGTATTATATTATTATTGTACCACATTAATGAAAACAAATGAAATTCTTTAGTAGATAACGAAAAAAGATAAAAAGTACCGAGCAAGAAGGATGCAGTATCGAAAGGGCCTTCTTTAAATCCATTTCCGGTTTGAATGTTAGTTTTTTTTTTAAATTTATTAAGCAAATTTATGTTATATTACAATACAATACTACCATGCAAACCTCTAGGGGTTTATCTACGCTAGACAGTCGTATTATAGAAAAAAACTATGTAATAATATTAAGGTATGGTAAATCAACCATACACATTATCCTAGTACTACAATCTGTAAGGTTGATTTACCAGATAATATGATTTAAGGTTACCTTTAAAAAAATATTTACCGTAAATTTATACTTAATTTATACGTCACGCACGTATAACTTTTTAAACGGCTACTTTTTTTAGGAACATATGAACGCATTGCGTCAAGAATCACCTCAAGTGGATCCTGATAAGTTGGAGAAACTTCTATCTGCTGCTTATGCACTGATCAGCCCCGAGTTACAGCAGATCAGTTTACCCGACTTCCCTATCGACAGTCTGCAAGCTGCTGCACTTATTTTGGTATGTATTTTTATTTTCATTGTACTAGGTAACGCAGCTACTATTTCCATCCATCCATCCATTGCATTCTATAAAAGTCCACTGCCGAACATAGGCGTCCCAAATAGATTGCCTCATATGGGGCGATTTTGTCATAGCTGCCACGATTGCCGGGACGATTGCCAACCGCAGTTTTTTTTATTATTTCGAGTTGTTATCAGGAAGATGCTCTTACGACACCTACGGGACGATATGGGGTAGTGGATAATCTTACACTGTTACTACACGGTATCAACTGTTTAAATTTAATGAATTATAACGATAACTGCGTGGTATGGAGTACCTGACTGCCGAATCGCGGGCTCTGAGTTTGAATTACAGCTAGTTCTAATATTTGTACTAAGACACAAACTGGTTTTCGTGGCTGGTTGTACAAGGATAATGAATATGTGCACGCAAACTTCTATTTCTGATCTTATCGTTTAAGTGTTACATCGAATATTGTCGGCTTTCGATGATGTCGGGATACGGGGAGTAGTGTCAAAGTTGCGAGACATAGACAGACAGCAATGGACTTTGGTAGGGCAATAAAGAATATGATGTGTGTAGTTAATAATTATCAAAAAAAAAAGGTAGCACCAAACCCACGCAAATAATAACAACAAAAGAGACCAAGAGGCAGGTCAAAGAAATGGTAGATTGACTATGAGGTAGTTGATTTTATAAAGATGGCCAAATTTAGAATTATGAGAACAGAGGCAAAGTAGCGAGATAGATATAGAGAAAGAAACCATTGCGAAGAAGGCAAGGCTAGAAGGCAAGAAGTTGTATAGATTGAATTGTTAACTACGGATAATATTCGGTACTATGCCGTGATCTAAATTGTCTTAGAGACATTTATTATCATCATGATTGCGTATGCCATAAATAATGTCGTGGTGGTGGTATATTAACCCAGCTAATCTTAAATATTAAAGTACATAAGCAAGTAATTTGGGCTAGAACCCCGTTGTTTGTGGTTAGACTATTAATTGCTTTTCCACGTCAGAATAGAATAGAATAATTTTATTATATAGATTATAAATAATTCTTATTGAAAGTCATTTTTTACTTTGACTTCTGGTTCGGAAAAAAACCTCTGTCGTGGGATAAACAAGCAAGGAACCATGTGGGACTTTTTTTTACACAGTAACATGAACACAAAACGACTGGAACACCCCTGAGAACTAAGATAGAATGATTCTTTTCCAGTAAATAGGTTTCCTAATATAATACATGCTTTTTTCGGTCATTATCCGCCTACTCAATTCTATAAATTATAGTCTGCAACGTTAACAGCGTGCGTGATCGTATGTAACTGAGCTTATGGCAAAGAACGGCGCCGCGGTTCACGCAACCTCCATATTTTTCGATATGTTAGGGTTAAGAAAAAGGTAAAAATATATAGTAGGATAAATAGTAAATAATAATTAAAAATTAAAAAATTTGTACAACCTACTTCAATATAAATTATTAAGGATAACTTAAAAACTATTGGTCAGACCTTGATCAACATTGTAAGCACCAGCTTTCAAATAAAAAAGAATCATCGAAATCGGTTCACCTAGGAAAAAGTTATGAGGTAACACACTTTAAAAAAAAGAACATAAAGTCGAATTGAGTACCTCCTCCTTTTTGAAGTCGGTAGATAAATAAATATAATAATACTACTAATAATACAGTGAAACCTGGATAACTGGGACCTTAAGGGACCTGCAAATTTGTCTCACTTAAAGAAGTATTCCACTTACCCAGTGTCTCAGATATCCAGGTATAAATAAATATCTGTCTCATTTACAGAGGGTTTCATTAATAGAGGTGAGAATAGAGGTTATTTCAGTTATAGAGGTGCGATTATTAAATAAAATAACGTATTTTGTAAACATTATACATGAGTTGTAATCTTTATTAACAATAAAAAAAACTACTAAACGAAGCAGTTTGCTAGTGTATTTTTGGTCACAGAAAACGAAGCTTTCCTAGCAAATCTCATCGACTGAAGAACATTGATTTCCAGGCATTGATTGCACTGATGGCACTGATGTCACGTACTGATAAAGACTCAAGCCTTCGCTTCGGCATTTTCAAATAAACATCCGGACGATAGCAAAACCGAACTAAAACTGGAGGTCACTTTTACACAATTAGCCAAGTGCGGAATTTGCGGGTAGAATAAGAATTAGTAAACAAAACGGTACACAAAATATAGTCTCAGTAAAATAGGTAAAATATACTCGCTGTCTCAATTATAGAGGTAATTCAGTGCTAAATTGTCGGGACCTAAGCATGAGTTCCAGCTATGAAGCTTTCTCACTTATCCAGGTCCCACTTAACCAAGTTTTACTGTACTAGGAATACTCATTAAATTAAATTAATTGTACGGATTTTATCGCGTTTAATTTTAACTTTTAATTCCCGACGTTTCGGGTGCTTTATAGCACCCATGGTCACGGGAGGACGACTGAGGTGTTTGACGTCTTGATGTCATAGTTAGCCCGGCTATCTTCAGTTTTTGAATATAAATTTTTGATCCGATCTACGCAGAACGAGCTTACAGTATCTTGAAGTTTTGCATTGGTATGTTTGCGTTTGGATTTCATTTTGTTAATTATAGGATCCCAAGCAGATGGTAGCACACATCCATCTTCTCTATTGAGATTAGGATGTTTTTTAATTTCTATCAAATCTAATGTAATGGCGAATATGTTCACAGACTCAAACGTCGGGTATTAAAAAGTTAAAACGCGATAAAATCCGTAAAATTAGTTTCATTTAATGTGAAGTGTTCGCGTAAATATAAGAAATGATAAATGATCTCATTGTAAAGCCACGTCGTCCAAATTGTTTGTACGTCAGTATATTGTTGTGTACGTCATTGGTCTGTGTCAAAATAAAGTGTTTCTCTCTTTCTTTCTATAGTTTTTTTTGTAAAGTTAGAGTGACACACGAACACACAGTAGTCCATTTGATGCTATGTGGATGCTTTTGCCCGTAGACACCTACATCTATTCTCGCTATAAACTCCTGAAACTCCTGATGGAAATTATTCATTCATTCATCGCCTAACAAAAGTTCACTGCTGAACATAGCCTGCCCATAGATTGACTTATAAGCGGATGTTGTCATAGTCACCATGCTCGGCAGTTGTGTTGTCAACCGCAGTTTTTGAAGTGAAACTTTATCGACGCAGTGGAAAAAACGGTATTAAAAACAAAAATGTCACGTTTTCTTGTAACTTTTAACCGCCGGGGCCACATGAGTATTATATTATTTAACCCACTTACTTATGTAAAATATAAAATAAAAGGGGAATGATATGTCGCAAAGAAGTTTCACTTCGTATGTGTGTACACAACTACACGCACATTTTTTTATTAGTTTCAGTCATTGTCAGGAAGATGTTGCTGCCCATCACCTGTTTAAGTTTCCCTCTGTCGCCTCTTACCACACCCACGGAAAGATATGAGGTAGTGGATTCTCTTACATTAACTCTTACTTTTCCTAACAAATTGACTTCACACGCTATAAAAACTGTCAAATATTTCACCTTATAAGTGGTGCCGCCCTGGTGGCAGAAAAAGTCGTGGATGCCATCATTCTTCTCAGTCACGTAGATTATGGTGCTTTTTATGTTAGTACTCTGTGAGAGCGCAGCCGTTCTCATAATATAGCTGTAGTGGTGCTATATTACCTCTAGCCCTATAATAATAATAATGTTCTCCAGACCGAATTTCGGTCACGGCGGCCAGTTGACTAGCCGACGCAGGACAGGATTATAGTACAGGAGTATGAGCACTCTATTCCCTCACTCATATAGTCCGATGGGACTGTAATCCATACGACCGGAGAGAGATGAGACGCAGATAAGACGGTGGTTTGAATTTTCTCAAGACCAAACCCTGACAGACAAGTGTGTCGATGTACGCAGACAAATGTAAATTTTTAGAATACTGATTAATATATTGATCCGGTGGGTGTCGTAAGAGGCGACAGAGGGAAACAAATCAGGAGATGGGCAGTAGCGTTTTCCTAATAACGACTAACAATAAAAAACTGCGGTTGCCAACCCTCTTGCCAAGCGTGGCAACTATGGCAAATATCCTCCATATGAGGCAATCTATGAGGGAGGCCTATGTTCAGTAGAGGACTTTAATAGGCTGTAACTGTAACGGTAACGGTAACCAGCTACTCAAGAAACACAGCGACTGAAGAAATTTCAGTACAATTTAATTATAGGCAAAGTATTGTTGGTGCATGAAAAACCTAGGAATAATTCCGTACAAGGCATTTTCAGGGCAGTCATTTTAAAGTTTATATTTTATCGGTAAATTAAATTTTATGTTAATTTTATTTTTGTTTTATTGTATCTAATCAATTTTATCGGCGTTTTCAGATAATGTAAAATATTTATAAACTTTCATATTAATCAACAAAATAAATGACATATCAACTTGTTCACCGATGACTTGTCAATTTATTCACCTAAGTAAAAATTGGAAAGAATATAAAAATAAATTTTAAATCATAGCCATTAATCTCATAATGGTTTGAATTAATCAATGCTATTATAAAACACAAAATACCTATGTAATTATAAAATTATATATTTTATTTTAGTATCAAATCGCGGTAGTTGTTTATATTTAGTTATATTCTTATTGCTTTTCTTCCAAATCGGGTCTATCAGTTTAAATGTGACTATCAGTCATGTTTTAAAAAATCATGAAAAGCGGGATCTAAAAGTGGTAATAAATCCAGCAATCCGTGTGGTGGCGATATAAGAATATCCACTAACTCATATTATCGTCTCGTGGGTGTTGTAAGAGGCGACAGAGGGAAAGTAAAGCAAAAGAAGAGCAGGAGCATTTTTCTGATAACAACTTTGTGGCACAGGGACACCTCCATTTATTCTCGATTAGGAATCAAAATGCAGATGCGTTGTCACCCCTAAGAACTAAGATAGAATGTCTCGGAGAAAAAATATTCGGTAGTTGTCGCCTTGGTAGAAAACAGCCACGAGGATGGCATTACGCCCACAATAATATATCCTGTCATTCCACTTAGAAAGGCGTAACATTTCTTTGACATTCAGTGCAAACAATAAATTTTCTCGAAGCGCCAATACATGGCGTGAGTAGATTGAAAAGTCGGCGTGCATCTGAGTTCAAAATTATTCAAAATTGGCATCTGAATTGCTTAATTTATATAGTGAATAAATGTGTAAGTCGATAGGCTTACTTATTTTTGGTGCACCGCACTTCTGAATTTTAAACAACTCTCATATTAATGAGTACAATATGAAAACTGGACTGGACACATCTAAACACACTGATATAATTTATTTTATAGTTCGGCCGTTCAGAGAATGCGTTCCTGACACGTCGCGATTGAACTGACGACGTAACTTTGTAATGGCGTTGCAGTTACGATAAAAATATTTTTGCTGGTTGTTTACCGTTTTAACAATTGATGAGCATTAAAACAACATTATTATATCAATAATCAATGAATGTTATAATTTTGTGCCAAACTGAGTGTCAAATAACTTGGTAAACAATATTTTTCTAAATCTATACTGCGCTATTACAAGGTTATGTCAGCGCTTTATATTTGTAGTGCTGTGCTAACAATAACAGGCAATAACAGTATCGTAATCTGTTCTTATACAGTTATACTTTATAAAATAATACGTTTTGTTTTTCTTTTTAAGAATTTGAAAATAATGGACTATAAGATAACTTTTATTAAATATAAAAATAAAACTACGACCAAACCGAACGCGCGAAAGAAAGTAGCTATAAATAATAGTAGTAATAGTATTTAGGTTGAAAATGGTAACCCCAAATGGCGTTATGGGCCGCCATTTTGTGACGCTAAAACAGTCGTCTGTTGTCGTTTCGTGCGCATAGACCACGTCCTTCAAGTGTTTTCGATCTGTTTTTATTTGATTACCCGGCTTTCGTTTAATGGACTGTTTCTGCTTTTCAAACTGACATCGGCGCTAAATCGGACTTCGATTGTGTTTTGTATTGCGTTCTTTTTACTTTTGGTGCATAATAATGCCTAAACGTGGACAAACATTGAAAAGTGGAGCCCGTGAGTTAATCATCAAGCTGCAAGATTACTTTGAGCGGGAGCGGCAAAATGGCGGACCCCCTGTTACCTGTCGAACAAGTACAAGAACGCGTCTCTCAGGCGCTTGGAGTTAGCAAACGAACGATAACAAATATTAATAAAGAAAAGTTCGGCTCTACTGGCACGGAAGATAATATTTTACGTACTCCGAAGAAGAAACGTAGAACTAAACTCGTGACAGATATTGACACATTTGACGCCGATGCAATCAGAAATCATATATATGGTTACTATTCCAGAAATGAATATCTCAACAGGAAGAAGCTTTTTTCATCGTTAAGAGAAGCTGGACTGTTTAGCGGGGGTAAAACTGCTTCAACCAAAATCTTAAAAGATATTGGTTTTTCGTATAAAAGAACAGACAAAAGAAAAATTTTATTAGAACGATACGACATAATTTTAAAACGGATAAGTTTTTTGAGAGAAGCAAAAAATATTGATAACTGGGATAATGTCGTGTTCATTGACGAGACATGGCTAAACGCCAATCACACGGTTTCCGTTCTTGGACGGATGATACACAAGCGTCGACGTCGAAAGTACCAATGGGTAAGGGGCCCGTCTGATAATATGCCACGCAGGTTCTGCAAAATACGGCTTTGTGGAGAACGCGTTACTGGCATTTCAATCAAAACCACAAATGACTACCACGAGAAATGAATGCCACTACATTTAAAGAGTGGTTCCAGAACGTGCTTTTGCCCAGCCTACCAGAGCCTTTTGTAATATTCATGGATAATGCCGCCTATCACTCGGTTCAAATACAGAAACCACCTACCCAAGCTAATAAAAAAGAAGAAATGGTGGCTTGGTTACAAGCAAAAGGCATTGACGCAAATATGCAGATGCTAAAACCAGAGCTAATTAAATTAGTTAAAGAAAATAAAGCGGCAAATGTGCGATACGAAATCGATGAACTGGCTCTGGAGTACGGTCATCGCGTTCTAAGAATTCCACCGTATCATTGCCAATATAACGCGATTGAGCTAATCTGGGCTCAAATAAAAGGTTACGCCGCCCGCCACAATACTTCCCCGCCATTCAGCACGAAAAAGATGATGACCCTATTAAAAGAAGCCTGCGGGGAAGTCACAAGAGATGACTGGGCAAAGGTTGTTGAGAAGACAACCTGATTGTGGAACATTTTGACCGAGATATCAGGATTGATTCTGTTATTGATAATAATATAATTATACATGTAGGCGAAGATGATGATGAAGACACCACCTCCTCAAGCGAATCGGAGTCTGATTAATATTCTGTACGCACATTCAATTCAATGTACTTTATTGCATAGAAATACAGATTGTAACTTTGTAACAAATAATAAATAAAACAATTTTATTATATTAATATTACCTTTTTTGGTTTCCACTTAAATTACTAAAATATAAATTTTAAATGATTCCGCCAATTTAAAACGAAAATAATCTTAAAAATAACGCGGCGGTTCATTTTGGAGGAACGGTAACGAACTCAGTAACTGACTGATAGGTGTCAGGAACGCATTCTCTGAACGGCCGAACTATAATAACTCAACATGTAAAGCTATGATCACTACCACGGGGCGGAATGTGTGCTTGTTTGCACTTACAATAAACAAGGATTCATAATAATATGTTTTGTGTAGAAATGTTATAAATATTATGGTTTTTCCGTTACAAGGTCCAAAAGGCTGCGGCAAGAGTCTCCTCGTATCTCAACTCGCGTCTTTATTACATTACACAATAGAGCCGATAGTCCTTTACCAGGATATGACGGCCAGGGATCTAGTGCAGCAGCGTACAACGTTGGACAACGGAGACACAGTGTGGAGGAACTCTGCGCTTGTTGAGGCAGCGTTGAAGGGACATATGGCGGTACTGGATGGCTTGCATAGAATCCATTCCAGTACTTTAGCTGTTCTACACAGGTAATAGTTTTATAAGCAGTCATTACTAACACCATTACAGCGTATAAAAATTCCACTGAATATAAACCTTCTCATAGACTGTCTTACAGAGGGATATTTGCTGAAGTTGCCACGCTTGGCAGTTGTTTAGCAACCTCAGTTTTTATTATTTTGAGACGCTGCTGCCCATCTCCTACTTCATTTCCCTCTGTCGTCTCTTACAATACCTATGGTACGACATGGGGTAGTTGATATTCTTACACCGCCATTAAAGGGAGATAAATATATAATACGCATATAAGCAGAACTTTTTATCGTAGCCTTAATATAACATTGGTATAAGATTGGCGGTGTAGGAGATCCCATCATATCTCTCAGACAATGGAAAATGTCTGGAAGATCTTATGGCTTCCGATAGATGGCGGTATAACCATTGCGTTTACGCCAGATGTATAATACTTAGATGGGCGACGGGCAGCTGCGTCAAAGGTGCGAGATGTCTGGTACAGCGATCGCCAATTCGCCTGCCTAGCGTGACGATTATTTTTGATTAATTTTCTCATCTTAAATTTTAGAACAGGATGTGTCATATTTTGTTTTACCACTAGTTCGGATAATATTTCTTTCTGGGGAATAAATCAAAAACTCACCAGGTTCAACAGGATATAACTCTTTGCAATTATCTCAGATCCATAAGGAAATATAACCAGAGCGCTGCGTACATTTCAAGTGTGCCCAAAATCAAAATCTTGACTCAAATTCTTGACATGCACTCATGCACACATTTATCTTCTTTAATTTTTTTAACAGCCCGTTAATGTACACTGTTGGACGTATACATATGCGTGTTCTTACAATAAGTCAAGCATGAATTTGGCTTGAATGGGACGCTGCGCCCTCCTGTCTATCTTTTTGTGCTACGTTGGTCTAGTGGCCGTAAATGCGACTACTGATTGTGAGGTCCCGGGTTGGAATCCCGAGTTGGGCCAAAAAAACGTTATTGAGTTTTTCTGTCAAGAAATTCTCAGTAGCAGCCCGGAGTCAGGAAGTTGGCGGTGTTTCACCTCCTTGCCTCGGAAAGCACGTAAAACCGTTAGTACTGCGCCTGATCTTTCTCTGGTCCTCTCGGTTTGCCGTCCCGTTGGACTAGGAGAGTGAAGAAATAAAGAGTGCATCTGTTCGTGCGCATACACTCGTGCACTATAATCTTGTCCTGCGCAGATGGCTAGTCTCTGTTGAGACTGGCCGCCGTGACCCAAATTCTGTCTGGAGCACATTTAGACTGTAGTCCTTGAGCGTGGGAACTTCTAATAGAACACCTACATTGATATTTTCTAGTCATACAGACGCATCGCGCAGTGTGACTAGGTGCTTCGCACAAGTTACATATTCATCACGCGTTCGTCTTCGTAGGATGTTCATGAATGTCACAAAAAACACGTATTGTATGTAGCTATTTGCAATTTCTTCTGTGTCATTTGCTTGTTACATAGCGAAGTCCGTGAGCCCGTAATTAATAGCTGACGGCTAAGGGTGGGGCCAGAGTGTACGTTTTCTAGGTCAATATTATCAATGTTTTGTGTAATATGGGAAATGTGGGTTTTATAAATGATATTTTATTAAAGAATAAAGGTTAATACTTATTTAAACAATCACAATGGTTTAAACAATTTATACAGTATGTAACAAACAACCCGTTGGTCGTTTCAGGGACGTATAGGTGTATTATTAATGGGATTTTAGCGTTACTAATCAAGTAACTAATTAAATTTAATATTTCTAAAAATGTTATTTGCATCTGAACTAAACGACACGTGCCGACATACCTACGGCCACTGTGAGGTCTCTGACACGGCCGATCAGCATTTTTTCGAAGCGAGCCACTGTGCGGCGCGCGCACCCCTAAGGTTTGTGTGTGAATAGTCCCCTCAACAGTATCTTTTAAGATGGCGGATCATATCTTATATGTTGCAACCATTGCGGCTATTTTTTACTGCCAAGGACAAATTATTTAATTCATTCGTGTTTTCTTTAAATATATGGGTATAATAATGGGTTCTAAAATATGTTATGGTTTGTACAATAAAGTAGGTCTAATAAAAATGTTTATCGTCTAAATTTATATATTATTATAACATTAGTGCTAAAAGCGAAGTATAATAGTTATTTCCAGTAATTTTTTCTAGATACAATTATTCTCAGAAACTTTAAATTTAAAAATATTAGAAATAATAATGAAAATATTTTTAATAATGTGCTGATAGTTTATGAAAATTCCATATCTCTTGTTGAATACCTAATAATATTTAATATGTTCATATTTATTTTATATTATAAATTATCTTACAAAAATCATTTTACGAAGTCACTTAACGAGAAAAATTCTTAGTTCCACTACGTAGATGACGATGTTTTGACGAGTTCTAACAGTTTATAAAATTATGTTGAGATCAAATATTCATTGTTCATTCATTCATTACGATCTATCAAAGTCAACTACTGAACATAAGCCTATCCAACGGATAACCTCATAAGGGGGTATTTTTCATAGTTTTCACTTTTGCTAGGCGGGCAACCGCAGTTTTTTGCTTTGGATCTAGTTGTTGTTAGGAAGATGCCGTTACCCATCTCCTGGTTTCCATCTGCCTTTTACCACACCCACGGGATGATTTGGAGTAGCGAATATTCTTTCACCGCCAATATACATTGTTATTGAATACTTATGTTATAAACCACGTTATTACTAATTAGAGATTTGGGAAAAATATTTAAATAAAAGGTTGTTTCAAGTATAAAATGTCGTGATTAATTTCAAACTTGCAACTATTTGTAGGAGAAATGTATTATGCATTTTCATGTGAAAAATTTCTCGTGTGTTCGATGAAGAATATGTAAGTAACAGAAATTATTTTTAAAGAGATCCATCCATATTAAAAGATTGTAATAAACAAAATAAAATTACTATAAAATAAGCGGCGTTTCGCGCTCCTCTAACTCAAACCCACTCGTCATCGTAGGACTTTGGAAAATCCCCAAAATTTACACGCACTTCGAGTGATCGCAAAAGTATCGTCTAGTGTACGCCAACTGACTTATTTTGAGCCTGTGTTTTTTCAGTGGTTATTAAAAAACATGGAAAGTTTAATAAACATAAAATTTTGACACAATTCAATTGTCATGAAAATATATAAAAATAAGGGTTGTTTATCAACGACCGATAAAAATTCCTATGTTAATTAAGGTTTTCGTATTTTAGAAGATTATTGCAGAGGTAATCAATCCACGTACAATTTATAAGTATTATTTTATTTAAATTTAATTTGATTATTTTTATGTTGAGTTTTCTGAAGTAAAATTGTTTATATACGTTTGCATACTGATTCTGATAACGCACTTAACGGGAATCACAGAGTTATTGTTACATATTGTATTTAGTCGGCACTAATGAAAAGCCATAACATTAGAAGACAGTCTAACTGACTAGATAACTTCTATATTATAAATATTAGTTATCAATCTAAATTTAACTACTGCAATAATAACCTCGGCATAAGATATTACTAAAATACCCTAAACGTCATCGTAATCGGATGGTAACCTCAACAAAGAACCCGACGAATCAATCAGGACAGGACTATTCTAGAAAGTCTGAATTGATATCACAATGGGTGGACCATACAGAGGGTAACCCACTGATCAACAATTCACTCTAGGTCCAGATCATAGATCCCCACTGCACCGGTTGAGTCGAGTCCTAAAACAAGACTGTATGCTTAGCGAGTTTCCGAGTGGTTCATATGCTTACATTATTAATTTGATTTTTTTATTCTAATAACTTTCTTTGCGTTTTCCCATATTATCTATCTGAAATGGATATTAAAATAAATTACTATTTTATTAAGTACATTAATGCCTGATAATTACAAAAAACAATACATAATAGAACTCACATACCTAGTTAGTCTACTTACTCGAAGAATACAAATAATTTTAGCAGTCGTGTGCGACACTCGCGACCCACCCTTATGCTATGTCAAACAATAGATGTATCGACTCGACTCGTCAAATCGGGCTACGAATTTTTTCACGCGTGTTCTCTAATATAAAGCGAATTACGGAAACCTAATCGCTTCATACTAAAATGTATGGAAAACGGAGAACGATTTCTGGATATTTAGGCTTAGATTATTGCTTTTTGGTTTGAATTAGTAAAAATAATGAATGGTGAATGTGTTATCTATACTTTTATCTCACGTTTTAACCAAAAATATTTTCTAAAATAATAACGAAATAGCCTAGAGGTTTAAAATAGAAAAGGCCGTTTTAAGTGTTTTTTTACCATTGATGACGATTTTTTTTCTCGAAAACCAAGATTTTTTTTATGAATATCACGCGGTGAAAGTGAAAACTCATCTATTAACTAATTGAGATTTTTTTGTGGTGTCATTCAATGAAGTCAGTTCTTTAATATTTTTAAAACCGTAACTGCCTATTTGCGCGTTTCTTAACGACCGGCCTCTTAAATATTGTACAAATAATTTTAGAAATAGCTTGGTGCTGGTTAATTATTTAATAATATTGATAGTATTGTATTGTATATACTCTTGTAAATTATTTAATATGTTACTAAGTTCATAATATCACAACTATTTTGTGATTGTTTTATTTCCCATAAAAGTTACTCGTAACTGCGCTAGCACTTCTTATTAGTTTGTGCTCGTAACTATCTCCTTATTCCCGGGACCTCTCGCAATTCCCATTGGTATTTCTAACATTTAACCAATAATAGAAAATAAATATAAATTGAATTCATCTTTCCTCAGTCTAGTGCATAACAGAGCATTACAACTCCACGACGGGACACGGTTGCTACGACACGACAGATATGACGAGCTGCTGTCGATGGGCATTAGTCAGCAGGAGTTAGACGAAAGTGGCGTAAAGAGAATCCATCCAGCATTCAGGTAAACCACGCCATTATTTGTTCCGATGGCTGTGTGAAGTGAAGTGAAGGGAACACGCCGTTTGCAGCAATCGGCCAATCGCCATTTACATTTTTATATACTGAAAGGAACTTACGAGTATTGCTGAATCTGAATGACAGGGCGAAAAATTGTATGATAAGAGAAAAGGGCGGTTTGCAAGATGATGTTATGACCAGGATTAAGAAAGGAATGCTTCGGTGGTTTGGTCGTGTAGAAATAATGAACGAGGAAAGAGTGACAAAGTAAATCTACCTTGCGGAAGTGAGCGGCAGAGTCGGGAAACGAATGCCTTGAACGAAAGTTTATCGACCAAATTGGCGATATATTGAAGATGGACCAGATTAAGACCCTTAACCGACGAGCATGTATGCGAAGGTATATGGATGTAAAGGAAGCGAGAGAGGTGTCGGGATCGTGCCAAATGGAAGTCCGTAGTCTCTGCCTATCCCTCTGGGTGACAGGCGTAAGTGTTTGTGTTATATTATGTCATGAACTTACAGTCCACCTGATTGTAAGTGGCTACTGCAGTCCATAGACACCCGCAACCAATTTCAAACGAAGTAGGTTGCAGATGCTTTATCACCCTAGAAGACTATAATAGTATACCAGCGTAAAATAGCAGCTTAATGCTGCTGTGTATCGTATGGTGAGTGTAGAGAACCGGAGACCCTTTTTACTGGAAAAGAGGCATTCCATCTTAGTCCTCACGGCTGACAACGCATCTGCATTTTATTCGCAAACGAGGATAGATGTAGATGTCTATGGACCACAGCAACCACTTACCAGCAGGTGGACTGTGTGCTCGCTTGTCACCCTTATCCTATTAAAAAAAATACCTCACAGACAGTTATTTATTCTGGTTCTCTATACTCTTTAGTCTAGAAAATAGCAGTGCACGTAATGATATTTGGCGGCAGAACTAGGTATGAGGGTGAACCTACCTAGATGGACTCCCTAGGTAGAAAAGTGGTAAAATTAAAAAAATTGTACCACCGACTTCAATATAAATTATTAAGGATAACTCAAAAACTACTGATCATACCTTGACCAAATTTATATGGGACCAGCTGGGAAGTGTACCCTTTGAAACAAAAAAAGATTTTCCCAAATCGGTTCAGGCGTCTTCGACTAATCGGTGAACATATATAAAAAGATTCCGACAATTGAGAACCTCCTCCTTTTGAAGTCGCTTTAAAAGGAGTTCTACCACCCAGTAGACTATTTATTTGATGCGTCGTTTGTGGAATAGGACGCGCCATTTTTTTTGGCAATTGGTAAATCGCTATTTACATAATTTATTTCGAGCGTAGGCTGTGCAAAAGGACACGCTATTTTGTGGAAATCGACATCTCGCCATTTACATAAATTCTGTTACATTTTTACGTTATAATTTAAAATACAGAAATAGAAGGCGAGTTTATATAGAAGGAAGAGCTTCTTAGCAAATTGTGGTATTGCTCGTATTGTAGGCGTTGAACTTTATTTTAAACCGACTTCAAAAAAAAAAGGAAGGAGGAGGTACTCAATTCGACTGTATTTTTTAATGTGTTACCACAGAACTTTTTTCTAGGTTAACCGATTTTGATGATTCGTTTTTTATTTGAATGCTTTTGGTGCTTCTCATGTGGTCCCATATAAATTTGATCCAGATCTGACCAGTAGTTTTTGAGTTAGCCTTAATAATGCGTATTTAATTGACTTCGACTACATTGATGATGTTCCCATTTTATTTATATTGAAGTCGGTTGTACAAAATTTTTAATTTTACCACTTGTTTCATAAGTACTAGCTGGGATTCGAACGTAGTATCAGTCGTATTTTGCAAGCTGCTTCGCTAATCAACCATCTCCCGGTTTTTGTGTCAGGTCTGGATGTTTGTTTAGATGTACATATGTATGTAGTATGTCTCCACTATACAGGAGAAATTCCTATTTTTTAATAAGGGAAGGAGTAAATAAAAAAAATAAAGACAAAATACAGAAAAATACGTATGCATGAATTTAATATGTATAAATTATAATATTACCACATGTTTTTTTATTATAGAATAGTGGCACTTGCCGAACCGCCAACATTCGACCGCGGGCAACATTGGTTAACACCGGAAATACTCAGCCTCTTCATATTCCACGAGATGCGCAATCTGAGTAAAGAAGAAGAAATATTTATCATGAAATCGTTGGTAAGAATTTTTCTATTACTGAAAGGACATAAAGAGAATTCCTCACTTCATTGGTCCCGTGGCAATACGGGCTGTATTGGCTGTATTTACGTCAGACGTTAAATCCTAAGCCTGACAACAGCGAGCAGTGCCAAAGGTGCAACACATAATGGTACTGTGATAGTCCATCCACCTACAACAGGAGAGGCCCATGTCGAGCAGTGGACTCGTGTTGATTATGAGGAAAAATAAAATTAATAAAATGTTTATTTAAGCAAATTATTCATAAAACTCTTTCGGTGTTATAAAAGTACCTACTGAAGATTTTTGGCAATGGTATGAACGAACTTAACGTCATATCTATCTATCTATCAAAGTTCACTACTGAACATAGGTAGGGAACATAATTGCTATAGATGCCACGCTTGGCAGGCGGGTTGGCAACCATCATAATTTTTTTTTTGATTGCGGTTAGGTAGTGGATATTCTATGTAAGACCGCCACTACTCTACGTCTTTTTTTATAGAATAAGGGTGATAAACGAGCACACAGTCCACCTGATAGTAAGTGGATGCTGAGACGCATATACATTTACATAATATATTCTGGACTAAGAATCAAAATGGAGATGCGTTGTCACACCTGAAGACTAAGATGGAATGCTTTGTTTCCAGTATAAAGGGACTCTGGTTTAATCTTCCTGATCCTCCGGTTAGATATTTTCGCAGGGAACGCAGTCAGCGTTCTTGGCACTATATCGCTGGAAGTATATAATTTGAGTTTTTAGTTTTTTTTATGGTGATAAATATTGTATATTTTAATGTTATGTAAATACATTTTATACAAAAAAGATGAGATAAAATTATGTCCACTATGATTTTATAGAGGATACATCTTAAGTTAGTAGGCAAATTATTTAATAATAGCGATCCGCCCCAGCTTCGCACGGGTGATTTCTGGATCTCAATTAGAGTGCCACCTTCCGGATCCAAATATGAATCTAAACCATTTAGGGACCACACACAAAAAACTTTATCAAAATCAATCGAGACGTTTTGGAGTTTTAGCGAGACTAACGGACAGCAATTGATTTTTATACATAGAGATTATTAAAAATTCTTCGTGAATGTTCACCAAAGTAATGATTTTATAATGTGAAACACTTTTTTGTTCACAGTACGGAGAATTATCACCACCCCTCCTTTCAATAATCGAGTTAGCGGACGGGCTACGAAAGTCAGAAGACAACACATTGAAAAGTCTCTCCTCTTCTCTGTCAACGCGGCAGCTGCTCAGGATTGCCAAGAGAATGGCGAAATTTCCTACAGACTCTGCCTACGAGACTGTTCAGCGGACATTTTTGGCGAAATTCTTACCTAACTTGGCAAGACGTGCGCTAGATAGCGCTAGTCAAAAGATCGGCATAGAAGCACCGTCTCGTTTCGGCCTTTTTGGTCGAGGCGAAGGCGAAGTGGTCTGCCATGTCCGGAATGGAATATTGACAATCGGCAATACAACCGCAGAAGTGTATAAAACTGAAGCATTAACTAAAGTCCCCGATATTCTTTTCTATGACGTACCCCAACATATAAAACTATTGGAGTGGTTGCTCCAAGACCTCCAACTAGGCAATCATTTATTGCTGGTCGGTAATCAAGGCGTGGGAAAGAATAAGATCGCAGACAGACTGTTGCAGCTTTTGAATCGCCCGAGGGAATATATACAATTGCACCGGGACACAACGGTGCAGTCTTTGACAGTGCAGCCAACTGTCAAAGATGGAATCGTCATTTATGAGGACTCGCCCCTAGTGAAAGCCGTGAAACATGGCCACGTCTTGGTTGTGGATGAAGCGGACAAAGCCCCAACAAACGTGACATGTATTTTGAAAACTTTGATGGAAAACGGAGAGATGATACTGAGTGATGGCAGACGGATCGTACCCAAGGATATGATGAATATTTCTGGAGGCAATCCAGCTAGTTTTATTCCCGTGCACGACGATTTTAGAATGATAGTTTTAGCTAATCGACCAGGCTTCCCGTTCTTAGGGAACGACTTCTTTGCTTCTCTAGGTAATTTTAAATTTTCTAATAGTAATCTTTAACTTGATTACGGTTTCTCATGGTATAGTAATTTACTGTGCCGTAAGAGAGCCCTTCTCAACTCGGATGCTGCTCCCTTTTATATATGAAAAAAATTAAAATGAAAAATCCTTTATTTGACAGTTTACAAATAATTTAGCAGTGGTTCTTACACTAGGCATGCTGACCTGTATCGTGAGAGTTATATACACATATATTTTTTAGTTTACATTTTCCTCCTTCATCTGTCACCGAAGATAGAATGTCTCGATACCAATAAAAAGGGTCTCCGGTTCTCTACTCTGATCATACGACACACACAGCATTAAGCTGCTTTTTAAAAAACGTTTACCTCCACACTAGGATTTTCTCCTGTATCGTGGGGGCAGTTTACAAACACAAATTGCACAAGGACAAACATCCAGAAAACATCCAGATCCGGAACAATTATTTGTAGGTCATTTATCAATACTTGTTCCGTGCGGGATTCGAACCCGCGACCCCCAGCGCAGCAACTCATTGCTAAGCCACTGCGCCACGGAGCCGTCTGTGTTTGCGCACCAATTGCTCACACACTCGGGCACTATAATCCTGTTCTGCGCAGATGGCTACTCTCCGTTAAGGCTGGTTGTTGTGACCGAAATTCGATCTGGAGGACATTATTATTATTAGTCAAATAATTATTTTATTTCTATATCTTTAAATATTAAAAATCTAATATAACTTAAAATGGAAAAAAATGAAAAAATTGTCATAAGATACTACTGAAAGTAGCAAAGTTAAACAATATCGATACCGGAAATTTCAATTGTCGTAAAAGACATTTTGCCGAAAATGAGTTGTATATATATTTGAAATCAGCGTCCCGAGCTCTATCGATTGGTATATTTAAAATAATTCTATCTTTTAAAAAGACCCCCTTACGACCTGGATTTTCAACAACTCTAGCTCGATTTTTTTACTATTTGTGATGTATCCTAAAAATAATTTTCAATAGGTAATTTTCAAGTCATGTTTTAATTATTTATGAGGTCGTAATCTCATTTTTGCGTTTAACTTCTTATACGACATTATAAACAACGTTATTATTAGAAATCAAAAGGTCGTAAACATGTTATTTGATAATCGAAACCCTTACGACCTAATCTATGCTTAACTTTATCTAAAGTAACTAGGGCGTTAAGGTCATTTGTTTTTTATTGTCCTTTACGACCCTAATTTTAAGAAAAAGTCAACAACTGACACCAGTGATCATGATATGAATCCTGAACACACTAAGCCTAGTAAGAAATTTTGTAATAAGATTTTAAAATCCTACGTTGATGATCTCTCTGATAATGAAGACTTTCAGCTGGTAGTTCCGATCTTTGGAGCATGAATGAGTCCGAGAGTTCAATTCATAATGAGAATAAAAAGAAAAGTGTACTAAAAGAAACAAAAATAATAGATAAGAACGAAAAGAGAGCTGATACCATAGAAAACTTAATTAAAGACAAAGCCAAAAGGGAAACAAAAGTAATCTTAGGAAACAACAAAAATGCTGGTAAGTCATATGAAACAAGATCAGGAAGTGTAATAGAAGAGAAGTCAATGAAAATATACCTATGCTTACCTGGCGTATGTGCTAGAAAATGTTACGAAGCATCAGAGGATAGAAGAATTAGCCTATTTAAATATTTCTGGACACTACATGTTCAACTTCAAAACACTGGATCGTAAGATGTGCACAACTGATTCCAATCAAAAAAAAAAAAACTAAATGTGTAGAAAGCAGAAGGGCCAATCATTTGAATACGTTATAAACGAAGGTAAAGGATCTGGACCAGTTTGTCAAAAGTTTTGATTAACACATTATTTATCACCCAAAAGTTTATTTAGTAGACGTTCAAGTAGTAACATTATATGATGAATATAAAGGAAGAGGATCAAAAGAAAAGGCAAAGGAAAAACAAAAAGACAAAACCAAGATCTAACAGGTGCTCCAGCAGAGTAGAAGATACTTCTAGTATTGATTTACCAACACTATTTAAAGCGTTTATGTTCTAACGGAACAATTTTTTTATAGGATAAGGGTATCAAACGAGCACAGTCCACCTGATAGTAAGTGGTTGCTGTGGCCCATAGACATCTACATCTATCTTGGATTACGAATCAAAATGCAGATGCGTTATCACCCGTGAGGACTAAGATGGAATGCCTCGTTTCCAGTAAAAAGGGTCTCCGGTTCTCTACACTCACCATACGAAACACAGCAGCGTTAAGTTGCTATTTTACGCTGGTATTCTGTGAGAGCGTGGTCCTTCCCCGGTCGAGCCGACCCATTCGTGCTACAACTATAATACTAATAGCTGCAGCATGGCTCTACCACGTTAAAAACTATAGCAAAGCGTTTTCATAAGGAGTATTTATATCTACCGTCTTTAGGAACTGTTAAAGACATTCTTCCTGAAACTGACGAGGAAGAAGATATCGACACAATTGATCTTTAAGATTTTACTTTTAAAATGTTTATCCAATGTTCCCAGCGGGACACGAATTCATAACCCCCCTGGGAGTTTTGGAACAAATAGGGATTATTTCAATACTATATTTAGTGGTTATTTTAATTTTATTATTATAAATAACCACTATGTTTTGAAAAAAAATTAATGCTCAAGTTTCATTACTTTAATAATTTTAAAAGACTGAAGTTACTTGCCGTTTAATTAATACTTTAGAATGTCAATTGTTTCAGTTTTGAGTTCTAGCGGGCAAAATTTGTTATTATTTTGGTTATTTTTATTTTATTATTAAGTTTAAGACTTTTAATAAATATTGTTTGAGTTTCATTAATAATTATTTTTAAAAACTAGTTAGTTAATTAGTTTATTAGCTGATTATACAAAAATTGAGTTATTTTTCAGCATCGCAATGATTACTTGCGATTTAAATAAAAAATAGCAGCACATTTTGTTTAAATTTTGATTTCTATCAGAATAACATTTTTGTCACTTTTACTAAATATTTTGATTAATAGATAAAGATAATTAATAAAAACCTTAATTTCACTTAGGTTTACTACCTATTGTAGGTATTTCTTAACTGGATCTTTAGTTTTTGTTCCTATTACCCCCTTAGTCTCTGATTTAATTGACTTGTACTACCCATTGATGATCAAGATTAGTCCTTTGCGACAAATCTGACTTTATCATAACCAACTTTTCGTAGCTGTAAAGTACTTCAGTTCAATTTTTGTGGGCTGTAAAGGACTCTCATTTTCCTCAATAATTAAGTTTGGTTTATTTTGGTAATTTATAAGGATAGAACACGAAAAAATAGTTGGGGTTTCATAAGACATCAAGAATATAGTACTTTGTTTGAAAATATATTAGAAAAAACAACTTTTTTTGTTTTGGCTCTACTGAAAACTTGTCTTTGCCCTTTACGACAATTGAAATTTCCGGTATCAATATAATGTAGTAATTTATTAATGAAGGAAAACATCGTGAGGAAACTTGCATATCTGAGAAATAAGAAAAATAATATATTTCGAAGTCATGTGAAGTTCGCCAACACACTACGTTAATATCATCTCACAGGATATTGATATATTTATTGACATGCAGTCAGACGAAGTTCATAGTTACAGCATACAAATGCGTTGAAACTTGTAATTTTTTTAATTAGTATTTTATTTTATAATAATGTTAATAATATTATTAATAGTTATATTAATAGTTTTCTTATATTTAGGTTAGTTATAGCATCGCATTGGTTAACATAACTGATGTTATAATTATGTAATAAATAAATAAATAAACATTGTGGCAGCGCGGCGGACATTTCCCTACCCTAATAACCCTCTCAGAAATGGGAGGAGGCCTGTGACTAGCAGTGGGACGTATATATGCTGTAACTTTAACTTTTAATTTATTAATAATTAAACTACAAAGTTAAACTACACAATTGTTAATATTAGAACATTTATTTCGTCTTTATATACTTGTGCCTCAACCAATATATGTAGTACTTTGACATTAATCCTTTAATATGTCATTCTAGGTGACCTGTTGTCATGTCACGCGGTCGATAACCCGTCAATTGACTCAGAGCTAGAGCTGCTACGATCATACGGGCCCGACGTACAAGAAGACGTGATGAAGAAGCTTGTGCAGGCGTTCGCAGCTCTACGTAACATGGCCGACCAGGGACAGCTGACTTATCCTTACTCCACGAGGGAGCTTGTTAATATTGTTAAACATTTGCAGGTGAATCTGAGTTACGTTTTATTATTATTGTTACTCAAAAGACTTAGTGATATTATTATTCTTAACTAGCTGATACCTGCGATTTCGTCCGGGTTGCTTGATGTATTAACAAAGTTTTCGATATATATATATAGAAAACGAATTTAAATGAAAATTTCTTATTTAACGGTGAAAAATTACTGAGAAAACTATAGGAAACTGCGGGGTGCAATTGATCAAGGTACAACTGAACAGCATCAGGTCGCTCGCGCAAATAATGCGCGGCTGGCCCTAACTTTATCACGAGGTAGGTAGAAGAGACTTCCCCTCTCCTACGCATGCGCGCTACACCGCTTGCCCCACTTCTCTGCGGCAAGAAAACACATCACTGAACACGTAGTGCTTATAAAAATCGTTGTTTCTTAAAACTTTAATAACTTTATATTAAGTTAAGATATCGCAATAGTTTTTTTTTTAGATAAAGGTCAAGTGTCTAAGAAATAAAACTTAGAACACCTAATTGAAATCTATCCAGTAGTTTTTCCGTGATGCGCGCACAACTGCAAACCTCTATCAATTTATTTATATAGATTAAACAAAACCGGTTCCCCTTTCTCGCTTTTACCGAGTGTTTATTCTCCTTTTCGGCGTCGGTGACCATCTGAGCTAGAACCACCTTCTTTATTTGAGCAGCAATGTAGCATTTGCTGTGTTCCGGTTTGAAAGGTACGAGATTCAGTAAAATTAATTAGACTGTTAAACATTTGATCGTTCACTATCAACATCAGTTAGCAAACTCAACTATGAGCTGCAGTAGACACTCATGATCAGGTAAATAGTTAACACGATTGTCGTGCTTAATTCACTAAAGGTTTATTAAATACAGGGCTTGGTTTGCGCTCAAGAGTCCACTTAGACATAGACATGCATTTATTCAGCAATTTACACTCATACAGTTTTGATACATAAAAACATCAAAGATAAAAATAAATAAGAGGAAACAGACATGAAATAATCCGATTGCATTTTTTTTATAAGATAAGAGTGACAAACGAGCACACAGTCCACCTGATGGTAAGTGGTTGCTGTGGCGCATAGACATCTACATCTATCCTCGATTACAAATCAAAATGCAGATGCGTTGTGACCCGTGAGGACCAAGATGTAATGCCTCTTTTCCTGTAAAAAGGGTCTCCGGTTCTCTACACTCATCATACGAAACACAGCAGCGTTAAGCTGCTATTTTACGCTGGTATTCTGTGAGAGCGTGGTCCTTCCCCGGTCGAGCCGACCCATTTGTGCTACAAGTATACCACTAATATAGCTGCAGCATGGCTCTACCACGTATAACACTTGTTTTGTGAAACAGATTCTAGTTTAAGCCTGACACTATATACACTACATTTTGTTACAAGACGGTAAGAGTTTTTTGTTTGAAGACGCTTGCCATTTACCAACATGTAGATATAACAGGTGAATGAAGAAATAACAGGTGAAGGTACTTGCATAAACACTCGCCCATTGTCTGAAATTAGGCGCGACGTGTCTAAGCGGCAAAGCGCCTGCCTTAAATTTCATACTAAGTAAACAACTTGAGTTCGAATCTCGGCGCTGGTATCAATTAAATTCTTAATTGCAATTGTACATAACTGCTGACTTACCACATACTTGGAAGTGGTCTCTGATACACAATAAAATATTTCGAGCACATGTGAAGTGCTTATGACCTACAGTAGAGACATTAGTATAGTCATCTTTTTTCAGCCTGTAACTGTTCACTGCTGAGTTTGCCCCCATTGTTGGCAATATTTGCTGTCATCTCCACACTTGGCAGGTAGATTCTGCTTCTTGTTACCTGTGTCTTACATCACATACATAATTTTCCAGCATTTATCTAAGTATTATTTTGCGATTTGATGAGACGGGATAATGGATTCCACATGGCAATAAAGAGTGTAAAACAGCAGGTTCAAATCATTTAAATACTAATATATTATGTACCCTTTGATTTCATTTTCTAGAAATATCCCGAAGAGGATTTGGCAACGGCGATAGGCAACGTGTTCGATTTCGACCGTTACAGCAAAGATATGGCCGATACGCTATTGGAGGTGTTGCACTCCAGTGGATTGCCGACAGAGGGCGTGCTAGAGGGACGCTCTAAAGACGCAATGAAGAGATTGCAAATGACGATTGAAAGGAAAAGTGGGTAAGTACTGAGGAAGTGACGTTAATATTAGTATGCAATGATCCTTATTAATTAACTAGGTGATACCCGCGACTTCGTCCGCGTTGCTTGATATATCAAGAAAACACATCATTGAACACGTAGTGCTTATAAAAATCGTTGTTACTTAAAACTATAATAACTTTATATTAAATGAATATATCGCAATATTTTTTTAGATAAGGGCCAAGTGTCTAAGAAATAAAACTTAGAAAACCTAATTGAAATCTATCCAGTAGTTTTTCCGTGATGCGCGCACAACTTCAAATCTCTATCATTTTATTTATATATAATTTTATCTTCAACCGCGATTTTTACTTCAAAGTGAGTAATAATTGCGCTGTACATACATTGCTCGTTATTAATTTCATGTTAATTAACCATCATGTATACTCTTTCGCCAATCGCCAATCTGTTCGCTAAGTGAGGTGGTTACGCAAACAATTCTCAATTTGGAAGAGACAAACGTTCAGAAGTGAATGTAGGTATGAATGAATGAATATACAAAGTTAAACAAAGTCTAAAAGCTAAGGATTTTGAGTAGATTATAATAAACGGAGTACATATCACATTAAAAAGATCGTTTAATAATTAAACATTAAAAAATTGTACAACCGACTTCAATATAAATTATTAAGAATAACTCAAAAACTATCGGTCAGACCTTGACCAACCAGGTGGGACCACATGTGAAGTACCAGCTTTCAAATAAAAAAAGAATTATCGAAATCGGTTCACCCAGAAAAAAGTTATGAGGTAATACACATAAAAAAAGGGTAACGGATACTCTTACGCTGTCATCATATTAGTGTATTACGTCAGGGTTAAAATAATCAACTCCGTGATGAGAAGCAGCGTCAAAGGTATGAGACGCCTGTACTGTGATAGCCAATCCCCTGCCAAGCGTGGATTACGGAAACACTGCTAAGCCACTGCGCCACGGAGTCATCAACGAGAGCCCATGTATTGCAGTGGACTTTTACGAGCTAATGGAGAACATATTAAAGATGTTTAAATTAATTTAAGAACAAAATAAGATATTTAAAATAGCTATTTTTTTTGATATTTTTTTAATATAACGAATTTCCGCAGGGCCTGATTCTGTTAATTATATAAGAGGACAATTGTCTAAATATTTATTTTCAGATTAGACGTATCGTCACCAAAGCATGGCAAAGAGGATCCGGATAACAAGCCTCACGTGGGCGGCAACACGTGGGCCGGCGGCAGCGGCGGCCGCGACACCGCGGGGCTGGGCGGCAAGGGCGGCCCCTACCGCCTGGACAAGGGACACGACGTGCATCAGGTGACACAAACATTTATACAAGTCAAATTGATAAGATTTTCACGAAATTTAGACCAATAGGAACAATTATTTTTTAATACAGTTGCTCAAAAAGTGGCGTATTCCAGGGACGTATAGCGTTCGGGATGTGGGCTATTACATACTCGAGCTTTTTCTTTACCTTTTCCGAACTCGTGCGTTCTCTTTCCCAACTGTCAAAATAATGTCTATAAAAAGAAAAAACCAACCACGAAGTTTTACTAAAAAAATTCATAGAAGTTTTATGATTCATGCAAATATTTCTAAAAAGAAGCTACTAATTTGTTTCAATATCAGATTTAATGATTTGATTAAATGAGTTAGGTTAGGTTTCATTTCATTTCATCTCATTAAATTTCACTTTCTTTTCATATCAATAAAAAAATTCTACTGAAGACTTGGCTGTATGGGCATAGTTCCCTTTGCCTACCTAGAATGGGTGAATAAAACAAAAAAAATCTCTGCTTATATTCTTTTACGGTTGGCGCCATTTTCCAAAAATGTTCTTTTCGAGTTTGGTTGTTTGTTGCACAAAATGGGTAATTTTGACGATATTTTATTTGAATTAACACCACCGGAACTCAGTATAATTGCACAAAATGCTTCGGAGAACATTTTACCGGAAAAGTCAAGTCGCTACATATCTACATAATATGACGAATTTATTGCGTGGAGAGAAGAGAAAAAAGCAAATAGTTTTTCACAAAATGTTATGTTGGCATACATCTCCGAACTCTCAGCAAAATTAAAACCCTCTACGTTATGGTCGAGGTTTTCGATGATAAAAAGTATGCTGAAAATAAGGAACAACGTGGATATAAGTGAATACCCAAAACTAAATGCTTTTTTTAAAACGACAATCAGACGGTTTTACAAATAAAAAGTTGAAAATATTAACATCGAATGAAGTAGAAAGGTTTTTGAACGAAGCTCCCCATGATCGTTATTTAGCCACAAAGGTAATTTATTAATAAATACTTATATTTTTCTTTAGTATTCAGTTTACGAAATCGCAAAACACAGTCAATATATTATTTAAAAAATATTAATCAAATCCCTTTTTGTAGGTTGCGCTGATTTTGGCGTAGTTGGAGCTTGCCGCAGAGAGGAGTTAGCCAATATTACTTTAAAAGATATTGAAGCCCATGGAAAATGCTACTAATCAAGATTCCGAATGCAAAAATAAGATACCGAGAAGCTTTATTGTTGAAGGAGATTTTCTTAGAAAAGTGCAAAATATATGAATCAGCGGTCCCAAAAGCAAAACCGACCGTTTTTCCAAAATTATCAAAAGGAAGTGTACAGCTCAAGCAATCGGGATAAACAAATTTGGTAATATGCCAAAAGAAATAGCTACGTTTCTTGGTCTGCTGAATGCTGAGTATTATACTGGTCACAGCTTCAGGAGGACCTCTGCTACATTATTGGCAGATTCAGGAGCCAATTTGACGTCCTTAAAGCGACTAGGAGGTTGGAAGTCAGACAAAGTTGCAGAAGGCTATATTGCTGATTCATTAAACAACAAACTAGAAACTGGGAAAAATCACACAATCCATTAATTTAAAGTCCAGTCCGTCTCCTTCACATGACAATACTGAAGAGAACGTTCGCCCATATACCTTCGTTGATAATGATAATTCATCAGATCCAATTCCATCAACTAGCAAACGCCATTGTATAATACCTTTGACAAATATGCATGAACAATCATACGAAATTAATAATAGTTTGTCTCAAACAGTAAATATGCAACCTAAAACTTCCCAGTTAGTATAAAAACTGTACCAATTTCAATGTATATGTGAATTATAACTTTTATAAGAAATAAATGATTAGTTAGTTGAATTTATTGTGTTTTATTATTTTATTAAATTGCTTCATTTTTCGCAACTGTATTAAAATAGTTGTTCAGTACACGTGCGGAACCGTCATTGCAACTTGTTCCGACTGTCAACCCTCACCTTCGGCTGCGCCTCGGCTCGGGTAGACATTTGTCGGAACTCTTTGCAATGACAGGCTTTCCGCACTCGTAATGAAATATACTATTACGTAACTTCGACCGAGGGATCAATCGACGGCTCCTACTCGTTCGGGAGATTGCGACAAATTTTTCGTGACGTACAGGGAAACTTGAAAACGAGTTTACAACCAGTACGTACTGCCAGTGATGGCATTCATACTGCTTGCATTATGTGAAAGCTCAAGGTCACTCAGCGAGCTATGAATATGGCTATGCTCCGGGTTTCTCTGCATGATAGACTTTGTAATGAGGATATTTGCAGTAGAACCAGAGGAACCGTTATAGCCCAACGGATCAGTAAGTTGAGGTGGCAATAAGCCCGTCATATAACTCAAAGAAGCGACAACTGATGGGAGAGAAAGGTTCTCGAGTGGCAGCCTCGTAAGACATGCAGGAAGTCACTGGTGACTCAAAACGTGCTTTGTGTCATTCCTTGAGGGAGGTCTATGTTCATCGGTGGACTTGTGATAGGCTGTAATGATAATAATTTTACTTGAAATATACAAATTTTTGAAGTCATATTTTAAATTACCATTTATCTATTACAGTCCATAAAAGCCCACCGCTGAGTATAGGCCTACCCCATATATTGGATCATTGGGTTGAATTTGGCCATTAATGCCATGTGGTGGGTGTTGTGAAAGAGACTATCTTTCTTGAGGGACATCCATACAAAGTAGACTGTTCTTCTCAAGTGACGTCCATACATCAACTTATAAAAGTCCACTTCTGCGAAGGATCTTTGCGACTTTGACACAATCACCATGCTTAGCAGACAAATCTGACAAAATAAACAAAAACAGTAGATATTTGGTAGGCTGTAATGATGATGATTTATGATTGAAGTTGCCGAAATGGTGAACTTTTTACATGAACCTTAACAATTCGTAACGGAAAACGAAAGTTTTCGTAACTATAGTAACTGGGTATTCATGTATTCATGATGACATATCTATATAACACAATTTTATCCCAGCTATCTGATGAAGAAAAAAACGATATACCGGAGCACGTTAAAGAAGCGGCGCGAGCTATGAACAGGAAGGCGTTTGAGGAACGTCTGAAGGAGATCAAAATGAGCGAATACGACGCTAAGTTGTACGGACAGTTTTTGCGAGCAGTGCAGCCACAGGTAAATAATTCCTTTTTTTATTTTAACTTACCTTCGACCTTATACATAAGTCTCTCCATCGCCCGATTTTGTCCCATAAATAAGTGTTTCAGTGTTTGTGTCTCTTTTTTTATAAAATTGAAGTGACAAATGAACTTACAGTCCAAGTTGTAATTATTTCTACACGTGGTAGTGCCATGCTGGAGCTATATTAACTATATAGTTGTAGCACGAATGGGTCGGCTCGACCGGGGAAGCACCAAGGTCTCCCAGAATACCAGCGTAAAATGCACAGCAGCTTAATGCTGCTGTGCAAAGAGAATGTAATCACTACGTTTAAGAGGCGGGACTTCCTTAGTAAAAGTATGAAAGGGCACCCAGCTACTTTACCAACATCAAGACATGACATTTAATTTTAGACAAACAGTGCTGACAATATAGGCGAATCATAATAGTGCTGTAAATGTCTATCCTCGAACAATTTTATCAATATAATGTTTATCGATATATTGTTTATCGATATTTTTATATAATAAAAGTTAGACCTCCTAGATACTGAATGATTTATGTTAAATAAAAGTATTTATGTTAAATAAAAGTTTTTACGTGGGATTGAGTAAAAATGCCGATTAAGATAAGAAATCAATGTATTTTACACACAGCAATTTGTATTTCTATCTTTACAACTATTAGGTACAAAAATATGTATAAAAAAAAACATAAAATAAACAACGCACAGTTATACTAGTAATTAATTAAGTAAAAAATAAATGACGAATACGTAGCGCAGTGGCAAAGCATTTGGATGCGGCTCTGCAGGACCGAAGGTTCGTTCCCGCACTGAACAAGTGTTGCTATGCTGTAAAATAAATAGTCTGCGTCTGGATGCTTGTTTTTATCGTTAGTTTTTTTAAATGGTTAAAGTATTGTTTTTTTTAACACTGATTGGATTAATTTGCTTTAAGTGTGACAAATACTATGTACAAATCGCTAGGCTTCTTCACAGAGGTACATACTACTCGCAGATATCATTTACTAATAGTCGCTATCAAAATTAGTGCACATTATAGCTAATGTTTATAGATGAATCTATAAAAAAAATGAATGTAAATAAACCGGACACCCAAACTTGGAAAATATTAGCCATGCAAATACTTGTCTCATGCGGGAATAAAAAGCGAAGTCCGCAGTGACATACTGAACCGGTTAATATCATTTTGTTTTGCTAGTGACAATAACGCTGTGTGGTGACGTTGTAGGAGAATTCAATACATGTCGTAAGAGGCGACAGAGGGAAATAAAACAGGAGAAGGGCAGCAACATACACAGCCCATACACAAGTCCAAGTACGCAAGTCCACTGTTGAACATAGACTTCCTCTATAGATTACCACATAGTTCGGTCCTGAGCCACCTGCATCCATGTATTGATGAAACACGCTACCTGCGTGTTTAATCAGCTAGTAGGGGGTTGCCGAACACTGCGCTTGTCAGTCCGAGGCTGCCACTCGAGAATCTTTCTGCCTAATAACAACCAAAAAATTGTACAAGAACTGCGGTTGCCAACCCGCCTGCCAAGCTTAGCAACTACGGCCAGTATGGGGCAATCTATGGATAAAGCATATGTACAACAGTGGACTTTTGGTAGTCTGCAATGAATTAATGAATGAAGTGATAATGAGCCGGCTCGAACCGGGGTGGTATCACGACCTCACAGAATACCAGCGTGAAGTAGAAGATTACTTCTGCGTTTCGCTTGGTGAGTGCAGGTGATACGCACTCCGGCTGATACTTCGTATCTCTCCTACCCGGGGTACAAATTAGAACACTCCTTTGTGCCTCGGGCTGGGGTTTGCGTATATGTCAGTTTACATATGTTTTCGACGCCTCGGCAGTCTTGAAGGTACGGACCTGTCCATCTTATGGCTGCGCGTAGACAGCGACGACCATTCCCGCGTCTACGGGTGCCTCTATAGGTCCCATAGCGGTAATGCCGGCACAGACCAACTCATCGACCACATCCAAATGGCTGCAGGCTTCGTGCTACAACAGGTCCCATCCGCAGAGATCGTTATCCTCGGTGACTTTAACGCCCACCACGCTAAATGGCCTGGTTCCCGTTTAACCGAGCATGCGGGTAGATCTGTTTATGACTTTGCCTTGGCATATGGTCTGACACAACTGGTTACTTCGCCTACGCGGATCCCAGATGTGGAGGATCATGCACCTTCCCTGTTGGACCTTCTGCTGACCTCTTATCCTCTCATCAGGTGTTCGTCGATGCCCCTCTTGGCTCCTCGGACTATTGTCTAGTCCGGAGTGTGGTACCACTCACGCTCCCATCGCGGTTGCGTTCTGCAGGTTGCCGCCGTGCTTGGTACTATAGGTCGGCCGATTGGGACAGGATGTGGTCTTTTTTTGCATCCTACCCTTGGGGGCGGGTTTGGTTCTCTCCGGATGATCCCAACGTTTTTGCTGATTCTGTCGCTGATGTGATGCTTCAGAGAATGGAACTTTTTATTCCATCATCTGTGGTACCTATCGGAGGCAGAACTCAGCCATGGTTTGGTCGCTCCTGCAAAATTGACTTCACGCCATAAGCAGGAGTGCTACCGGGCCTGGGCTGACGCATCGACGTCTCGGAATGCAAATACCAGCGCTCTCAAAAAGAAGTATAATTCCGCCTCCAGGTGCTTCAAAAGCGTCATTGTCAAGGCAAAGTCAGAGCACATCAGCAGAATTGGTGAGAAACTAGTTCGACTTCCTTCGGGAACTCGTGCATTCTAGTCTCACGCCAAGGCTGTTCAAGGGAACTTCTGTCAGTCATCTCTCCCATCTCTGAACAAGGAGGACGACTCACTGGCCCATGCCGCAAAGGAGAAAGTCGATCTGCTAGGCACTCTTTGCGTCCAACTCGACTCTTGATGACGGGGGGAACACACCGCCGACCATCCCGCGGTGTGAGTGCTCCGTGCAGGATGTGCTTTTTACCCAGCGCTCGGTGCGCAAAGCACTCCTCTCCCTTGACGTCAACAAGTCGAGTGGGCCTGATGGCGTTCCTCCTATTGTGCTGAAGACGTGTGCTCCGGAGTTGGCACCGGTTTTATCGCGTCTTTTCCGGTACTCCTGCTCCCTAGGCGTAGTCCCGAACTCATGGAAGACAGCTCTGGTGCACCCGATCCCTAAAAAAGGTGACCGGTCAGATCCGTCCAACTACAGGCCTATCGCCATCACCTCCTTGTTCTCCAAAATAATGGAAACCATCATAAACTGCCAGCTCATGAGGTACCTTGAGAATCACCAGCTGATTAGTGACCACCAGTACGGTTCCGTCGGGGTCGGTCAGCTGGTAATCTTCTAGCTTACCTAACTCATAGATGGGCGGAGGCAGTAGAGTAAATTTACAAGGCGCAGGTTTGGCCCCACATGGAATACTGTTCCCATCTCTGGGCAGGGGCTCCCCAGTGCCAGCTTCTTCCACTTGACCGCATCCAGCGCAGAGCAACTCGAATCGTCGACGACCGAGTTCTTTCAGATCGGCTTGACTCTTTGGCACTGTGAAGAGATGTTGCATTTTTTTGCGTAATTTATCGCATCAACCACGGGGAGTGCTGTGAGGAATTGTTCGGAGTAATTCCAGCCGCTCAATTTCGCCATCGCACATCGCGACAAAACGCGCGATACCGTCCATACCATCTGGATGATTGGCGGTCCACTGTGCGATTTAGAAGATGTTTTCTTCCTCGCACAACTTCCTTGTGGAATCGACTACCACCAGAGATTTTTACGAACCGATACAACTTAGGGACCTTCAAGAAAAGAGCCTACTCTTTTTTAAAAGGCCGGCAACGCATCTGCAATTCCCCTGGTGTTGCAGTTGTTCATGGGCGGCGGTAGTCACTTACCATCAGGTGAGCCGCATGCTCGTTTGCCCCTCTTTTATAAAAAAAGACTATCTCTATCAAAATTAGACTTTAATTTAATTTTAAGAGTATTGAAATTATTTAATTAATTAATTGAAATAAATTAATTCTTTATTTGAAATTAATTAATAACTTAATTATTTAATTGAAATTAATTAATTTACGACATATATTTTCTCTATGTCTATTTTAGATTTTTTGATTTCGTTTGTAGTTGATAAAAAAGCTCAAAGAGCACATATCAGAAAACATAACAGCAAAATTGTTTTGCGTTTCCAAAAACCCATTTTCTAGTAACGAGGCATTCCATCTCAGACCTTAAACGTGACACCGCATCTGCATTTTGATTTATAACCAAGGATAGATTTAGGCTCTATAGGCCGCAGCATCAACTTTCTAACCGGTGGGCTGTGTACTCGTTTGTCACTCTTACTTATATACACCGTTACAGCCTATTAAAGTCCACTGCTGAACATAGACCTCCCCCATAGATTGTCTCTTAGGGGAGATATTTGCCATAGTTGCCACGCTTGGCAAGCGGGTTGGCAACTGCAGTTCTTTATTTTTAGTTGTTATTAGGAAGACGCTGCTCCTGATTTATTTCCCTCTTACGACACCCACGGGATGATATAGGGTAGTGGATATTTTTATACCGCCACTACGCGGTTATTACTTGTATATATAATAAAATAATTTATCAGTTTGTTAATTGTAAAGAATCCAATGCTAGATATAAGCGTCTCGCGTAACAGGGAAGATTTTTCGTTTTGACCACACTTGACAGGTATGTCGGCTATAGCAGTACTAGACGTCTTGTACTTTTGATGCTCTTCCTTGTCGTTGGTCTGCTTATTTTACATCTGGAATATATGAGATAGTTTCACCGCCAACTATCAGAGGCCATGCTTGTTACATAAATAGAAAAGAAAAGAAAGAAAAAACGTATTTTTTTGACAAACACACAGAATTCAGTCGGTTCGTATCTACATATTAAAAGATAAAATTTATAGTTGTGTGATGTCAGAAAGGATCCTGCCTTAGTGATATTCTGTGGGTGGGATTGTTACACAGTGTTTTTCAGTTCGAGAATTAATTGACTCTACGAACAATCGGACACACAAAAACACGCTAAAAGTAATGATGAATATTAAATAAAAAAATGTTTTGAAGCATTTATTACGTAGGTCACTCAATAAGTTTTGAGATGCTCGAAATTTAAAAATGGAACGCACCCGTGTTATAAATATGTTTGTAAAAAGCAAATTTAGTTAAAAATAGAACTCCATAAGCCAATAGCTCAATATTTAAAAAAAAAAACAAAGTTCTATTAATTTTCCTGCAACGCTTCCCGCGCTTTTCATTTAAAACGATGGATCTTAACCGTGAACATTTGCGCGCCATGATATATTATGATTTTATTTTTTCAAACCAACTCTGAAAACACTTTTGTCAAAAGTGTTTTCAGAGTTGGTTTAGGCGAATGGAACTTTGTATAGAGCATGATGGAGAATATTTTGAAAACATGTAAAATAAATATTAATAGTATCTAGAATACTTTTTGTATATCTCAAAACTTATTGAGTGAGCTACGTATAAAAAATTGTCTAAGAGAAAAAAACATTTTAATTTAAAAATGACTATAAAAAGTAGATCATATTTTTAATTGTATTAAGGGGCCGTCCATTAATCACGTGAGGCTCGAATGGGGGGGGGGAGGGGGTTTGACAAAAATCACGAAATATCACAAGGGAGGAGGGGGGTGTAGTAAGATATCACGTGTATTTATGTTTTCGTCAAACGCGCGATTTCTAAACCGAAGAGCGGCGTGTAGTGTGACCTTCACAGAAAGTCTTGCTAATCCGTGGTCCGAGGACAATGTATCTACATTAAATATGTTCATGCGCTAGTACAATATATGTTTTTCGCATGATAAAAATAATATTAAGGGAATGGTGTATTCCTTTGATATTATTTTTATGCCAGTCAAAAACAACCTGCCACCTTTCTGTCTAGACATTTTTATCATGGTCCTTAATTTCAGAATAAAATTAGATTATACTTTATACCTGTATTTAACGATAATATTCTAAAAATTTTAAGATTCTTTGTAGGTACTAAAAATATTAATGGACGGCCCCTAATAAGGCTGTACGGTTACGTTATTTGCCTTATACCAATTTATAACAATTTATATTATATACTTTCAGGTTCAATTCTTACGACGGTCGTCTAGAACGTTCTATGGAAGCGGTGGTGCTAATAACAGAGGCGCTGAAAGGTTACGAGTCGCGCATTCGGTACGATATATACGCACACTCCGGAGAAGATTCCGCTCTCGAGCTTGTTAGGGTGGACCGGCCGCCTGAAAATGAGAAGCAGAGGCTACAGGTTAGTCAAAAGGTTCCGTTTGTAATCTACTATCGTTTCAAAACGATTTTCCTCTGCCCGGAGAAGAACGGCGAAAGAAACTCCGCAGATATCCTCTTCTTTTGTATTTTTTAAAGCCCAACGATACAATATTCATGATTAAAAACAAAAAGGAATAGACCAATCTCTACATAGTCGCTTCCCGCCGTCTGTACGCTTAGATCTTTTAAACTACGCAACGGATTTTGGTGCGGTTTTCATCAATAGACAGAATGATCCAAGAGGAAGGTTTATATGTATAATACATGTATATTATATATTATATCATTCTTCTGTCCGTGTGTATGTGACTGAACTCCTAAACGGCTGGACCGATTTTGATGAAATTTTGTGCGTGTAAGTTGATTAGAGAATGGTTTAGATTCACAATTAGACCCGGTAGGTGGCGTTGTTTTCGAGATCCAGAAATCAACCGTACGAAACCGGGGCGGTTCGCTAGTAGGTAATAAAAGCTGGTTCTTTATTTAAATTAAAAAAAAAACACATGCAAAATTAAAACTAATAAACCACGTCTGAAGATTATTTATACATGGTAGGGACATACTGCAGCTATATCACGCCTCTCACAGAATACTAGCGCGAAATAGCGCCCTAATGCTGCTGTGTTACGTATAGTGAGTGTAGAGAACCGGAGACACTTTTACTGGTAACGAGGCATTCCATCGTAGTCCTCACTGGTCTAAACACATCTTCATTCTGTGTCTTAATTGAGGATCATTCACCATACGCCATACCACTTCCCATTAGGTCGACTATTTGCTCGTTTGTCACCATTATCTAATATATAAAAAATAATTTATGTTTGTTCGTATTTTATGCGCTGCCATAACGTCAACTTATTCCTTGCACTTGCGCGAAGGTTATAGGTATAATACAATTAAGTTACACTAGGTGGCGCGTGTATTATACAGCCAAATTTATTTGAAAGTTATATATCATTCAATGAATGTATTATTATCTTATTTATTTATTAACTTGCCGGGTACCAGCCAGTTATATAATAAAAATGTAATTGACATTTCCTTACAGATTATCCGCACAATGCAAGCGCACTCTCAATTCTGCTGGTCGGGTGACAATACTTTGCCGGCTGCGAAGCAGGCCATTTCCAGCCTCGCCGGCGAGGATGCTGACGAAGCGATCGTTATTATACTCTCCGATGCGAATCTGCGACGGTACGTAGCAATACACAATAACAGTGTACTTTTATAGGCTTTTATGGTAGGATGGATGGTTCTTTTAAGAAAAAAATGTGTCTTTAAACCTGTGGTGGCGCTGTCGTTGCACCACATGCAAAATGCATCGAAAGCTAAATCACTCTATCAAAGTTCCGAAGTACTGCGGTATATATAGAATAGCTCCGAACTATCACACGGAGCGTTGACCGCCTTGCCCGGCGGGAGATCTCCCCTTTTCCTTCCACGGCCAAAAACCTATTTACGATTCGGATTGTATGATATGTATAAACGGGCCGTGTATTTTCTGCTATAGATACGGCATTGCTCCCGAGTCTCTGGGCACTATCCTGACGTCGGACCACAGAGTACAAGCGCACGTTATATTTATTGGCAGTTTGGGAGATGAGGCTAACACGTGAGTATATTTTAATTCGAACTTGAATTAACGTAGGATATGCTTGAAGATATATGGGATCACTGAAATAGAAAAAGGTTCTGAAGGTTTCGCTTCTACCGTGTGTGAACTGCACACACGTGTTTTTAATAATATTATGTTACTTTAACCTTTTAAAATAGTGACGAAGTGTCAGAAACGCCGCATTTTGAAGCGGTATTACAGTAAAGTTACAGCTTATATACGCCTCACTCTTGGGCACAGGCAAGTAGTTGATATTAAAAAAGGGGTTCCAACATCAGTGGTGCGACATATGAAATTTTATTTTCTTACTATAAAATAGATCTCACAGAATACCGGCGTAAAATAGCAGCTTAATGCTACTGTGTTAAGTATGGTGGGTGTAGAGAACCGGAGACCCTTTTTGCTGGAAACGAGTCATTCCGTCTTAGTCAGGGGTGACAACACATCTGCATATTGATTCTTAATCGAGGATAAATGTAGATGTCTATGGGCCACAGCATCCACTTAACATCAAGTACTACTTTGTCACCCTTATTCTATCAAATAAAAGATTTCATTGAATTTCATTTTATAACATAACATCGAATTAGTGGGTAGGTTTAGAGCTATTTTATTGATTCTTCATCGAGAAAGAAGAATTGATGTAAGTAGGTGACCCGTTATAGTAACCACTTACAAGTGGTGCACGATACTAATATTTTTTTCATTCATTACAGTCCACGTCTGAACATATAAGCCTCTCTCATAGATTGTTTTATAGAGAGGATATTAGCCGTAGTTGCCACGCTTGGCAGGCGGGTTGACAACCGCAATTTTTTATTATTTTTGGGTTTATCAAGAGGACCATTTGTCCATCTCCTGTTTTGGTTACCCTGTGCCGACTTTTACGACATTCACGGGATGATATGTTGTGGATTATCTTACGCTGCGAATGCATGGTTCAGTACTATTAATTTCGTTTTTTTTTTGTAGTGAATCTTCTTTTCTATAAAGAGTAACTTGGGATATTAAAAAAAATCTGGGCGTCGCGAGAAGTGAAACGAGTGTATGGCGTAGTGCAGGGATGGCGAACTAATAGCACGCGTGCAATCGATGGCACGCGACACAATATTTTGGGCACGCCACCGATCACAAAGTTCACTATGAAGTATTTTATTACGAACGAACGCGAGTGATCCTACGCTGTTCGGTCGCGGCGGTAATCACGAAGTAAAAAATATTTTACGGCACGTCTATGGCCTCATTAAACATTTCTTGCGTAAGTGGATAATCTTACACCGCCGCTACACGGGTCACTGTATCTACTGAACAGTGAACACTACACAGTGTGCCAGTGTTTAAATGTTGAAGTACAAACGACTTCATTCATTAATTACAGCCTATCAACGTCCACTACTGAATGTAGACCTCCCCATAGCATTCTATAATGCCTTATAAGAGGAATATTTGTCATAGTTGCTACGCTTGGTGGTTTGTCAACCACAGATTTTTTTCTAGTTGTTACAAGCAATACTTTGCTGCCCACCTGCTGATTTGTTTCCCTCTGTCGCCTTTTACGACACCCACGGGACGATATGGGCTAGTGGATATTCTTACACCGCCACTACTGAATACTCGTAGCAAGCCACTTATTGCATTTAATTTTTAACGTGGATTAATACTGGTTTTCACACAACAATGTACTGGTCAGGTTGCTGCGTCGCCTGCCCGCGGGGCACGCGCACGTGTGCATGGACGTGGCGTCCTTGCCTCACATCCTTCAGCAGATATTCGCGTCGTCCCTGTTGCAGAGCGATAATAATTAATATACTATTTGATAAAACTAACTTTACGGATTTTATCGCGTTTAATTGAACTTAATTTGATTCCCGACGTTTCCAGCCTCTTGGTCGCGGGGATGGGGGGGGGATTGAAGTATTTGTCGTCTCGATGTCATAGTTAATCCAGGCTACCTTTAGCTTTTATAAAAAGAGTTAAAAAACGGGGTATTTTTTAAAATTAAACGCGATAAAGTCCGTAAATATAGTTTTATTCAATAGATTTATTCCTTTATTTTATTTCTTGTTATTGTAAGTGGTCGAGGTGCGCATTTTTGGACTTTCCAACATTTTCTTTATACAACGTGTTACGATAAAAATTAATTGTTTGAAATGTTTTATTTTATATATTAAGCTGCATTGGTGTTATTACCTACTTTTATTTATTATACAATATTTTATATATAGAAGAAATATGAGGTTTATTGGTAGGTTATCTTTTGTGTAGTACATATTTGGGCCCCTTACACGTTGTGTTGTGTGATCAATATAAATAAACCAATAAATCGTAAATGATAATGTTTATTATTTTTGAATTTAACTCGAGTAATTTTGACCAAAATGCATACCTTTCACGATGTCGCAGTTTAGAACTGCCAGGAGGTAAAGTCAAATGATAGCAAACGCAAAAAGAATGAATCTTCGTATTTCTTGCGCATAATATCTCCAAAGACTTCTATGTATACTACTAGACGGGCTTTGGAGCCCAAATACATCGTGCACTAAGTTACGGTCAATTGTCCATAACTACTTTAGTCTAACTCGTTGTTTTGTAACACGCAAACGTTGTTTTCGACAATCTAACAATGATTTTATATAATGTGACTAAGAAAACGCTGTCATTATTTATGTGCGCACTTTGTCAATGTGATTTGAAATTTATATCAGATAAGTATATAACTTTATTTCGTATTTGCCTAATATCAGTAACTGTCGTATAAATGACAATACAACTGCGTGGCATATTTATTGTGCCAGCTATATGACCGCGCCCGCGCCCGCGCCCGTGTCACACTTTTTGTTTTGTATTGACGGTCAAGTAGTATACATAGAAGTCTGCATATCTCAGATATTTCTTTATTAAATGCTGGGACGGAAATTGGGGACGGATTATGGTGAAATTAACTATCGTTAAGAATATCAATTCGGTGAAATGTTTGTAAAGTGTAAGTTATGAATAATATAAATTAAACCTATTCCATAGATTTTAAATTACTTTATGTTAACTAGTGGGATAAGGGAAGTAAAGACTGTGTAAGAACCTCCGAAGGAGGCGGAGTTATAGCCGAAATAAGAATTTTAAATTTTTTGGTTTTTGGCCATTTTGACCCCTAGGAATGTAATGAGAACTTTTTGCCCCTATTCAACCATGACCCCCATGGCATCCTCTACATGATAGGCTATTCAAACTGACTAGGCCTAAAGTTCGAGTCACCCCCCAACTTATTTCTAAAGTCTTTACTTCCAACTAGTGGGATGCGGGAAGTAAAGACTGTGTAATAATCTCCGAAGGAGGCGGAGTTATAGCCGAAATAAGAGTTTTTTTTTGGTTTTTGGCCATTTTGACCCCCTATGAGTGTAATGAGAACTTTTAGCCCCTATTCAACCATGAATTCATCTACATGATAGGCTATTCAAACTGACTATCCCTAAAGTTCGAGTCACAACCCCCCCCCCCCCAACTCATTTCTAAAGTCTTTACTTCCAACTAGTGGGATGCGGGAAGTAAAGACTGTGTAATAATCTCCGAAGGAGGCGGAGTTATAGCCGAAATAAGAGTTTTTTTTTGGTTTTTGGCCATTTTGACCCCCTATGAGTGTAATGAGAACTTTTAGCCCCTATTCAACCATGAATTCATCTACATGATAGGCTATCAAACTGACTATCCCTAAAGTTCGAGTCACCCCAACTCATTTCTAAAGTCTTTACTTCCAACTAGTGGGATGCGGGAAGTAAGACTGTGTAATAATCTCCGAAGGAGGCGGAGTTATAGCCGAAATAAGAGTTTTTTTTTTTGTTTGGCCATTTTGACCCCTATGAGTGTAATGAGAACTTTTAGCCCTATTCAACCATGAATTCATCTACATGATAGGCTATTCAAACTGACTATCCTAAAGTTCGAGTCAACCCCCAACTCATTTCAAAGTCTTTACTTCCAACTAGTGGGATGGGAGGTAAAGACTGTGTAATCTCCGAAGGAGGCGGAGTTATAGCCGAAATAAGAGTTTTTTTGGTTTTGGCCATTTGACTATGAGTGTAATGAGAACTTTTAGCCCCTATTCAACCATGAATTCATCTACATGATAGGCTATTCAAACTGACTATCCCTAAAGTTCGAGTCACAACCCCCAACTCATTTCTAAAGTCTTTATTTCCAACTAGTGGGATGCGGGAGGTAAAGACTGTCTAAGAACCTCCGAAGGAGGCGGAGTTATAGCCGAAATAAGAATTTTTAATTATTTGGTTTTTGGCCATTTTGACCCCCTATGAGTGTAATGAGAACTTTTAGCCCCTATTCAACCATGAATTCATCTACATGATAGGCTATTCAAACTGACTATCCCTAAAGTTCGAGTCACAACCCCCCCAACTCATTTCTAAAGTCTTTACTTCCAACTAGTGGGATGCGGGAGGTAAAGACTGTGTAAGAACCTCCGAAGGAGGCGGAGTTATAGCCGAAATAAGAATTTTTAATTATTTGGTTTTTGCCCATTTTGACCCCCTAGGAGTGTAATGAGAACTTTTTGCCCCTATTCAACCATGACTCCCATGACATACTCTACATGATAGGCTATTCAAACTGACTATCCCTAAAGTTCGAGTCACCCCCCAGCTCATTTCTAGTCTTTATTTCAATTACTTCCAAATAAATAATTTTGTAGTTTATTGATCAACCAAAATGGAATCATGAAGGAATTTGCACCTGACCATAGTTTAATAGATAACTTCAAATGTGATAATATGAAACAGTAGAGTTAGTTTTTTTTATGTGAATTTATTACATACGTATTTTATATTGAATATATTGTTATTTTACGGAACTCTCAAAATATTTTTATAACATTATGTACATAATATAAGTAATTTGTATAGGTAGTCTATTTACCTGTTAATGTATGTTGTACATATGTAGTTAAATATTACCATTATTTTCTACCGACATCAACAGGAGGAGGTATTCAATTCGACTGTATGTTTTTTTTTATGTGTGTTACCTCATAACTTTTTACTGGGTGAACCGATTTCGATAATTCTTTTTTTGTTTGAAAGCTGATGCCTCACATGTGGTCCCATTTATATTTGATCAAGGTCTGACCAATAGTTTTTGAGTTACCAATAATTTACATTGAAATCGGTTGTACAAAATTTTTAATTTTAAATTATGTGTAATTGCAATCAAAATATAATTTTTGTTTATTGTTTTTTTCTTTATTGCTACACCTACGTCAAATTCTCACCACTCCACGGGTTGGCTTTAAATAATATGTTGTAATAAAATGTGATAATATGAATTGTCGTTATTGTTATTATTAAATTTAATATACGAGGTTAAAAGAAATGCTGTTTTTTATTTTATCTAACTTTTTCGTGCATTATCTACAAAGTATTTTTTTTATAGGATAGGGTGACAAACGAGCACATATGTAGTTCACTTGATGGTAAGTGGTTGCTGTGACCCATAGACATCTACATCTATCCTCAAAAAAATCAAAATGCAGATGCGTTGTCACCCGTGAGGGCTAAGATGGAATGCCTCTTTTCCAGTAAAAAGTAGCGTAAGAGTTACCGCATGTCCCGAGGTTATCTTAAACATCGATTAAGAATATGAGAATACGCAAAAATATTTCGAATTAAAGAAAAAAAAAACTGAAAACGTTTGACCCTGCAGGCCACCCCTGGAACTTCCCGCTTATCTATAAATCTATTTATTTTTTTTTTTGGTTTTAATTTTTTGAAAATCTTTGAAACGGCTCGACTGATTGACTTGAAAATGTAATCAGCTCGAAGTCTCCTACTTGGGAAGTTAAAAAACATGTTTATTGGAGGTAAGCACTTATCACAAATACGAGTAACTAACTATCACGAAAACTTCCGAACAAAAATATCCACCTACAACGGAAGGCCGTGTCGAAGATCGTTAATGGTATACTAAGTACGACAATCTCACGACGACGATCAAGTGCTCCCAATTAAAGAAAGGCAGTAGGGGAGCGCGAGGCTGGAAGTTCCCGGGGTAAGTTGTTCCAATGGCAATAACTTTGTAAGGAAAAGACATAGCAATATATGTGAAACGCGCCGTTAAAGCGCCAGGTGATGCGCCACGCCGGCAGCAGTTTTAGTTACTCTGGCGATGGTGGTTGAGTGACTGTGCGCACGTAGCTGTCAAAACATCACGTAAGTAAATTTTTTCGTGTTTTAACTATTTGGTCTATCTCTGTTTATTATGGACGAATTCATGCGTAACTATCCTAAATTGTAGTGACATTAGTAAGGTATCTTATTGCTTAAGTATTTTTTGAATTGATTATATTAGTTTGCCAGTATGTCAGTATTTGTATATAAATGTAATTTGGGGCTATAAGTTCCTTCCTGACGGGGCTGGTAGTTCCCCGGAACAACTTACCTCAATTGACCTTCAATTGTATCTAAAATACATATGACCATTTTTCTTTTATTTTAAGGATGCGAAACTACAAACGTAAGACAGACAAAGGTAAAACCTCCGAGACATTGTTGCGTCAAGCTGCAAATGTTGTCATCAAAGAGGGAAAACCTGTTAAAACTGTGGCAAGACAACTGGAAATTTAAAGTTGGAAAAATTTACTTTGCCAATATCTGCTCAATAAAATAAAATTATGTGTCTTACCTAGTTTGAAGAACATTTCCCGCCCTCCCTCAATTGCGTGCACTATCCCCGTCATCACTTATCCCAGCACCACTACTCCCACCACCACTACACTGGGAAAGACACACCACCGACGACAATATTAACTTTAAATTATTTTTTAGTTTTGTTGTTTTTTAAGGTTAATTTATGCATCTGATAAGATTTATAAGATAATAGATCTCAATTATGATTTAACAAAATAAAAATGTTTATAGTCGTGCATAGAATAAACATTACATACATAAATTTATAGAAATGGTTGTTTTATTTAATAAAACCTATGTTATTATGGCTATATATTGTCATAATCTAAACGGAACAATTTGCCTCAAAGGTGGAACAACTCGCCCCAAAGCGGGGCTGAATGTTCCGCTCCGAAATTTGACAAATATTTGCTTCTGTAAAAAAAACTATTAAGATATTAGTAGAAGTGACTATAATATTACAGAAAACGATAAACATCCGTTCAATATTTTACACGTTGAAATTGAAACCCTTCATTTTTATAATAAAACTTCACGGAATTTGAAAATCGGAACTTCCAGCCCCGCTCTCCCCTACCTATGTCATGATTAAATTCATATATGATTCGTTTGCGAAATTTGGGTAAGGAATGTAAAAATATTAATCAATTTGTATCCCTTCTTATTTTTTAAAAAAAAATTATTAGCTCTCTTCTCTATTTGTCTGTTCGGTACAAAATTGTACATTTTTATACTAACTTCCAGATGAGCTATATAATATAAACTATAGATGCAATATAAATAGAGGTAGCGCAAGCATCGATCACTAATAAAAAAACTAGATAATTTTTTTACTAGTGATCGATGTGTGAGTGAATTACAATCCCATGCAAAAGTTCTCTAAAGCCGGGTCACGCTTATTCAGCTCAAAACCGTGGAGACTAGTCATGGCTATGAAATGTCATCCTTACTTCCATTGAATAATGTTAGGTACATTATTCAATGGAAGTAAAGATAACATTTCAGTATCTCTCCGCTGAAGGGCTGCCTTAACAGCAAAACGAATTAGAGATGAGTTTAATGACTATTTTATGAATGAGGGTAAAGTTTCTTAGCAGAATACGTATTGTTAAGTTTTTTTTTATCAAGTCGAAGGAAACTAGTTGAATGCAGTTACTCTGTGTTGAGTCGTTTCCTTGTATTATTTCGATCTCCTAAAAATGCCAGCGCCTCGTAAGCAAACCATGTACTCTTGTACGTTTCATCCCCACCTGTAAAATAAATTACAATAAATAACAGTTTTAAATAAAGACAAAAGACAAGGACGGAAGATCATACAATAGAAGTAATAATTGTACTAATAGTAAGTATAACTAAATTAATAAATAAAAGTATGTAATATGTAATGCAATAGAAATAATTGTAATAAAACATACCTTTTCCGGAACTATGATATGAAAATAGTAAGTTTAAACGATACCTACTTACTATAGGTAAATAGGTAGTTAGGTAGGTTAAATATTATATTTAGTAGATGTTTCACAGATGTGTTTTTTTATTATTGTTAATTTTTACGTGTCACGTATTGAAAAGTAACATTATTGAACTGAGCACCTTGTAACTTAGCCTGCTTATTACTTATGCTGGCTGACATTATCCTCACCCCAATGATTGATGAGGATGAAAAAAAACATGTTTGTTTTTATTTTTATTCAATTTTATTTCTACATACTTAATTATATTTATTTATACATAAGGGTTATAATAAAGGTAATTTAAAAACAAAAACCAACAAGAAGTATAAGGGTTATAGGTAAAGTGACCATACGGCCCGTTTTGAACGGGCCTGTCCGTTTTCTCGGTCCCCGGTTGTCCCCAAACAAAGCTCCGGGACACAAAATTGTCCCGTTTTCCGAAACCGCGCGAAAATTTAAAATTATGAAGTTTGTGAGACCGACTAAAACTAAAGAGCGGGACCGACTAAAAATAACCGAATGGGATAATTTAAAAGTTTCCGCAAAAACTTGTTGGATGGAAGTATTCAAACTCTTTTGCACCAACAATCTTCAACATAATTTATTTTTCATTTTAATCGAATATATTTTATGTCTAACTGGTACAAATGCTCCAGTAGAAAGAGTATTTTTTCTATTTTGAATAAATTGTGGACATCTGAAAAAAATTACTTACGGTTCCAGTTTTAAAGACGATGTTGATAACAAAGGTAACAATAAAAAAACATCCCCAGAATTTTATTCTTATTTAAAATCATCACCAACTTTAAAAATATGTTGCATTTAATAATTACTGTCTGAGGAACTTTGCTTTAATGAAGCTGGTGAACTGGTGATCGATTTTTATTTTTCACAATTTGTTATAATAAAAATAATTATAATTAATGTGAATACTAATTGTATACAGTTACAGTTTTTCGAAATAAATAACATTAAAAAGTTGTATTTATTTTTATTGTTAACCTGCTTAACTGGAATTAACCCATGTCCCGTTTTGAGTTAAAAAATAAATGGTCACCTTAGTTATGGGGGTTTTTGGGTTGTAATTAAATGATGCCTGGGTATACCCAAAACAAACAAATAATACTAACTATAATAACCTAATAAGTAATAATATTATCTACTGATAAGATGACGTAAGCGAGCATGTGCGTTGGCCGACGCGGTGACTAACGACACAGGTTTCACCTTCAAGAACTTGCCGCTCACTGACTCCTGCTGCCCGGTGGGCAGTGAGTACGCCCAGATTTTAAAATAATTTCTTAATAAAATCAAATTTTGGTCTTTTGAAAAAATTTAATCGATCGAAATGTTCATTAATAAATTGCCTATGCATTAGTGTCAATCGCAAAATAAAATACGTAGGTCACTCAATAAGTTTTGAGATGCTCGAAATTTAAAAATGGAACGCACCCGTGTTATATGTTTCTAAAAAGCAAATTTATTTAAAAATAGAACTCCATAAGCACATTGCTCAGTATTTAAAAAAAAACAAAGTTCTATCAATTTTCCTGCAACGCTTCCCGCGCTTTTCATTTAGAACGATTGATCTTAACCGTGAACATTTGCGCGCTATGATATATTATGATTTTAAATTTGGTTTAACCGAACAATTAAGTTTACAAATGTTACAATCAGCATAAGGGGACTCAGTTCCATCACGCGCAATAATTTTTAGGTGGTTTGCTGAATTCAAAAGGGGTAAAATTAATCTTAAAGATGACCAAAGAACCGGGGCCCCGCAAACAGCAGTAACGGCAGAAAATGTATGGACTACTGAAATGTTGGTGCGAGAAGACCCACGAATCACATATACGGACAGCGAAAAGATTGTAGGCATTAGTTCGGGGAGCGTTTATACCATCCTACATCAACATCTTGGAGTGAGGAAGCTTTGTTGTCGATGGATCCCTTGTTTGCTCTCCGAAAGCGAAAAACAGACTCGTGTGGATTGGTGCCATGAAATGCGTCTACATTTTGACAGTAACCGACGAAACTGCAAAGACCTCGCAACGTCGGCAAAAAAATGGTGGCTAGTTTTTTTTCGCGGAGCCGACATTTGTCGACGTCAATGCTGGAAAATTGTAGGTCAGTCAACTCTGAATGGTATACTACAGTTGCATTACCCAAAGCTTTTCAAGCTGTGCGGGAGAGAATACCAAAGACCGGGCATCGGGGAATCATGCTGCATCACGATAACGCCTCTTCACATACCTCCCTTAGAACAAAAGCCTTTATTGAGGAATCTGGTGTTGAAACTCTAATTCACCCACACAAAAAATAAAAGGCAAGTTTTTTTCAAGCGCCGAAGAAGCCGTGGCTGCCTACGAAGAAGCGATTTCCGACCTGTCAGATCAAGACTGGCAAAAGTGTTTTCAGAGTTGGTTTAGGCGAATGGAACTTTGTATAGAGCATGATGGAGAATATTTTGAAAAGATGTAAAATAAATATCAATTGTATCTAGAATACTTTTTGTATATCTCAAAACTACTACTACGCATTACGTAGGTTACTCAATAAGAGTGACCTACGTAATGCTTACTTTACGAGGGGATGCATATTATCAATAATTATTTCACATTTATGTGGTTTCGTTGTAAGGAGATTATTCTAATATTTACTCCTTTAAAAAAAATTATGGAATCAATATTATGTAGAAATTTAATGTGTTTTTTATTAGTTGGTATATCTTTTTAATAAAACGTAGATAGCTCCTAAAAACCGCAGAAATAACGACTAGCGCGACATTTTGCTCAACCATGCGCCTTAACTTAAAAGTCAAATTTGGAGATCATTTAGATTTTGAGGTCATTTGTGTATTAATGCGTGAATTAAACGTGCGATCAATAGTACTTACATCCTACTCATTTAATACGTGGATTTGGAAATTCTTTGTTTTTATAGAATAAGGGTGACAAACGAGCACTCAGTTCACCTGATGGTAAGTGGATACAGTGCCTGATTTAAAGTTCCGACAGCCCTGGGCTAGCTATGAATATGCCCCCCTCCCCCCACCAGCCTGATAAATACAAAAATCTAATATATTTATTAGATTTTTGTATTTACCTAGTTTTCCACCCCTTGGTTTCGCCCTAATTAAAACAAAGCTGTTTTAAGAGGAATACGCTCGTTTCTTGAAGGTCTTTAAGTCGTATCGGTCCGGGAAAATTGCCAGTGGTAGATGATTCCATAAAGAAGTCTTGCGAGGAAGAAAACTCCTAGTAAATCGCGCAGTCATGGTGAACCGCCAAGCATCCGGATGGTGTGGATGGCACCGTGAGTTTTGTCCCGATGTACGTTGGTCGAATTTGACGGCTGGAATTAATCCGAACAATTTCTCTTAGTACTCCCCGTGGAAATGCGAGAGAAAATGCAATGGGGTGCAACATCTCTTCGCAGCACCAGTGAAATAAGCCGATCAGAAACAACTCGGTCGTCGACGATTGGAGCCGCTCTGCGCTGGATGCGGTCAAGGGGAAGAAGCTGGCACTGGGGTGCCCCAGTCCAGAGATGAGAACAGTAGTTCGCCCTCACATGGAGATGTGAGGGCGAACTTGTGCCGTATTTAGAGGCCAATTTAGCCTTCCCTTCCGAGTGACCGCGGAACTGTACGTTATTCGATATGTCGATGCTGAGGATTCCGATGCTGAGGCAGCAAAGGGAGTGTCCTGAAATTGAGGAGATATGTAAAGGGGTTCTTTTTAGCGGTAAACGCGCAAACCTGTTTCTTCTGAACTTTAAACTGGTCTAGAGTCGTCCCCAATCCGATATTTTGTTTATCAAAGACTCGAATTCAGACACAAGTTTGTTCCGATACTCGATGACGTGTTCCTAAGAAATATTAGCACGGCCGGTGTAAAAAGCATCAGCAGTGTTACAACCAGTAACAGCAACATATAATTGATATAAGAAAGAAACAGCGTAGGCATGCAGCCTTTTGGAACACTAGCATTAATAGGCTCATAGTCGGAGTATGCACGTCACTACGACCTTGATGCTCCGATGTGCAAGAAAACTGATGATCCAATTGCACAATTTCTTGGGAAGTCTGTAGGAATGAAGCTTATTTAGAAGAGCTTTGTGCCAAAGCTCATCGGAGGGCTTCGCTATGTTCCAAGTAACGACCAAAGTCTCCCTCTAGGATTCTATTGCTTCCGCTCATCTCTGAGTCAGGTAAATTAGAAGATTAGAACTAGAACCCGCTAATTAGTGACCGCATTGGCTGGAACAGTTGGCTGACAGAAGTTCCCATGGGCAGCCTTAGCAAAACACCTTAATAAAGTTGGAGGTAGAGAAGAGAGCTTGAGCAGTTCAAATCTTTAAATAACGTCCAGACAGACAACGAAAGACTAAAGGTACCCATAATTCAAAGTCTTATTTTTACAATTTATTTATTTGTTTTGTACCAAAAATAAAGAAAGAGCAACAAGTAAAATACTTGCGGCACTTACTCTATTATTTATTGAGAACATTATACCAAATTTTATTTTATACATAAGTGGTGCTTGCAGAAGCCAGCTCAGCGCCCCCTCGAACCTTGCGCCCTAGGCTCCAGCCTGTTAGCCTGTGAGTAAATCAGGCCATGAGTGGATACTGTGGCCTATAGACATCTACATCTATCCTCGATTAAAATTAAAAATGCAGATGCGTTGCAACCCCTGAGGACTAAGATGGAATGCCTCGTTTCCAGAAAAAAGGGTCTCCGGTTCTCTACACTCACCATACGAAACAGAGCGTCATTAAGTTAAGTTTAACCTTCAGTTATTAAAATGCTATTTTACGCTGGTATTCTGTGAGAGCGTGGTCCTGTCCCGGTCGAGCCGACCCATTCGTGCTAATAATGGTGACAAACGAGCACACAATCTACCTGATGGTAAGTGGATGCTGTGGCCCATATACATCTACATTTATCCTCGATCAAGTATCAAAATGCAGATGCGTTGTCACCCCTGAGGACTAAGATAGAATGCCTCGTTTCCAGTAAAATGGGTCACCAGTAAACCAGAGACTCGTTCTCTACACTCACCATACGAAACACAGCAGCTGCTATTTTACGCTGGTATTCTGTAAGAACGTGGTCCTTCCCCGACCATTAGTGCTACAACCATAATATAGCTGCAGCGTGGTTCTATACCTCGTAAAAAATCCATCCATTAGGTATTGTATTATTATTAATCCATCCATTAGGTATAATAGGCATTAGGTATAATACCTAATATTTCATTTTGAGTTATTTTTATATTTATAATATTTTTGTTATATGGGACCACCACTGGATTGTAGCTCATTTAATTTAAAAAATATTATTTAAATTGATTCAGCAGTCTCCGAGAAATCGGTGAATATACATAAAATAAAAACATACCTAAACATAATATATACGAAAAATAGAACAATAGTTTTTTGGACTCTGTTAAAAATACGATCACTCATAGATTTTAAGCGCCCTAGTTTTGAAAAGAACATGGACGTATAACGTCCATGGAAAAGAAATACAAATTTTTTTGCTATTTTTGTAAAGAGTTGAATTAATACAAATCGGATTTTAGTTCTACGTAGGGCTTAAATACTATTAAATAATGCACTAAACTGATTATAATTAAAAAAATGTTTGTCCGTAATGTTTTCTTATATTTACGCGAAGACTGCACATTAAATAAAACTAATTTTTACGGATTATATCGCGTTTAATTTTAACTTTTTAATTCCCGAAGTTTCGGGTGCTTTACAGCATCCATGGTCACGGGGGACAGAGGTGTTTGACGTCCCGATGTCATAGTTAGCCCGGCTACCTTCAGTTTTTTGAATATTAATTTTTGGTTCTATCTACGCAGAAAGAATGAGCTTACAGTATCTTGAAGTCTAGCAGTAGTATAGTTGGGTTTGGATTTAATTTTATTAATTATAGGATCCCAAGCAGATGGCAGCACCCATCCATCTTCTCTATTGAAATTAGCATGTTTTTTAATTTCAATAGCCTCGCGAATCATCCTTGGTAGGAATCGGTGTTCTTTTGCAAGGATTTGTGGTCTATCAAATCTGATGTAATGGCGGGGACGATCTTGAACATGTTCACAAACTGCAGACTTCCCGATACGTCGGTGCTTCAAGTCAGTTATATGTTCTTTTACGCGGGTTTTTATAGATCTTTTTGTTTGTCCTATGTAAGAGAGACCACATTCACAATCCAGCTTGTACACTCCTGCATCTTGTAAAGGGATATGACACTTGACGGATGGTAAAAATTGACTAATCTTTTTCGGCGGCTTGAAGTATGTTTTAATGGTAGCTCGCTTCAAGATGTAGCCAACCTTGTCTGTGACTCCTCTGACATAGGGTAGTACAGCAGGCACACGCTCGTCTGTTGCCGGCTTCACTCGGTCACTTTGACGTAGGCGCGGGACCCGAAACTTGTTGTCTTGCAGTACTTGCTCGACGTGCTGAAGCTCGTTAGACTTTAAGATACTGTAAGCTCATTCTGCGCAGATCGAACCAAAAATTAATATTCAAAAAACTGAAGGTAGCCGGGCTAACTATGACATCGGGACGTCAAACACCTCAGTACCCCCCGTGACCATGAGTGCTGTAAAGCACCCGTAACGTCGGGAATTAAAAAGTTAAAATTAAACGCGATATAATCCGTAAAAATTAGTTTCATTTAATGTTTGTCCACTTTTGGAGGCGCAGCGACGATAGGATCTAAGGTCACGGTCACGGTGAGATGCCGCGCCGGCGGAGAATTTCCGTTTTTCGTAGAATCGTGTTATTTACAGTGAAACATTTTTTTCCTTGCGTGCCAGGCGAATTGCGACCTAAACTCGTTCCAATAGGATGTGTAGGTTAAGCCGGCCGTAGGGTGCACATGTAAATACCACACACAGACAAAGGTTCATACAACCACATACAACTGCACCATGACCATGATAGTACATTGGTTTACTTAGTAAGTTATTTATAGTCACATGAGCAAGTAATACTTACTCATGTGACTATACATAGGTACACTACTACGCATGCATGACGTTTCACCAACGAGTTCACATACACGAAGTCCGACGATGACCACAGACATCATAATATTGATTAACCTAACCGGCCAACAAGGTCAGGTTCGTACCAATGTCGCATTCCTTTTCAACAGTTCATTTTGTAAACAATTATTGTGTACCTATACCTAATAAGTAACCAAGATCGATTGCGTAAATTTTTCCGTTCTTGGTAAGTTATTGACACACCTAATAGGTAGTATAGGTACTACAGTAATAAAAAATTAAGTCCTAGACCTTCTACGTCAACAACTTCAACTTCTACGTGATACTCTAAGCTCTTTATTTAATATATTTTTCTTTATTATTATTCATTATTACTTTAATCTATATAAATAAAATGATAGAGGTTTGCAGTTGTGCGCGCATCACGGAAAAAACTACTGGATATGTTTCCATTAGGTTTTCTAAGTTTTATTTCTTAGACACATGGCCCTTATCTAAAAAAATATTGCGATATCTTCATTTAATATAAAGTTATTAAAGTTTAAGCTACGTCAGCACGTCGCTTGCTTTCGCGTTACAAACGTAGCAACGAATAACATTGATTACAAAGAAATTTTGTAATCAAAGTATATTTTTGCTTGCGATCTTTTTGATGTTTTTTCCTTCGCACATACGAAAACTTTGTTAATATATCAAGGAACGCGGACGAAGTCGCGGGTATCAGCTAGTGATAAAAAAACATGCGTGAGTGTCGTGGAACACACGGTTGGAACAAAGTTCCTTTCGTAATATATTATTATTGATAAACGTATTATATTACTGATTAACAAATACAAATAAATGAATTACTAGCGTCTATTAAAATGAAGCGTCACTTAAAATAAAATAATATTTCTTTCATGGCAGGATCAGAAAAAGTGCGAGGGAGATATTATTCCATCTCGCTTCCTTATACCTAGCCGCCAAGGCCGTCTACACTACGTCAGAAGGGGTCGTGATGGAAAAATCTTATCTCTAATTTACGAGTATTGATACAAACCAAACCAGAAGATAGGCAGCAGCGTTTTCATAATAACAACAAAAATTAAAAACATGAGTGAGTGACGTGGAACACTCGGTTGGAACGAAGTTCCTTTCGTATTTTCCTTTCGTATATTATTATTGATAAACGTATTATATTATTGATTGAAATACTAGCGCCTATTAAAATGAAGCGTCATTTAAAATAATATTTCTTTAATGGCAAGATAAGAAAAAGTGCGAGGGAGATGGATATTATTCCATCTCGCTCGCACTATAGGAAAGGGGTCGTGACGGAAAAATCTTACACTTTTTCTCGCCTAGCCCCCATCCTTCAAATTCGTATCGTGCGATAAGGAACTTCGTTCCAAAAAACTGCGGTTGGCAACAGGTTGTTAGGGGAGGCATATGGTCAGCAATGGACTTTTGATAGGGTGTAACGGTATCTACATTCCAGATTTTTCAGATTTTTGTGTGTTGTGTTTATTTTCAAGCAGCCTTTATACTACAGGGTAGGTAAATAAATTATTATTATAATACAGGGGCGTCTCCATTCCCATATTACATCAAAAACTATACGAATCTCACATCTGTATTTCATCATCATCATCATTACAGTCGTTTACAAGTCCACTGATGAACATAGGCCTCCCTCAAAGAATGCCACAATGCACAATCCTGAGCCACCTGCATCCATCGACTTCCTGCATGTCTAACCAGTTCGTCGCTCCATCTAGTGGGGGGCCGCCCCACACTTCGCCTACCGGTACGAGGCTGCCACTCGAGAACCTTGCTGCCTCATCGGTTGTCGGATCTTCGAGCTATATTTCCGACCTATTGCTTACTAATCCGTTACCGTTATCCAATGACTGTAGTTACATATCTGCATATTACTTATACTGCATATTATAACACTACATTATCCCGTGGATGTCGTAAGAAGTAACTAAGCTAAACTAAAACAGGAGATGGGTAGCAACATCTTCCTGATAAAAATTAAAAAAACTATACGGTGGCCAAAGGTGTGGCAACTATGGCTACCTCCATAGTTTAATGAATAAGGGGGAAATAGTTATATTAGTGTAAGGGAAGAGGAAATAGTAATAGAATAAACGAGGACCATATGGTCTATAGACATCTACATCTATTTTCGATTAAGGACGCGTTTGCAAAATTGATAGGTATAGAATCGAACTATTACATTGACACGGGTCACACACACAAGTGTACGCACGGTTAGCTGCGGGTGTGGGAATCGTAATCAAGTAAAAACATTTTGATAATTTGAAAGATTGATCTTTTTTCTCATTTCTTATACCTACAAAAATATATTACATACGAAATACGAATAGCTGCTCCAGAGACTGCTAGGCACTAGAAGCCCACTACTAGCAGTGAGATGGTGGCTGTGGACTTTGGGCTGGTTTTGTTAGTTATGATAAGACTTTAGCTTCGGACTTGGTGAAGTGACTTGAAGGTATACTTCGGTGACAGCTACTGGAACTCCTCGACGAGTAGTACTAGGTGTGCCGAGTTTGGGCTCGTTTTGTTAGTCATGATGAGAGCTTACCTCCGGACTTGATAGAGTGACCTGATGGTGTACTTCGGTGACAACTGCTGGAATTCCTGGACGAGTAGAACTAGGTGTGCCGAGTTTGGGCTCGTTTTGTTAGTCATGATGAGAGCTTACCTCCGGACTTGATAGAGTGACCTGATGGTGTACTTCGGTGACTACTGCTGGAATTCCTGGACGAGTAGAACTAGGTGTACCGAGTTTGGGCTCGTTTTGTTAGTTATGATGGGACCTAACCTCCGGGCTTGATGGAGAGACCTGATGGTGTATTTTGGTGACTACTACGGAATTCCTGGACGAGTGGAACTAGGTAAGCCGAGTTTGGGCTCGTTTTGCTAGTTATTATGAGACCTTACCTCCAGGCTTGATGGAAAGACTTGATGGTGTACTTCGGTGACTACTGCTGGAATTCCTGGACGAGTAGAACTTGGTGTGCCGAGTTTGGGCTCGTTTTGTTAGTCATGATGAGCTTACCTCCGGACTTGATAAGTGACCTGATGGTGTACTTTGGTGACTACTGCTGGAATTCCTGGACGAGTAGAACTAGGCGTGCCGAGTTTGGGCTCGTTTTGTTAGTCATGATGAGAGCTTACCTCCGGACTTGATAGAGTGACCTGATGGTGTACTTCGGTGACAACTGTTGGAATTCCTGGACGAGTAGAACTAGGTGTGCCGAGTTTGGGCTCGTTTTGTTAGTAATGATTAGACCTAACCTCCGGGCTTGATGGAGAGACCTGATGGTGTACTTTGGTGACTACTGCTGGAATTCCTGGACGATTAGAACTAGGTGTGCCGAGTTTGGGCTCGTTTTGTTAGTTATTATGAGATCTAACGTCCAGGCTTGATGGAGAGACTTGATGGTGTACTTCGGTGACTACTGCTAGAATTCCTGGACGAGTAGAACTTGGTGTGCCGAGTTTGGGCTCGTTTTCTTAGTTATTATGATACCTAACCTCCAGGCTTGATAGTGTACTTAGGTGCTTACTGCTGGAACTCCTAGAAGAGTAGAACTATGTGTGCCGAGTTTGGGCTCGTTTTGTTGGTTATGATAATAACTTACCCCCGGACTTGATGGAGTGACAGACACACCTATTTCTACTCGTCCAGGAGATCCAGTAATGGTCACCGAAGTACACCATCAGGTCTTTCCATCAAGTCCGGAGGTAAAGTCTTATTATAACTAACAAAACGAGCTCAAACTTGGCACACCTAGTTCTACTCGTCCAGGAGTTCCAGTAATGGTCACCGAAGTACACAATCAGGTCTCTCCATCAAGTCCGGAAGTAAAGTCTCATCATAACTAACAAAACGAGCCCAAACTTGGCACACCTAGTTCTACTCGTCCAGGAGTTCCAGTAGCAGTCACCGATGAACACTTTCAGATTACTCCATAAAGTCCAAGACGAATAGGCATTTATATAATTATTTATATATATAAATCCCACTTACTTTCAGCGAAACAAAATATTATAACAAAAATGTGTGATTATAAAAATAATAATATTATTTTGCCTTGTCAAATACCTATGTATCAAATTCAGATGTTTTGTGTATGTATAGCGATCTTTTCGGCTGCTGCAATCAGGCAGGCGATACAGTATCCACTCATGACGGCGACCGAGCGCGGACTGAGGTTTCATCGAAATTTTGTACAATAAATCAAAACAGGCACCAAAAATAAAATAACCCTTATTGCAATCTATTATGATTCATCCGTATTAGCAAAATATGTGAAAAAATAAGCATCAGTTTTTTTTTACGACTATTTGTGACATTTTGATAAAAAGTAAACACCACTATTTTTTATTGAATATGTCTGCCTACTTATAGTATTTTTAGAAATCTTAATATATGTTAATAATAGAACAAAAATGTACCTAAACATGAGCCGGTATCGTTAATTTTGTAGAAAATGGCTAGGGAAGATCGTATTTACAATATAAAAAACTATTATTTTCAACAAAAAAGTCACCACCATTTGAAGATGAAGAACCATTCTATACATGGTAGCAATTAGCTATGTTTGATTTGGTTTAGTTTTGTCACAAAATGTACCGAAAAACAGCATAATTTCGCCCGATTTGCAAACGCACCCTTAAAAATCTAAATCACTGAAAACTAAGATGAAATGCCTCATTCCCAGTCAAAGGGGTTTCCGGATCTCTATACTTACCATACGAAACAGCAGTATTAAGTTGTTATTCTGTGAGAGCGTAGTCAGTCCCCGGTCGAGCCGACCCATTCGCGCTACAACCCCTACAATAGCTGTAGCATGACTCTACCAACTTTACCACGCATAAGTTACGTACGAAAGTACCACGCATTAATGCGTTATCTTGTCCTTTGCACAAAAACAGTGTGTATGTACATATTTTGATGGAATAACGTCATATATTGAGACGTGGTCCTTCACTGCTGGCCGGATGAGGAAGCTCAAGGTCGCTCAGCGAGCTATGGAGAGGGCTATGCTTGGAGTCTCACTGCGTGATAAACTTAGAAATGAGGATATCCGCAGTAGAACCAGAGTGACCGACATAGCCCAACAGATTAGTAAGCTGAGTGGCAATGGGCCGGCCATATAGCTAGAAGAACCGACAACCGATGGGGAAAAAGGTTCTCAGTGGCGGCCTCGTACCGGCGGACGAAGTGTGGGGCGTCCCCCACTAGATGGGTGACGACCTGGTAAGACATGCAGGAAGTCGATGGATGCGGGTGGCTCAGGACCGTGCTTTGTGGCATTCCTTGGGGGAGGCCTATGTTCAGCAGTGGACTTGTGAAGGGCTGTAATGATGATGATGATGACGTCATATATTTGGCGTGCAGTTCACTTGTTATTTTCCGAGCATAAACAAGTCACAATCAAAGATATAAAAAACTTTTGCGAAGGCCGATACACATCTGCAAGTTTATTGTTGTTAAAATACTTCAGTTTGTCATATTTTATTATTACTTTGATTCATTGCATAATACATGAAATACACATGTGCTGTCAAAGTATCTATTGACAGCATATGTGTATTTCACCAGTCTTTCTTTCTTCTTCTCTACATAGTATAAAACAAAGTCGCTTCCCGCCGTCTGTACGCTTGGATCTTTTAAACTACACAACGGATTTTAATGCGGTTTTCATCAGTGTACAGAATGATTAAAAGGAAAGATTTATATGTATAATACATGCATATTATATATTATATAATTCTTCTGTCCGTGTGTATATGATTAAACTCCTGCTAAACGGCTAGACCGATTTTGATGAAATTTTGTTATTAGCGAATGGTTTAGATTCACAATTGGACCCGGTAGGTGGCGTTGTTGTCGAGATCCAGAAATCAATCCTGTGAAGCCGAGTGGATCGCTAGTTGATGAAAATTTCGATTGTTGTTTTTGCGGCTGCAATAAGATTTAAAAATGATTGGAACGTTTTTTCCGAAATCACGTTTCTAGATATTTTAGGGGATGAAAAAAAAATAAGAAAGTAAAAGCACACTTCGGTACTATATTTATTCATTTGATTTTTAGTTTGGTTACATAGTTATCACTAATTTATGTGTATCACATACGCAGTAATTACTAATCACAGACATACAAGTATTGTAACCAGAATATAAAGTAAAAAGGAGTGAAGTTACAGCTTAGATACGTCTCAGGTAGAGTAAGTTCATTTGTCACCTAATTTAAAGAAATGCAGTTTTTCTCACGATGTTTTCCTTCATCTCCGATCTTGCGGTAAAACAGTATGCAAAAGTGCTTAAATAATTTTATAGGTGCCGGCGGGGATCGAACCCGAGTTGTTGGCGTACTGTGAAATTTATGGCAAGCTCTTAGAGCTCTTGAGCTAGAACATCTCTTAATATCTAATATAAAATAAATATCTCTTTGTTTGTTCTATTATATAAAAATAAATATCTCTTTGTTTGTTCTTCTATGTGTTCCTGCCTTACACCGTATATGCGATTACGTTGTTTTTTTTAAAAAGAAAATTTTCCGGCTTAAGATAAGTCACCTCTTGTAACACCCATGCCGTGTGATTAGAAATTGATTTTTTTAATAGAATAATGGTGACAGGCGAGCACACAGTCCACCTGATGGTAAGTAGATGCTGCGGCCCATAGACATCTACATCTATCCTCAATTAGAAATCAAAATGCACATACATTGTCACCCCTAAAGATGGATGGATGATGATAAGATGGAATGCCTCGTTACCAGTAAAAAGGGTTTCCGGTTCTCTACATTCACCATACGAAACACAACAGCATTAAGCTGCTATTTTACGCTGGTATTCTGTGAGAGCGTGGCTCTACCGCGTATAAAACTTAATTGGTTTCTTTTCTTTTTTAAGTGGATTCTTTTATGTCGCCACCATACTGGGAATATCATGTTAAATCTTCAGTTTGTTGTAAAATTAATTAATTTTAAACCTTATTTCTACCACCATAACCATTTAAGTTTAGTGAATACCTTATATTAAAATGTATACAAGGTCGACTTAGTGCTAGGTAACAAACATACTGAGACAAAATGAAAAATTTCAATCCTGTTATAAAAATAAATTGTTAAGAAATAAAGAAAGAAAGCACATATTAATTCGTTACTACAGATACCTTAAAAACAAAATAATAATATGAAAAACCTTAATAACAAAATAACTCTCATTACTCATATACAAAAATCAATTGTTAAGCAATCAAATAAAGTTTAATTTGCAGTAACGAAAAGGTTATCGATTCGGCATAATGTTACAGCATCATCTATTTTCTGTGATGTTGGTGCTGTTAGCCTATACGGCTCTTACAGCTTCATCTGACACAGGGCTCACGGCCTAAGAGGCCGCGAGCTATTTAGTGTTACAGCAATGGAAGTTACCGCAGTTATAGCAAAGCGTAGCTAAATATATATTAAAAGTTAAAGTTAAAGTTACAGCCTATATACGTCCCACTGATGGGCACAGGCCTCCTCTCATTTTCGAGGGGGATTTAGGGCAAGGAAGTGTCTGCCGCGCTGCCCCAATGCGTCTTGGCGAACTTCACATGTATTGGAAATATTTTTTTTCTTATTTGTCAGATATGCAAGTTTCCTCACGATGTTTTCCTTCGCCACCGATTACATGGTGGTATATATTATTACTCCGTAATATTGCATAGCATAGCCTAAAGTCGGTGTGACGTAGTTTATGCGACAAAGCATCGGTTTACCGTCTCTATTAATTTCTGTATTCTTTATTTTTTTTGTTTAAAAAAGTTACCCCCACACTTGGATTTTACCCGGTATCGTGGAGACAGTTTACAAAAGTTAATTGCACAAGAAAAAATTTAGACCCGGAACAATTATTTGTAGGCCATACAAATACTTGTTTCGTGCGGGATTTGAACCCGCGGAAATTCGGCAGATAGAATACACTTTCGGTAATGCTTATAGTGTAAAAATATACCAATAATATATAATAACAACATTATAATATATATTTTAAACCTTATTTCTATATATAACACATGCGTATTTTGATGTAGAATGTTAACACTTGCCGAACCATCTTCGTCCGATAGATGGCAGCAACGGTTAACTCCCCAGGTTATCAATCTTTTAATATTTTATGATATGTATAATATAATGTCATAATTTTTTTTATAAGAGCTTGAAATAATAACTTTATAAAATATTCTTGACACAATAAAAGTCAAGCAATTAAAAAATAGTTTGTATTCTTGCATGTTGCATCCATCCGGTATTCGAACTCAGGATCAAACCAGGTACTTTATTCACTAGACCATGCAATCACCCAAAATCCAGGATGAACTCATGACTTCTATAGATGGAAATATAACCACCTCATGTACGTCAGGTGTGTATCCTGAACCGCGATGGGGAACAGCGTCAATGGTGGGACACGTCTTCTACTGCAATCGAGGTGATTATTGCAAATTCTCCGTACTAAGGGATACCACCTTACCAATGCCCAGCAACGGACTATTAATGGGCTAACAAAGAAATTGTTTGTGACATTATATTATTGATAATATACAAAATTTAATTAATCATACATATGCAATAACAATTCTGGTGCAAGTTTCGTGACTATTTCACTATTAAATAATAAGTATATAATGTAGAGTTAAATCAATTTCTCTTCTCTTTTTTCTTCTACTTCTTCGTCTCTATCAGCCCGTAATAGTCCACTGATGAACATGGACCTTCAAATCGATGGCCACGATGTCTTTCTGGCCTCTCCCGCAGTCAACTCTTAAGACACCCACAGGAAAAAATGAGGTTAAGACGCTCATCATCATCATCATCATTACAGCCCTTCACAAGTCCACTGCTGAACATATCTCTTTCTATTGTCAATAAATGAAAAGAAAAAAGTCAACATGCAATGGAAGTGTCATAATGGATGCAGAAACATATGTCAAAAGTAAATTTTAGCAGAAGCAGAAACGGAAACGGATGCAGAAGCGGAAGTGTAAATACTATGAAAGAAACTACAATTTTGTCAATACTTAAATAAAATGTCATTGACATTAATGAAAATGTTTTATTGACTTTTTATGATAGGAACTCAAAGAATATAACAAATTATTTTAAATCTACACTTAATAACAATCATTGCTACAGTTTGAATATTTTAAGCCTAAAAAATAAACACACAGTTTAATCTTAATGTTTTAAAGTTACTTAAACTTTTTAGGTTGAACAGTCTTTAAGTTTCTTAATGAAGTAAAAAAATAGTATTATCTTATAAATCTGTTACAAACATTTTTTTAAATAGTTTAAATATAATAATTAAATAATAAGGTAACTAGTTTAATCAGTATTAAACTAATTTGTACTTAAACTTAGACAGGAAATAGGTATCATATCAGGCAATAATTAATCAGAATACGATTTTCATCATCTGAGAAACAGTTGAGGCATATGTATTTTCTGGTATCACCTATAATACAGGTGATATGAGCCCATCCTTTGCATAAAATACATTGTATCCAGTCATGTCCAGATGTGTCTTCATTATAAGACTCAGCACAAACTAAACAGAAGCAGGTATCTTCTTCACTAACATCCTGCAGAATATGCTTCTAACCTTTTCTACTTCTACTTTCCGGTTTCTTTAGCTTTAATTTTCCTTTTCCTTTGCCTTTAACCTTACTTTTTAGTTTCAGTCAGACTAGTTTTTATCTTTTTGATGACTTTAATTTTGCTTCCTCCTCTAAGACCAATTTTTCGGAGTATCAGTGAGAATCGTTGATTTTGAACGCTTTCGTTTGATTCGACACGAGGTGGTGCTTTTGGAAGCGGTCTTATTTTTTCTACGTTAAACTTTTCTGTAGGCTTTGTATTTGACGGTCCTGGTTCATTTGACGGTCGCTGCTATTTGATGGTACGTGTGATAGTTGATCAATAACTCTGAAATACTTATATCAATATCAGGCATGTTGTCTATAATTTCATTTCGGATTGAAGAGTCTAAATTTAGTGATACTTCTCTTGGGTTGACAGAACTATCTCCAGGCTGCAGTGATCCCTGGTTGCCCATCGAAGCAGTATTTGGATCGGGACGATCAGTACAAATGATGGTGCAAAGTCACAGTCTTGAAAGACATCTTCATTGCACGGCCAAATCCCAGCTTTTTTATATGAGTTGATGATATTGTTTTGAGTGAATGCCAGTGAAAATGCTTCTTTTACAATTCCAGGGAGATCATAGATCGTCATGGTCTTCCCAGGATGATTAATCATCCAGTTCGTTTGCTGCCGGCTAATATAATTTTAAACGGTCCATACACACCAACATCTAGAGGTTGAAGTTTATGGAACAATGTGGAGGGAAAGACAAAGAATGATGTGGTTTTTGCCTTGGTGATGACCTCCACATTCACATGAGAATGATGATTATCTAATAGCAATAAAACTGGCTCATGCTCTGATGTTTTAACATGTTTTACAAAGTGGTCAATAAATATTGAAAATTTTTTCAGTCATCCATCCGAACTATTTCCTACGCCTACAGACCCGGTGGCCCATTTGGACGAATAAATCACTATATCTTATCCGTGGAAAACGAACATACATGGTATGAAATTACCAATAGCATTTGCCGCTGCTGCAATTGTGACGAGAGTACCCGTTCTGCAGATGTGACTGCACTACTTGCTTGGAACCTCGTTGAGCTACCACTTTCTTGGTTTTTGCACCGTTGTGACTCCAGTCTCGTCTACGTTCCAGATTCTACTCGGTGAAAAATTGTATCGTTGAAGCACTTCTCGATATTTTTCGAAAATGAATGAACATTAGTACGGTTGAAGGATGTTGCTCTGCTTAAGCTGGTTGCCTCCGGACTGCGAATAGACAATAATGCGTTGCGCTTCATAAAACCGGTAAACCAATCTTTGCCAGCCTTCCGTCTCTTTTCCAAGATTCTGGAATATTATCTATCTTGTATCGAATGGCAAGCTCGTAAGCTAATTTTTGACATCGTCTGGTACCAATCCAAAATAGATATTAGAACATTTTACTAAATAATCAGCTATCATTGTTTCTTGCTCAGAATTGAAAACTAGACGGTTTTTTTATAACCCACTTCAACAGAAGTTCCGCCTTTTTTTCTTTACGTATTTAAACAGTGTTACATGACAAATATTGTATTCAGTAGCAACATCTCTATATTTCTTGTTTTTTACCAGAACTTCTTCAGCTGCCAGCTCAAATACTTCTTGAGACGTAGACCCCTTGTACTCTTCCTTTGTAATTTCTCATTCTATAAAAAAACATACTTATTGCAAAAAACATTCGTTTAATATCACATACTTACATATGGGGTAAGTATTAACATGTTAATACCTACCCCACTCCATATGTTAATTTTAGCCCCAAGGTCACTTTTATATTTCATAAATTACAGAAAATAAACTAGTCAAAATAATTACAAACAAGTATAATAGTTTTAAAATCAATAAAATACAATTCCATTTAGGATAAACTTTGATTAAATTTAGCGAAAAATAAATCTTAAATCAATTTATTACGAAGTACAAAAGTTTGTTTACCTGTCAATTCGAGGTTATTACGCACAACTATCACTAGCGACGGCCGATCGATAACTGACAAGTTAGGACAGGTTCGGCTGTATATAGTTATTCTAAACCGAGTCTATTTTTTATCACTTCACGTTTGGCGAGAATAAGCTTGTTAATTTCACTCCGTTAAAACCAGCCCGCCCTCCCTAGATTGTACTATTGATTTGTCATGTCAAAACATAACTATAATGATACCTAAGACTGAATTTTGATCACAGTGGCCAGTCTCAACGGACAGTAGCCATCGGCGCAGAACAGGATCATAGTGCCCGAGTGTATACCCAAGCATGGTGCCTTCTATTCCTCACCACATTGATAATCTCTGAACTGATCTGTCGGATTGCCATGATCGGAGAGAGATCATGGCAGAAATGGCTTTACGTGCTTTCCGAGGCAAGGGGGCGATATACCGCAAACTTTCTGACTCCGGACTGCTACTGAGAATTTTTTGTCAGAAATTTCCAATAAATAATTTTGGCCCCAACCTGAGGTTCATGATATGCAATCGCGTTTACCCCATGTAGTGGCGGGTAAAAATACCCACTACCCATATCTTCCCGTGGATGTCATAAGAGGCGACAGAGGGAAACTGAGGCAGAAGATGGGCAGCAGCATATTTCTGATAACAGCAAATTGCAATAAAAAAAACTGCGGTTGCCAACCCGCTCGCCAAGCGTGGCAACTATGGCAATATACCCCCAATGAGCTACGACACAAACAAACGGCCCCAGTCCCCGGCGGCCCCGCTATTCCTGGCTACGGTGGCGACCATGGTAACGGCGGGGAAGGGGGTGCTAAGAATCTCCGGTGGAGGTTCTGATCTAAGACTGCTCGACCTGGCAACATATAACGCACGCACCCTGAGGGCTGACGAGAAGATCCTGGAGCTGGAAGAAGAGATAGACAAGTTGCGCTGGGATATTATAGGATTATCTGAGGTCCGAAGAGAGGGAGAGGACACGGTAATCGTCGAATCAGGCAACTTGTTGTATCACCGGTATTTAACGGTATTCGTTGAAGATACGCAATAAGCTCGTCACATCCCGATGAGGAGGTGGAGGAAATGTATGAGGATATTTCTAAAGCCATGCATTCCTCCAAAACCCACTATATGGTGTTAATAGAAGACTTCAACGCAAAACTAGGCACAAGAAAGAACGGTGAGCTGGAGGTAGGGAGGTTTGGAATAGGGCAACGGAACCAAAGGGGCCAGCAGCTGGCCGACTTCATGGAGAAAGAGGGACCCTTTATGATGAATTCTTTCTTGCAGAAGCGGCCCCACAGGAAGTGGAACTGGTCGAGCCCCGACGGTTCGACAAAAAATGAGACTGACTTCATTATGACGACTAGACGGCAACTGTTCAGTGATGTCTCAGTGATCGCGAGGGTGAAAACTGGCAGCGATCACCGAATGGTAAGATACACACTGAACCTAAACGTTAAGTTGGAGAGGTATCGTCTAATGAAGTCAACGCTCCGTCCCCCTCGTGCTCTAATCCAAAGCCCCGAAACCTTTCAGCTCGAGTTACAAAACCGTTTTCAATGCCTAGAAGACTACAATGCAGTGGACGATATGAATGACAAGCTCGAGGAAACTGTCCATGTGGTCAGAGCTAAGTTCTGCAAGACCCGTCGCAGAAGAACACAAAAACTCTACGATCACACTCTTAATATCATGGCTGTTAGACGGGATATGAAGCTGCAGTCTTCAGCAGATTTGACAACATATAGTAAACTGAACAGACAGATCTTCAAATGCTTGCGGCGGGACTTACGCAACTTTAGTACTGCTTGTATTGAAGAAGCGATCGAACGAAAACAGGCCTTCAAAGTCTTTGTCAGAGATCTGTCTGCGGGTGGAAAACCGGTACTTGAAAGTCCTTCAGAAGCTCTTTAATTCCGTCCTCCATGGTGGCACTACTCTGGAGGCGTGGAGCAGAAGTGCGGTGGTCTTCTTCCTCAAGAAAGGCGACAATGCTTGAAGAACTACAGACCAATTTCCCTTCTGAGCCGCGTCTACGTGATGTTTTCGAGAGTCATTACGAATTGTCTCGCACGCAGACTCGACGACTTCCAGCCTCCCGAACAAGCCGGTTTCCGAAAAGGCTTTAGCACCATAGACCACATACCCTTCAGCAAATTGTACAGAATACCGAAAAGTACAATTTGCCACTATGTCTTGCGTATGTGGACTATGAGAAAGCCTTTGATTCCTTCGAAATTTAGGCGATGCGGCAGTTCCTTCAGCGGTGCCAAGTTGATGTTTATACAGTAGGGCTACGATGGCTATCCGGGTACAGAACCAGAGTACAAAATCTATCCAACTGCAGAGAGGTGTAAGACAGGGTGACGTATCCCCGAAACTCTTCACCGCTGCATTGGAAGACGTTTTCAATCTACTGGACTGGAAAGGATACGGTATTAACGTCAATGGCGAGTATATCACTCACCTTCAATTTGCCGACGATATAGTCCTTATGGCAGAATCAATGGAGGACCTAAGCACTATGCTCATTGACCTCAATAGTGTCTTTCAACGTATAGGTCTTAAAACAAGTCATGTGTAACGTCCATGTCACACCTATGCCGGTAGTTGTTGGGAGCACTAAGCTCGAAGTTGTTGACGAGTATGTTTACCTGGGACAAATAGACCGACTAGGTAAGTCCAACTTCGACCGAGAGGTTAATCGATGGATTCAACTCGGCTGGCCAGCGTTCAGGAGATTACGACACATCTTCTCGTCAGGCATACCTCAAAACCTCGAAACAAGATTGTTCAACCAGTGCGTGTTGCCAGTGATGACCTACCGATCTCGTGGTCCTTCACTGCTGGCCGTATGAGGAAGCTCAAGGTCGCTCAGCGAGCTGTGGAGAGGGCTATGTTCAGGGTTTCTCTGCGTGATAGACTTAAAAACGAGGATATTCGCAGTAGAAACAGAGTAACCGACATAGCCCAACGGAAGTGGCAATGGGCTGGCCATATAGCTCGAAGAACCGAAAACCGATGGGAAGAAAGGTTCTTGAGTGGCAGCCTCGTACCGCCAGACGAAGTGTAGGGCGTCCCCCCACTAGATGGAGTGACGACTTGGTAAGACATACAGGAAATCAATGAATGCAGGTGGCTCGGGACCGTGCTTTATGGCATTCCTTGGCCTATGTTCAGCAGTGGACTTGTGATGGGCTGTAATGATGATGATGATGATGAATTGCGTTTACACACACTGTACCAACGAGGCAGTCAATACATAACTATTTGACAGCTAAATACCTACACTGACACGATTTTAATGTATGGAAAATGTCATCATAATGGAGCACTTGCAATAAGAACTTGCCGTTACAAATATAGGAAATCTAGGGATGCTCTTTAGCGCATTAAAGAAAACAGGTCGGTTGACATTATTTATAATAATTTATACTTACGGTTGTCGTCACTTGATGAAACTTCAACTTCGTTTTTGTGATTTGGATATACACATGAACTTGTTTCAAAATATTTATATTAAATTATTAAATTACTAACTATAGGAACAGACCGGTTTCGCCTCGGGACATCATCAGGGTTTATAAGAATAACCAATTATTATTTTTAACAATTATTGTTAACTGTTATTCTATACTCTGATGATACCGTGAGGCGAAAATGCTCGGTTTTAGTTAGTAATTTAATAATTTGAAATAAATATTGTGAAACAAGTACAAGTGCATATGCAAATAAGAACCTTTTTTTGAGTCATGGTAGCACTACACTGCAGGCTGGTCATCTTTGGAAATAAAGCGCCATTTGTTTTTATTTGTGTAGATTTGTCAAAATTGGACTAAAATTAATAATTAAAAAGTCCGAGTTAAGTATGGTCGGTTTCTTTACTCATGTGGTATGACATAGGGACATCAAACGCCTCACACCTCACGAGTGCTGCAAAACACTGCAAATGTCAAGATTACAATTAAGTTAATTTAAACACCGTAAAATTAGTGTAATTCGATGTATTCTGTTCGCATAAATATGTGTCAATCAATATAAAAAATATTATAATGACATCCCTAATTTGTTGTAGCTTTGCAATTTTTAATACATTTTCTCAAATTTATTTATTGCAGGTGAACTCGTAGTTATTATTACTTATATACCCCGATGATGCTGTATGGCGAACTGGTCGGTTTTACTGTGATTTATTCATCTATACATATAATAATATAATAATAATTATTATTATTTATTTTATTTCAGCTCCATAATTTGTTAGTAATAAATAAAATAAACTTAAAATTAATGTTAGTAAATATACAACTAAAAACAACAATACTTATTTTATATTAAACATAACAGCTCTGGACCCCATATGCAGTATTCCAGTGCCGCACAACCGGACAATCAAGCTTCCTAATATAGCATAGAAGTCCGTTGGCACTGTCTCGCATGCGTCGCATCAAGGAGGCCACCTCTTCCGCACTATTGTATAAAAGCTGTCCGTGTTAGCCTCAATAAACATACCCGATGCGCTGCAATATCGAGACAGCCCCATCAGCATCCTAAAGCCATTATTGTACTGAACACGTAGAGCATTTACAGATCCGCGTGTATACTTCACCCACAGGCTGCAGGTAAAACGTTTGCCAGTACGCCTTAAAAAGGTTATCTTGACAGCTTTTGCACACCTTGCAAGCCTGCGAGCCAGCATGTTGCACCTCACTGCCAACGCTCTACGTTCTCGTTCAATATCCAAGTCATCCGAGAGGTCCTCTGTAACCCAGTGCCCCAGGTATTTAAATTTGGTGAATCTACTTAAGGTACTCCTCCAAGCCTGACCAGGGATAGCCTTGGGTTCTTTTGTTCCCCGCCTTGTAAACAAGTAGTTCACTCTTTTGAGTTATACCTGAGGCCATGGGTTTCGCATATCTCACATAAATTTATTAATATCTCTAATGCCTTGATCGAAGGGTTAGCAGCACCATGTCGTCCGCGTAACTGATGCTGTTTACGAAGTTACCATCTATTAGCATCCGACACCTCATTTCTGTTCTGCTAAGCTCATCGATCAATCCATTTATACAGGTTAAAGAGCCAACTGTCGAAGCTGAACACCGAATGTGCCAGTATCGTTTCCGGGCCACCTGCGATTTTGAGTGAGATTAAGAGGTTCTATGGGCAGCTGTACACGTCATCGTTGGGGCCACACGTGAGTGTGAGTAACAATCCAAGAGCAAGTCTTATCCGATGCTATTCCGATGATATCCCGGACGACAGTCTGAACGAGATTAGAATGGCTCTCCAGCACCTTAGAAACGGCAAGTCCGGCGAGGATGGAATTACAGCGGAGCTTCTGCGGGTGGAAAACCGGTACTTGAAAATCTTTCAGAAGCTCTTTAATTCCGTCCTCCATTGTGGCACTACTCTGGAGGCGTGGAGCAGACGTGCGGTGGTCTTCTTCCTCAAGAAAGGCGACAATGCTTGAAAAACTACAGACCAATTTTCTTTCTGAGCCGCGTCTACGTGCTGTTTTCGAATCGTCTCGCACGCAGACTCGATGACTTCCAGCCTCCCGAACAAGCCGGTTTCCGAAAAGGCTTTAGCACCATAGACTACCATACATACCCTTCGGCAAATTGTACAGAAGTCCGAAGAGTACAATTTGCCTGTCTGGCGTATGTGGACTATGAGAAAGCCTTTGATTCCGTCGAAATTTAGGCGATGCTGCAGTCCCTTCAGCGGTGCCAAGTTGATGTTTATACAGAAGGGCTACGATGGCTATCCGGGTACAGAACCAGAATACAAAATCTATCCAACTGAGGAGGCACAGAGGTGTAAGACAGGGTGACGTTATATCCCCGAAACTCTTCACCGCTGCATTGGAAGACGTTTTTAATCTACTGGACTGGATAGGATACGGTATTAACGTCAATTGCGAGTATATTACTGACCTTCAATTTGCCGACGATATAGTCCTTATGGCAGAATCAATGGAGGACTTAAGCACTATGCTCATTGACCTCAATAGTATCTTTCAACGGATAGGTCTTAAGATGCACATGGACAAAACAAAAGTCATGTGTAACGTCCATGTCACACCTATGCCGGTAGTTGTTGGGAGCACTAAGCTCGAAGTTGTTGACGAGTATGTTTACCTGGGACAAATAGTCCGACTAGGTAAGTCCAACTTCGACCGAGAGGTTAATCGACGGATTCAACTCGGCTGGCCAGCGTTCGAGAGATTATGACACATTTTCTCGTCAGGCATACCTCAAAACCTCAAAACAAGATTGTTCAACCAGTGCGTGTTGCCAGTGATGACCTACGGATCTCGTGGTCCTGCACTGCAGGCCGTATGAGGAAGCTCAAGGTCGCTCAGCGAGCTATGGAGAGGGCTATGCTCGGGGTTTCTCTGCGTGATAGACTTAAAAACGAGGATATTCGCAGTAGAAACAGAGTAACCGACATAGCCCAACGGAAGTGGCAATGGGCCGGCCATATAGCTCGAAGAACCGACAACCGATGGGAAGAAAGGTTCTCGAGTGGCAGCCTCGTACCGCCAGGCGAAGTGTAGGGCGTCCCCCCACTAGATGGAGTGACGACTTGGTAAGACATACAGGAAATCAATGGATGCAGGTGGCTCGGGACCGTGCTTTGTGGCATTCCTTGGCCTATGTTCAGCAGTGGACTTTTGATGGACTGTAATGATGATGATGATGATGATGGATTGCGTTTACGCACACTGGATCAACGAGGCAGTCAAAACATAACTATTTGGCAGCTAAATACCTACACTGACACGATTTTAATGTATGTAAAATGCCATCATAATGGAGCACTTGCAATAAGAACTTGCCGTTAAAAATATAGGAAATCTAGGGATGCTCTTTAGCGCATTAAAGAAAACAGGTCGGTTGACATTATTTATAATAATTTATACTTACGATTGTCGTCACTTGATGAAACTTCAACTTCGTTTTTGTGATTTGGATATACACATGAACTTGTTTCAAAATATTTATATTAAATTATTAAATTACTAACTATAGGAACCGACCGGTTTCACCTCGGGACATCATCAGGGTTTATAAGAATAACCAATTATTATTTTTAACAATTATTGTTAACTGTTATTCTATACTCTGATGATACCATGAGGCGAAAATGCTCGGTTTGTATAGTAGGTAATTTAAGGGTGCGTTTGCAAATCGGGCGAAATTATGCTGTTTTTCGGTACATTTTGTGACAAAATTAAACCAAATCAAACATATCTAATTGCTACCACGTATAGAATGGTTCTTCATCTTCAAATGGTGGTGACTTTTTTGTTGAAAATAATAGTTTTTTATATTGTAAATACGATCTTCCCTAGCCATTTTCTACAAAATTAACGATACCGGCTCATGTTTAGGTACATTTTTGTTCTATTATCAACATATAGTAAGATTTCTAAAAATACTATAAGTAGGCAGACATATTCAATAAAAAATAGTGGTGATTACTTTTTATCAAAATGTCACAAATAGTCGTAAAAAAAATAAAAACTGATGCTTATTTTTTCACATATTTTGCTAATACGGATGAATCATAATGGATTGCAATAAGGGTTATTTTATTTTTGGTGCCTGTTTTAATTTATTGTACAAAAATTTCGATGAAACCTCAGTCCGCGCTCGGTCGCCGTCAAGAGTGGATACGGTATCGCCTGCCTGATTGCAGCAGTCAAAAAGATCGCTGTACATACACAAAATATTCGAATTTGATACATAGGTACTTGACAAGGCCTGTCAAGTGTGTGTGTAAAATGTGTGATTATAAAAATAATATTATTATTTTTATAATCACACATTTTTGTTATAATATTTTGTTTCGCTGAAAGTAAGTGGGATTTATATATATATAAATAATTATATAAATGCCTATTCGTCTTGGACTTTATGGAGTGATCTGAAAGTGTTCATCGGTGACTGGTACTGGAACTCCTAGTCGAGTAGAACTAGATGTGCCGAGTTTGGGCTCGTTTTGTTAGTTATGATGAGACTTTACCTCCGGACTTGATGGAGAGACCTGATGGTGTACTTCGGTGACTACTGCTGGAACTCCTGGACGAGTAGAACTAGGTGTGCCAAGTTTGGGGTCGTTTTGTTAGTTATGATGAGACTTTACCTCCGGACTTGATGGAGAGACCTGATAGTGTACTTCGGTGACCATTACTGGAACTCCTGGACGAGTAGAACTAGGTGTGCAAAGTTTGGGCTCGTTTTGTTAGTTATGATGAGACTTTACCTCCGGACTTGATGGAGAGGCCTGATGGTGTACTTCGGTGACCATTACTGGAACTCCTGGACGAGTAGAACTAGGTGTGACCAGTTCTACTCGTCCAGAATTCCAGCAGTAGTCACCGAAGTACGCCATCAGGTCACTCTATCAAGTCCGGAGGTAAGCTCTCATCATGACTAACAAAACGAGCCCAAACTCAGCACACCTAGTTCTACTCGTCCAGAATTCCAGCAGTAGTCACCAAGTACACCATCAGGTCACTCTATCAAGTCCGGAGGTAAGCTCTCATCATGACTAACAAAACGAGCCCAAACTCGGCACACCTAGTTCTACTGTCCAGGAATTCCAGCAGTAGTCACCAAGTACACCATCAGGTCTCTACATCAAGTCCGGAGGTTAGGTCTAACCATAACTAACAAAACGAGCCCAAACTCAGCACACCTAGTTCTACTCGTCCAGGAATTCAGCAGTAGTCACCGAAGTACACCATCAGGTCACTCTATCAAGTCCGGAGTAAGCTCTCATCATGACTAGCAAAACGAGCCCAAACTCGGCACCTAGTTCTACTCGTCCAGGAATTCCAGCAGTAGTCACCGAAGTACGCCATCAGGTCACTCTGTCAAGTCCGGAGGTAAGCTCTCATCATGACTACCAAAACGAGCCCAAACTCAGCACACCTAGTTGTACTCGTCCAGGAATTCTAGCAGTAGTCAGCGAAGTTCACCATCAGGTCACTCTATCAAGTCCGGAAGTAAGCTCTCATCATGACTAACAAAACGAGCCCAAACTCGGCACACCTAGTTCTACTCGTCCAGAATTCCAGCAGTAGTCACCGAAGTACACCATCAGGTCACTCTATCAAGTCCGGAGTAAGCTCTCATCATGACTAACAAAACAAGCCCAAACTCAGCACACCTAGTTCTACTCGTCCAGGAATTCCAGCAGTAGTCACCAAAGTACACCATCAGGTCTCTCCATCAAGCCCGGAGGTTAGGTCTAACCATAACTAACAAAACGAGCCAAAACTCGGCACCTAGTTCTACTCGTCCAGGAATTCCAGCAGTAGTCACCGAAGTACACCATCAAGTCTCTCCATCAAGCCTGGACGTTAGTTCTCATAATAACTAACAAAACGAGTCCAAACTCGGCACACCTAGTTCTACTCGTCCAGGAATTCCAGCAGTAGTCACCAAAGTACACCATCAGGTCTCTACATCAAGTCCGGAGGTTAGGTCTAACCATAACTAACAAAACGAGCCCAAACTCGGCACACCTAGTTCTACTCGTCCAGGAATTCCAGCAGTAGTCACCGAAGTACGCCATCAGGTCACTCTATCAAGTCCGGAGTAAGCTCTCATCATGACTAACAAAACGAGCCCAAACTCGGCACACTAGTTCTACTCGTCCAGGAATTCCAGCAGTAGTCACCGAAGTACACCATCAGGTCACTCTATCAAGTCCGGAGGTAAGCTCTCATCATGACTAACAAAACGAGCCCAAACTCGGCACACCTAGTTCTACTCGTCCAGAATTCCAGCAGTAGTCACCAAGTACACCATCAGGTCTCTACATCAAGTCCGGAGGTAAGCTCTCATCATGACTAGCAAAACGAGCCCAAACTCGGCACCTAGTTCTACTCGTCCAGGAATTCAGCAGTAGTCACCAAAGTACACCATCAGGTCACTCTATCAAGTCCGGAGGTAAGCTCTCATCATGACTAGCAAAACGAGCCCAAACTCGGCACCTAGTTCTACTCGTCCAGAATTCCAGCAGTAGTCACCAAGTACACCATCAGGTCACTCTATCAAGTCCGGAGGTTAGGTCTAACCATAACTAACAAAACGAGCCCAAACTCGGCACCTAGTTCTACTCGTCCAGAATTCCAGCAGTAGTCACCAAAGTACACCATCAGGTCACCTATCAAGTCCGGAGGTAAGCTCATCATGACTAACAAAACGAGCCCAAACTCAGCACACCTAGTTCTACTCGTCCAGGAATTCAGCAGTAGTCACCAAGTACACCATCAGGTCACTCTATCAAGTCCGGAGGTAAGCTCTCATCATGACTAACAAAACGAGCCCAAACTCGGCACCTAGTTCTACTCGTCCAGAATTCCAGCAGTAGTCACCAAAGTACACCATCAGGTCTCTACATCAAGTCCGGAGGTAAGCTCATCATGACTAACAAAACGAGCCCAAACTCGGCACCTAGTTCTACTCGTCCAGGAATTCAGCAGTAGTCACCAAGTACACCATCAGGTCACCTATCAAGTCCGGAGGTAAGCTCTCATCATGACTAACAAAACAAGCCCAAACTCAGCACACCTAGTTCTACTCGTCCAGAATTCCAGCAGTAGTCACCGAAGTACACCATCAAGTCTCTCCATCAAGCCTGGACGTTAGGTCTCATAATAACTAACAAAACGAGCCCAAACTCGGCACCTAGTTCTACTCGTCCAGAATTCCAGCAGTAGTCACCAAGTACACCATCAGGTCACTCTATCAAGTCCGGAGGTAAGCTCTCATCATGACTAACAAAACGAGCCCAAACTCGGCACCTAGTTCTACTCGTCCAGGAATTCAGCAGTAGTCACCAAAGTACACCATCAGGTCTCTACATCAAGTCCGGAGGTAAGCTCTCATCATGACTAACAAAACAAGCCCAAACTCAGCACACCTAGTTCTACTCGTCCAGGAATTCAGCAGTAGTCACCAAGTACACCATCAGGTCACCTATCAAGTCCGGAGGTTAGGTCTAACCATAACTAACAAAACGAGCCCAAACTCGGCACCTAGTTCTACTCGTCCAGGAATTCAGCAGTAGTCACCGAAGTACGCCATCAGGTCACTCTATCAAGTCCGGAGGTAAGCTCATCATGACTAACAAAACAAGCCCAAACTCAGCACACCTAGTTCTACTGTCCAGGAATTCCAGCAGTAGTCACCAAGTACACCATCAGGTCACTCTATCAAGTCCGGAGGTTAGGTCTAACCATAACTAACAAAACGAGCCCAAACTCGGCACCTAGTTCTACTCGTCCAGGAATTCAGCAGTAGTCACCAAAGTACACCATCAGGTCACCTATCAAGTCCGGAGGTAAGCTCATCATGACTAACAAAACGAGCCCAAACTCAGCACACCTAGTTCTACTCGTCCAGAATTCCAGCAGTAGTCACCAAGTACACCATCAGGTCACTCTATCAAGTCCGGAGGTAAGCTCTCATCATGACTAGCAAAACGAGCCCAAACTCGGCACCTAGTTCTACTCGTCCAGAATTCCAGCAGTAGTCACCGAAGTACGCCATCAGGTCACTCTATCAAGTCCGGAGGTTAGGTCTAACCATAACTAACAAAACCAGCCCAAAGTCCACAGCCACCATCGCACTGCTAGTAGTGGGCTTCTAGTGCCTAGTGGGCTTCTAGTGCCTAGTGGGCTTCTAGTGCCTAGTGGGCTTCTAGTGCCTAGTGGGCTTCTAGTGCCTAGCAGTCTCTGGAGCAGCTATTCGTATTTCGTATGTAGTATATTTTTGTATGGTATAACAAATGAGAAAAAATCAATAATTAAAAGTCCGAGTTAAGTATGGTCGGTTTCTTTACTCATGTGGTATGACTTAGGGACATCAAACGCCTTACACCTCACGAGTGCTGCAAAACACTGCAAATCTGAAGATAACAATTAAGTTAATTTAAACACCGTAAAATTAGTGTAATTCGATGTATTCTGTTCGCATAAATATGTGTCAATAAATATAAAAAATATTATAATGACATCCCTAATTTGTTGCAGCTTTGCAATTTTTAATACATTTTCTCAAATTTATTTATTGCAGGTGAACTCGTAGTTATTATTACTTATATACCCCGATGATGCTGTATGGCGAACTGGTCGGTTTTACTGTGATTTATTCATCTTTACATATAGTAAATCTGTAGAAAAGTCGTGTATGTAATTCTATATTGTCTGAAAAAAAAAACAAGTCCAGGGGTATTGAATTCTTGCAGCATCAAAAATTGTTAGAAATATTTGAAAAATATCGCGACAGTTGGCCATTATCGGGATGATTTACCGTAATTGCCACGTTTAGCAAAATGACTAACTAAACTGGATACTGTGCACACAAGACTGTGATCAAGAGAGAAGCTCTTTATTTAAATACTAGCTGATCCCGCGACTTCGTCCGCGTTGCTTGATATATTAACAAAATTTTAGTATGTGCGAAGGAAAAATCATCAAAAAGATCGCAAGCAAAATATACATTGCTTACAAAATTTCTTTGTAAACAATGTTATTCTTTGCTCCGTTCGTAGCTAAAATATATAAATTGTCTGGGTTAGTAACGACCGTGTGAAAAACTGCTAGTTCTTAGATCGATACCAAACTACAGGAAACTACGGGGGGCAATTGATCAAGGTACAACTGAACAGCATCAGGTCGCTCGCGCAAAAATGGTCTTTGATTATATTTATTATCTTATCTAGGCGAAGCCGGGTCTGGTCGCGCTAGTCCTACCTAAAAAGTCCATCGTTTTGGCGATAGGCTTAGTTTATTGGCGTAGAAATTGAAATTATTTATAAAGTTAATAAATGAAAAAACATGAGTGAGTGTCGTGGAACACTCGGTTGGAACGAAGTTCCTTTCGTAGTATATTATTATTGATAAACGTATTATATTATTGATTAACAAATACAAATAAATGAATTACTAGCGTCTATGAAAATGAAGCGTCATTTAAAATAATATTTCTTTAATGGCAAGATAAGAAAAAGTGCGAGGGAGATGGATATTATTCCATCTCGCTTGCACTATAGAAAGGGGGTCGTGACGGAAATCACTTTTTCTCGCCTAGCCCCCCTCCGTCAAATTCCGAGCGATAAGGAACTTCGTTCCAAAAACGCAAAATTACGTTACATAACCTATATTTATTTTATCCAGAGACAAATTTAACGCAATTAATGATTTGGTATATTTTATACATTTTCCACAAACAGGTTTTTTAAAAGTGTCACAATAATGAGATGATGAGATGTATTATTTTTCAAACATTTATTTATTTCACAAGTACGTTTTTTTTGGAGTTTATGGCCTGGTATCTAGACCTTTAGGCCAAGTCTTAGGTATTTTTATTCGATTTATTATAATTTTCTTCATAGTACACTGCTTCACAATATGTTGATGCGTCACATTGTGCAGCCCTTGGGAGATTTTGACAGCAACTTGAGTCAGCAGACAGCTGACAGTTGGCGATGGTATCTCAAAGCGCCTAAGCAGATAGACACCTTATCTTGAGAATCACATCACCATCAGAGCAATTGTATCACCGTTTCCCACTAATAGTTCACATGCGCAGACACTTAATACACAAAATCGCACCACTTTTACATATCAAAATCCACTTTAAACCATTATTCAAACAATAATACAGGAGCAGCAAACCGCCGCCGATCAAGTTCCCGCCAAAACTTTGAAAAGTACGTCTTTTGTTTAACTCATAGACTTAGAATATACGTATATTCCATAGACTTAGAATATACTAGCGTATAGACCACCTGACAGCCGAAAACGCGTGACCAATTTTGATTTGTCATTGTGTGCGTTAGCTAGTGATGTACATTTTACTTAAAAGGACTATCGATAATGATTGTTAAGGAAGTAAAAGATTATAAAAATTGTTTAGTGCATGAAGTTGAATAACTTCAAAATTAACTGAATTTTACCATGATAGTTCTAAAATAATTAAAAATATTCATATAACATGTTCCTGGGAATAAGCTGAACCTACCTGCCTTTTGTTGAATTTTAATTCAAATGTATAAAATCCCAGGTGACTTTACTGAAAACCCTAAAAACTCCCCAATAATCAGATCAGAATGTTGTATTTTCGAGCTATGATCTTTGGAGAAAATATTTACTGCCGTGGGCAGTTTCCCGAATTTATTTTTAACATATTGTTAATATAAATAGGTAGATACTAACTAATTATATACCTATTTATATTTTATATATTTTATAAAATGTTTTGATGGGAAACAAAAACGGGACATGGAGTACAACATAATGGCTGCTTTATTTTTCATATAAGTATTACTTGTGATAATTACAAACATTTAATAATTAATAATTAAATAGATTATAGAAGTTTATTTTAACATTCGACTTAAGTATGAATGTAAACTTAATAATTTAAGGAAGGAAACTTGTAGGAATCAGTTAAATAAGATTGCTCTGTTTAAAGGCCAATATGTTTATGAGGCTTCATCATGCTTCATGTTTATATTCTTTCATCTGTCCCTGAAAAGTATAAAGTAATAATAAACTTATTATCATTTTAGCTGCATGAATTTTAAAAACATAATGATCTTAACACAGTAAAGTGCACTAAGTGTCTGAGGATACAGATGCACTCTATTCTCTCAATCTCGGTATGTTAAGAAAATGGTCACTCATTCATGGACTGACCGCGGCAAGTGCAACTTAATTTCGCAGATCTATTGATCTGCGCAGCTATTACTTAACCACGAGTTCCCCTTCTCTACGAATAACGCTGTAGGGGATAAACCACACTATTTAAAGCCCTCGCGACAATGTCGTCGGCCATCAAGCATGAATCGGGCATTGACCGTTGTGAGTATCAAATACTATGGAATTTATACTATCACGTCTCATGCGCGGTCGTCTAGTAGCGCTTGAGAGCATTACTAAATATCTATACCTAACTACGCTACATCCGAAGTTCCAGCTCCGCTCAACCTTGGGGAAAATAGCATGATGCTATGAATATTGTACTAGTGTGACCGTGAGGCTGTGCGGTTGGTTGCTTAGGTTATACATTTATTTTGGTTGATAAATAGATACTTAGTTGGGTTCATAATGGCTTAAATAGGATAATCTCAAGATTTTTTGTCTTTAATGTACTACAGTTTTATAATGTATGAAAATCTGTCTCTATATTTATCTAAAGTATTGAAAGTTATATTTTTGAAGTCTTATTATAACAATATTTTACTTACTGGTACAAATAATGTAGAAATGACTCCTTTAATAAAATTGTTTTATTCTACTTTTCTTTTATACTTCTCAAGAAAATGTTTGCTGCAAATTGTAGAGTTCTTCTTTGCATTCCAACCCACCCGTCCAATGATGCTTAACCACTTTTCTAATTATAGAATCCGAGGGAATCTGTTTGAAAACGGCAAAATAAAATTACATTTTAGAACGCAAACCGAGGATTTATTTTCTTGTTGTAGGCAAGTCTATCGATTCATTATAAACATTCAAGATAAATATCGACATTAATTTTGATATAGTTGAGTCAATCCCTAGCGTACATGTAAAATATTTTGTATAAAATTGTATTTACCAAATTCATGCAAATTATCAACAACGTGACTTTTTTCTTTGCAAAATATCATAATTAACAAACTAATTGAATATATTCTATATTTAAAACAGTATGTAAGATAAATTTTAACCAAAATAAACGCGTCATAACATTGACGATGTCTTGAGAATTTACTGTGATATGTGAAATTATCAGGATTATTTCTATTATTAACAGCACACTCACTCACAGTACAATTAACCATTTTGGAAAAAGTTACTTACTAAAATAACCACTATTATACTTTAAAAAATTACAAAATATCTCAGGCTATTTCTTGCGTGCCGAATTGTGCCGACCTGTCATTCAAAATCGGTTACAGAGTCATGAGATTTGGTATCCTTTTCTATCTTGCATTTTTGCCATAAGGAATTTTTCTCCCTTGCACTATGTTGGTCTATACGCTAGTATATCCTAAGTCTATGGTATATTCTAAGTCTATGGTTTAACTTCATCTCTTCTATCCTATCGTTTTCATTCTCTTGATAATAAGATAATCGAGAGCGTGAGGACGATTTTTTAAATATTCTTCTCGTAATTCAAATGAGATATGAGTTGAAGGAGAAAATTATATCGGGAAATATTGGGATTAGTCATTTTTCTGTAAACAACCCATGAATTTATGCCAACTATATCTAAAATATTGTGGAATACATGTATAGTCTATAAGCTTTTACGGAGTATATCCGTGTCAAATATCTATACCATAGTTATTTTGGTGAGCTATAAAATTCAATCGTTTCAGGAAGTACTGAGAATTATAATTTTTTCCTGTTTAACGGTTTCATAGACTTATATTTGGTCTTCAAAATAATGGAATCATAACAAAGGATACGAGTTGTATTGTAGACCGCTGGTATTCCTCTTTATGCACGCCTCATTGTGCCCACTATACTTGTTTGCTTGGCCCCCAATTTATCTGCTAGTTTTATAAAGGTGAATTTTTTTCTACATTGGGTTGTAATAGTTTCAAGACTACATGTTTTGATAATGACTCAAATGTACGATTTTCTCGTCGGCCTATGTACAGAAATATACCACATAGATATTTTCGACACAAACTAAAAGCCATAATTTTGTCGAGTTTGTTTGCTATGTATTGCGTAAAGGCACATCGGGTTTTCAAGTTCGAGATAGAAATAACTGTTCATCACCAGTTATTTTTTCACAAAGTATGTTGCATAACTGACTATTTTCAAAAAACTTATTCCATATCCCAGATGCTAGTTAGAAACTTATCCGTTGCAAGTCGCGCAGATCTTGAAGACTGCAAATCAAAATGTATATACGAGTACATATCTCAAAATGTCTTTCTTTGAATCTGTTCTTGCTCAGCTTTACAGAATATAGGTGGCCCCCAAAAATATCGATCACATCCGATCTAAATCTAGTTAGCAAAAACACCAAGTTTCATCAGAAGTCTGACGACGAGCTTCTGTTTCTGAGCATAACTATATATTATGTCGAAAAGAATGAGCCAGAATGGATAAAATTAATTATCCCGGCTGAAGTGATCAGAAATTGGTTAATTAATTTATTATATGCGGCGAGAAGGGCCAGCTATGGTTCTGATCCTGGCGAAGGGCCAATAATGGCGTGTTGGTTTAAATGACCAGATGTATTAAATATTGATTTTACGTAAATTAATGGTCTGTATGAGGCGGTGCGAATTTACTATCCCACGATACTTCAAATGCCCCTAAATTCGGGCTACAGGATGTGAAGGAATGCATGTGTACTCACCTGGACTTCTGCGAACCTACCTCGTGCTTCGTTAATGAATAACCATTGAGCAGTCTTGAAAATCTTACCATCTTGGACAAATCGCTTCGTGTAAGGAGTTGGACCTGGAACTTCTTCAAGAAGGTTTTGATTACTTCGTCGGCCTATTAGGATCGTACTCTGGGAATGTGCTATGTACTTTCATTCGGTGCCATCAGCAGCAATCAAGGTTGCACATATTGTAGGATGTTACGGTTGAAAACGTCCACCACGCCTAGTCCGTTCTTCTCTACGGCTGTTTCTTGATCTAATACAGCGACGACTAGAAGCTATACTAAATGTAGACGTTGTTTCTATTTGAATTTCTTCAATCGAATCTGAACTATTCAACAACAATGTATCATGGTATATGTATATGATCAATATGTCCATTATTAATTCAATTATTCAATATTCATTATGTCCAATATTAATTATTGTTAATTATAGTCAGCGACACAAAGTGGAAGGTGTACCGCTTCTTAGAATAGAATAGAATAGAATCATTTTTATTTAATATAGATTACATGTAATACTTATTGAAAGTCATTTTTTACTTTTACCACTGGTTCGGATAATACCTCCGTCCTGGGAAGAACCAGCAAGAAATTAAGCGGGACTTTTTTTTAAAAGCACAATTTACAATATAATATTTTGTAACAATTGTTATGAAAACATTTAGAAACAGCATGGTAGCGATCATCTCATTCCCAGGGGTTATTATCAATCATGTACTCTTTAGTATATATAATAATAACCCTTACTTGACAGTTTTTGCTTAATAAATATTTTAATCCTTTTGATAGATAAGGTCTGCATATTTTCTCGGACTTTGTTGTAAAAGCGTATACATTGCACCATAAAGGAATAAATGACTCTTTAGAGTAGAATAATTGGTATAACTAACTTGTGCTTGTTCCTCGTATTTACAGAATGTACATCACTATTTTTAATAAAACTATTTTTACTTTTATACTTAGTGGTACACTTTCGCGAATGAATCCGAGGCGGCTCATATGACAGCATGATGCCGGTTCCAACTTGCGACACGGATGCCGTTATCGCCAATATGAAAGAGGTTTCATAGGACTCTCATGACAAAGTCGATCAAATCGGTGTCGTTGCGCGTAAGCTCCCCGGTGGCGCAGTAAATAGGTGCCTACATAGCTAGAGCAGTATCCCCTACAACGATACCTTTTTTAAATATATTACCTACGCCCCATCGAAGAGGGTTGTTACTTTTAATTTTCGTAAAATTTTAAAAGTTTTCTTATATTATTGAAACACCGATTAGGGTTCTAGGGTGCTTAAATAATCGAATGTGATTAACTAGTTTTAAAAGGAAATTAAACTAAACGAACATAACTAAACTACTTGTTGTTTCAATGTGGTATAAGGGTTAATAAAGACTAATAAGGGTTATTAGTTTGTTATTGCTTTATCTCTAAATTATTACTGCGCCGGCGGTGACCTCAATACTGGCCTACCTGATATTTTGGAAGTTTACAATACTTATAAATGAAATAAAAAAAAATTGGCAATGCAGTTATAGATAGATAACAAAACAATAAATCCATAATAAATATAGATAATATAAAAATATCAACCAGCCGAATTATCATCTGATTTTAAAATTCAAATAAGTAAAAAAAATCTTCTAAGTCGGATTCGTAGCCTATAACCTTCTATAACGTACCGGCGACTACATAACGTATTACATACAGAAAATTTAGTATAATTGATAACTAACACTGTTTAAAATGTAACTGTAATAAAAAAATACAAAAATTAAAGAGATAGTAAAAAATATTATTGACCTATGAATTATCGATAACAAAAAACAAGTACAAAATTTGTAATACTTACATTAAAAATTTAATATTCTATGTATAATTATTTATTATGTTAAAAATATTTTATAGTATACATAATACATATACATAAAAACTCACGCCTGTCACCCAGAGGGGTAGGCAGAGATTACGGACTTCCATTTGACACGATCCTGACACACCTCTCTCGCCTCCTTTACATCCATATATCTACGCATACACGCTCGTCAGTTAAGGGTACTCCTAATCTGGCCCATTTTCAATATATCGCCAATTTGCTCGATAAACCTTCATCTAGGGTGTCCCTTCCCGACTCTGCCGTTCACTTCTGCAATATAAATTTGCTTTGTCACTCTTTCCTCGTTCATTCTTTCTACATGACCAAACCACCGTAGCATTCCTTTCTTAATCCTGGTCACAACGTCATCTTGCAAACCACACTTCTCTTATCACACGATTTCTCACCCTATTATTCAGATTCAGCCCTAGCATACTCCTTAATGACCGCATTTCTACAGAATTTATTCTATTCTCGTGCTTCTTCTGCCAGACCCTACTTTCACTACCATACATTAAAGTAGGGACTAACACAGCGTTATGAATTACCATACGTGCCTTTTTTGACACATTCTGGCTCTTCATAATAGCGTGTAGAGCCCCATTCACTCTATTTCCTGCTTATACTCGCCGTTCGATATCCTTATCATATCTACCATCCCTGCTAAATACATATCCCAAATATACAAACTCATCCACTTGCTCAATCAACTCCCCTTCTATTCTTATTTCACATAACGTTTTACTTTCTTCTCTTTCAAAAACCATCACTTTCGTCTTACTTGCGTTTACTTTCATACCCCTTTCTTTTAATGACCAGTTCATTAAAGTAACCATCATTTGCAACTCGGCCGCCGACGATGCAAATATGACTTGATCATCGGTGTACAAAAGGCATTTGACGGTTAACTCACCCATTCTCAACCCACATTCTTCAACTTTCAAAGTTTGCAAACAACTGTCCATAAATAGGTTAAACAGCCACGGGGAAGCTACACAGCCCTGTCTGGTACATTTTTGGATGCCAAACCAGTCCGAGTAGACCCCGTTGATCCTGACACAAGCACTAGAGTCCCTATAAAGAGACCTTAATGCCTGTATCAAACCAGCGCTCCACCCAAATGAATTCAGTGTTTGCCATAACACATTCCTGTCCACTCTGTCATAAGCCTTTTCCAAGTCCATGAACACACAACAAAAAACTTTTTGGTTTTTGGTCAAAAACTTCTCCGCAATCATGCGCATGGAAAAGGCTTGATCCGTACACCTCATTCCCTTTCTAAATCCAGCTTGCACATCCAAAATGTTTCCATCAGTTTCTTCCTTTTCTTTCCTTTAACTCTTTTATTTAACAAATTAGCATACAGTTTACCCACAATGCCAAGCAAGCTATATAATACCACGGTAGATTTTACAGTCCTGCTGTGACCCTTTTCCCTTATATATTGGGACTATAACGGCTTTGCACCAGTCTTCCGGTACCCGCTTCAGTTCCCAACATAAATTTAACAAGGTGTACAGCAGGCCGGCCACCACTCCCTCTCCAGCCCATAGCATTTCGAGTGATATTATATCACATCCGGCTGCATTACCTGCTTTCATGCTACCTCTCTCCCCTTCTTTCGGAATTTCTATTTCACTTAATTCAGACGACTCTTCACTAAGTATGGGCGTTTTCAGTTTTTAGTTGCAACGATTACATAACCGATATTTAGTTTTCATATCGTTATTGAAGACCGTTTTCAAATATAGTAATGATTTGGTACTGAATGCACAAACGACAACCGAAACATAACCGCAAACTGTAGCACCAGTGCAACATTTATTTTACGAATTACTTAAACTATTTTAGTTTAGAAGTCAGAGGTTCTAATATAATCTTAAATGTAATATTTAAACATGTATGTTAATATATAATTTATGTAAATTCATTGGTATGAGTTTGATTTCAAAGTCTATAATTAAATGTATTCATAAGAAATAAACATAATTTATATAATATATGGAAAATTATTTTAGGTAGTTTATTTATTAATGATTTTTTAAGTTGGCGATTTTCCTTCATGCTTAACTAGGCTTAGGACTAGCTTAAAAGTTTTAAATTCGAATTCCACAAAATACAAAATAGACAACGCACATTGCACAATAAAGAAAGTTAATCATAACGTAGTAGATACAAGAGGTAGATACATAAAAAATAAAAATAAAACTTTTCGGGCGCATTTTAAAATCGCCGTATTTACAAATTACAAATGATTACACAAGGCGTAAAAATATTTACAGACGTATGTATTCACATTTTTTACTTTTAAATTTTTTCTTTTTTATTTCCAATTTTTTTATTTATCAAATCGTTTTTATCAAGATTTTCATTTAAAATGTAATTTCCTCAACCCTGTCGGGCTTGAGACGACACCTTTTTTCGTTAATGATCAACCCTATTTAAAATATTATAAGAGTTTAAATCAACTTAAACTACACTATAATATATTTTCACTTTACACATAAGTGTCTGAATTAAAACGAATGTTCAAAACGCAAACAAATATATTGCAAATAAATGCACAAACGCTACGTCAAAAATTAATAATTTTATAGATTATAGATAATATCTTAGTGAATGGCACGCGCCACCAAGGTCAAGCGCGTAATTGTTGCGTTTTGAAAAAAATTCAAATTCTAAACTTTCCATTCAAAACATAAACAAAAAGTTGCATAGACCAAGTATAATATGGTCATACAAATCTAATTCCTGTGTCTAATGTCCTAAAGATCGTTTAAATTTGACAACTCTCACAACTACACAAACTTAAAAATTTGGTAATTTTAACTATTTAAAATTCGACCTTATTGCATTAGTAATTAATTATATTTCACTATGTGCACCGTTGTGTGATAACTACCAAAACATGGTAACGAAATCCATATTCGCTTCATCTCTTTCATACGTATTTATGATACCGTCGTGAGAGCGAGAAACAACGAATATCAACGAAGGAAATCGGTTAGTTTGGGCCGTGTTAGCATATCGTTCCAGTTCTACGGTTCCAGTTTGCGTTTTACGTTTTGTACGTTAGTTAGTTAGTTTTGGTTGGATATGTGATAACGGTCATGTACTTAGGTTTATCGATATGATATGATATTTAAATAACATAACGTTATTAGTTACGTTTTGATATATCGGTCTCATGCCTACTCTTCACTCATAAACACGCTTTCAAAGTATTCCTTCCATCTCTTTAAATTTGAAACTTCGTCATTCAGCATACAGCCATTCTCGTCTCGTATAGCATTCATTCTAGGCTGTTTTGAATTTCCCCTGGCAGTTTTTACGAGTTTCCAGAACATTTTAATATTTGCCTGGAAGTTATCAGATATCCTTCTATCATTCTGATCCGTTCTTTCTTGCTTTTTCCTTTCAACAACTTCTTTTATTCTCTTATTTATACGTTTAAAGTCTGCCTTTTTTATTTCAATCTCATAATTCATACCGCCAGAATTACCAGCTTTGGTGGCTAGTAAATCTATCCATGCTCTCTTTTTTGCTTCAACTTCCATCCGTACTTCCATTGGTTCTCTTACTTATACCACATACTTCGGTGGCTGCAGCATCCACCAAAAGTTTCTTAACATTATTCCATACAGTCTTCAAGTCTAAATCATTCATACATAATTCATTCAAACCACTTGTATTTTCCCTCAGTCTACATTTATATTATACTTCTCCTTCACACCTTCATCTTGTAACCTCTCTATTCTTATACGCTGTAACGCAGTGGTAGACACAGATGTCCGATGCCGCCAACGCCTGAATAGACCATTAATTCGGCATAAGACCAAGTAATGATCCGTCCCTACGTTGGACCCCCGGTAAACCCTTGTATCCACCACTGCGCTGCTCATTATTTCATCCACAATTATGAAATCTATCATCACCTCTTTCCCATGTATACATGTGAATCCTCTTATGACGAAAGAAAGTGTTCATCACAATAATATTCTTTTCCACACATACGGTGAGGAGGTCTTCACCATTCTCATTTATACTTTCATCGCCAAACGTTCCTAATATCCTTTCATAACCAGACCTCTTCACCCCAACCCTTCCATTAAAATCTCCTAACATAATAATATTTTCATTTCCCTTACATTTCATCAACACCATCCTTACAATATCCCAAAAACTGCTCTCGGATATAAGTGGGCTTAGACATGTCTGGGGCGTACACCCCTAGCACAAACAACTTCTTTAAGCCCACTTTCATTTGTATCCATAGCAGCCTTGAGCTTACACATTCATATTCTTTCACACATTGACCCATTCTTTCTGAAAGGATGACACCGACTCCCTGGCATGCCCACTCGGTCTCGTCTACACCAGACCAGTAAGCGGTATACATGCCATGTTCAGTGGCATCCTTTCCCTTTCGTTTCGTCTTATTTACACATAACACATCTATTCCTCTATCATTCATCATTTCGCATACTTCATCCATTTTATCATTCATTGCTCCACATACATTCAGCGTAGCCAGACGGGCCTCCGCAATCCACTTTTCGCCCCTCCGGGCGACCTCATCGCCGGTTTTTCTCCCGGAGATTCTTCGCACCCCTGCACCATTAAAGGGGCGCCGGGAACTCGGGGCCATTTCTTTTGTTTGTTGGCTCATGGTGCGAAATAGGGGGTAGTAGATTTTACGCCGCTACCATACGGCGAGGAGCCGAGTCTATCCTTTCGGCTTTGTCTCTCGTTTAGCAACACCCGGGGGACACGTGTAGGGTGGGCCTAGGGTTAGGTGGTCGAAACCTACGGACGCGAGCGACTCATCCCCCATATTTTATAGTACAGAATTTATATCAACTACTTGGTGTTTAAATTGATTTCGTTTAATGTAATTCACAAAATATATTTAAAGTTCTTTATTATCTATATCTTTTAAAATATTTATATGTAATAAGTGTAATATTAAAGTCACACTACCTTGTTTTGGAACTTACAATTTTTACATTTGTTTTTAACTTGCTCAGGATGGCGCTTTGAGATGGGACAATGTGAATAAAAATTATAAAACGAAACTATTAGCCTTTACCTCAACAATAGCCTGCCGTGTTCTTCTTACCTGCGGGTGCTCCATTCCATATTTTACTTCTTTTATCGATACTTAGAAAGTCAGCAAATGGGTTGGCTCGACCAGGGAAGGATCACACTTATTTGCACATACATAGTACCAGCGTAAAACAACAGTGTAATAGTGCTGTATTTCGTATGGTGAGCGACGAGACTGGAGACCCTTTTTACTTATCTTAGTTCTCAGGGTTGACTACGCATCTGAATTTTGATACGTAATCGAGGATAGATGCCAAGTGCCTAGACGATAGCAAGATAGTTGGAGGCAAGGTCGCTGTTTGTGCCCCTCGGGAAAAACTTCCAGGCAAAATCCATTATCCGTTACAGCCTAATAAATACAACTGCTGAACATAGGCCTCCTCCATAGATTGCCTCATAAAATTGTGGATTGGCGATCCTAGTGTCAGATGAGTGGGACCTTTTAGTGGATTGAATAGTTAATTTAAATACCCCGTATTTATACCAGATTAGATACTACAGTACTTATACCGTTATATTCCAGAAGCCACAAGATCCAGGCTTTTCCTTATTCTCTTCTCACGGTTCAAAAAATCCGTAAACCAAAATCTCTTAATATTAAAACGATTATTAACAAATATATCCTATACCACTTAAAACTTGTGCCGAGCGTGATGAATATATTTCAAATAAAAAAAAACATTTTATAAGAATTCGCTATTATTAGTAGTTATTACTACTAGTATTTTTGTTAACTATTCTAGATAATCTAATATTGCTAGAACTATGAGCAGTTTATGAGATTAGAAGATTCGTAGAACCAAAATCTCGAAATTTTCGAAGTCCGTACTCTTAATCAGGCTACTGCCGCTTAATCGAATCCTTTTAGAAATGCTAAGGTCTATATGAAGCCGGAATAAAAAAGCCTAAGAAAGAAATAAATAAGAAAAACTGTAATATACTTTATGAAGGGAGTGGCTTATGTCCAGTACAGGATCATAATGTTGACAACCTGTTGTTGATTATACATGCGTTTGTTCTCAAGGACTTGTAATGTGTGAGTAAGTTGTTTGTACTTTTTACAAAATAATAAGCAATTGGCAACAACAGCTTCAAGTTCCGTACATACGTTTGCTCTGAACAGAAATACTGTTACAATAATCGATGCGATTCGGACAATAGATGTGCGAGGTCATCAGAAAATTTGATGACTGCAGCGAGCGCGATTCTCGAGGCGCATTTAGGTGTGCGTTCTCCGTTTGCCACACGCTTGCAAGATTGTATAATTTTGTACAAAAATTGTATAGCTGGGTGACAATTATCCTTAATGTTGCCATTACAATTGGATAAAAGTAGTTTTACGGACATTATAACATGAAATTTATGCGTAGTTTGCGAATAATTCATAATGTTTAGTCAATTAGATATAATAGACCTAAAATACTCACATGAGAAAACCGATTCTAATTCATTCTTGTCAAAATTCGAAAGGGTATTAAATAAAAAAATACTAATTCGATAAGGATGATGTCTGGATACTAACACCGGCTTAGGAATCAGTAATAAAAAATTAAGTCTAAAACAAGGCGATACCCCGACCAAAACCTTGCGATAGTGCGTTTTTCTTCGTTATTCAGAGACTATTATCTCATTAGTTATGAGAAATAAACTACATCTAAAAGCACATTATTAATGTTCGATATCCTATGATCACATTCCACGTGCTAATTTGTTTTTATGTGTTATAAAAACATTTAAAATCTACTTTTAAAAAATGACTAAAATTATTGATTACATGCATCTGTTGCTAATGGCAACGCTCTAATCATTTGAGGATTACACTAATGGATAGATAATTTAAAATCTGTATTTTTCACGTTTTATTTAATTTCTAAAGTTCGCTTTTCTTTTTTATTAAATAATTCCAAAAATTGTGTGAATTCTATGGAGTGAGGGCGGCAGTGTGCTGCAAGCGTTCGTACGAGGAAGCCGTGTCGCTCTCGTCGTCGTCGTTTCGTGTTTCGCTGCAAATATTTATAATATTATTTGAGTACCTACCTACCAACCGATGTGCTCACGTGTTTTTTTACCACGAAAAGACGCTACGATTGCGTTGTTGTTAGAATATAATTTTGTGTAATTTGTGGGTTGATTAGTGCAAATGCCTAAATACAAGAAGAATAAACGTCAACGACGTCAAAATGCTCTAAAGATGAATGAAATTCTGTAAGTAATTTGATGTATTATGCAAAGTTTACCTACTTTGATTCCGCTAAATACCTACATGTTATTAGATAGTATCTTTTTATTTTAGGAAGAGAAGAAAAATACCTGAATGCTAATTTGACAACGAAAATAATTATTCAAGTTTACCAATAATTGAATATGATAATGGTATGATAATGGGTAAGTCGGACGCACTTTTGAGTCCATAGAGTTAGGAAATTACTATGTACATACTAATATACTTATGAAATTTTATGTGATATTTTTTTGTGGTTAACATGTAAATAATATGAACCTTTTCAAATATATAGCTAAAATATGTATCTAAATGATTTATTATAAGTAATTCAGTTTTGTTTTCATGCAATATCTAATATAATTAATTCTTTATTGCAGGATAAATACGAACAATGACGACGATACGCCAGTAAACGACTTGAGTCAAGAAACCGTAGAATTACATGATACCTGTCTTGGTTGAAGATGTAGAGGTTTGTTTATTTAATTTTTTGGTTTGTATATATATAGTATAGTGCACAAATATGTACCTAATCAAAATACCTTAGTAGGTATTGTGTTTAAGTACACACTTGTGCCTGTGATCAGGTAAAAGATATCTAAGTAAGTATTAATACCAAGTAGGTATTAGCGCTAAACAGATCAGTAGGTACTAATGCCTACACAGTATAATCTAATCACAATACCTTGGTAGGTATTGTAATTAGGTATAAACAAGTACTAAGTAGGTAGGTATAAATATTTCTTTATCTACATCTATTTTTAGGAGCCTTTATTTAGTCTGAATCATACATAAAACTGTATTACTGATTTATTTACTTATACATAGTTTTCTTTTTTGCAGTCACAAATATCTTGTGAGGCTGAAAAAGGCAATAATGAAAAAATAATAAGAAGAAGAATAATTGACGTCAGCCGCTTCTTTTCGGAATTAATAAAAATTTCAAGTCATGATCCATTGGGTTGCAGCTTCACCGAACTATAACTTATCGGAGAAACACAAAAGTGCTTAGAGTCGAAATTTACGTTTAAATGCCAATTATGCAACCAAAATTTTTAATAGAAAATGATAATTGTAGTGAAAATTATTTATCGTTAAATAAATGCGCAGTCGCAGGTACGATTGATATAGGCGCGGCAAATTTGCAACTAAACGAGCTATTGTCATTAATGACGATTCCATCTTTGTTCACCCTGCCGTTAGAAATTGCGAATTGTTTTTCTCTTTCTGCAGTGTAATTCATGGAATCGACTAAAACATCTTCCCATTTCCTACTGATAACTTCATGGTTCTTTAAATACGTCTTTTTAGATAACAACGGGAGGTTGATTGCTGCCATAAGTGCATCCAGCTGTGAATTAGTACTACTAACTATTGCAAAAGTGCCTGCGACAGCGCACATATTAATATTTCGGTAGCTGTCACTGCAGTTGTCTCCATTTATGACAAACTTTCGATTGCAAAGCCGACATTTAAATGTAAAATTGACTGTAGGAATGTGAACTGCGAAAAACTGAACACAATGATGGAGGAGCTAGCACGTCTCCAACCAGCTCCGGTCAATCGCTCGTCCCCTGCGACAACGCGTGACCTCATACTGCATAACAGGCGGTCTCCGAGTTACAAGAGCTGGCTTAGGAAGCTCTCCGTCATTGGCCGTACTCAACAGACCTCGCGCCTACAGATTTCTTCCGTTTTTCTCCCGTCCAGTTGATTTCTTACTGCGCTGGCAAAGATGCATCGATTGCATGGGTGATTAATTTGATTAATAAAAATAAAACATAAATAACGTTAACTTATTTCATAAAAACGGCAATTTCATAGGTAAATACCTAAAATTTAAATTACATTTTATGATCAGTGATCGAAGTCAACTAGTAAGCAGTGGTATACTTATAACGAAAACAATAAAGATAATAAAAACATGACTAGTATCTTACCATCAGTCTTATAGCACTAATACATAAAAATAAATATTAGGTTATATAATATGTATATATACATAACCTTTATATATTGTGCGTGTTGTATGCGTAGTGTGCGAGTTTATATTGAGTGTGGGTGTATGTATGTGTATATGTTCATTTAATAGCTGTATTGTAATAATGTCTCTATTTGTTCATAATTTAAGAAAGTTAAAAAAAAATTGTCATCAATTTCTTAAATTCAAGATAATAAAATTGACTTTATATTTTATTTTGTTCTATTTATTAATAACAACCCAGTATTCTTTATCACAAATAATTACAATACCTCATTAGGTATTGTAATTGGGTAAAAAATATCTAACTAGTTACTAATACCTACCCAGTAAATATTAAAATAATAAATGTAGTTATAAACATGACTAGTATCTAAAAAAGTATAGTTACGTATGTAGTAATAAAATTGAATAAAAATAAAAACAAACATGTTTTTTTTCATCCTCATCAATCATTGGGGTGAGGATAATGTCAGCCAGCATAAGTAATAAGCAGGCTAAGTTACAAGGTGCTCAGTTCAAAAATTAGTAGGTAAGTATGTTACTTTTCAATACGTGACTCGTAAAAATTGACAATAATCAAAAAACACATCTGCGAAACATCTACTAAATATAATATACCTACCTACCGACCTACCTATTTACCCATAGTGAGTAGGTATCTTTTAAACTCACTATTTTCAATGCTTCATTTTCTCATGTTAGCTTCCCGGGCGTTCGAAATGAATGGTGTCATTTTTATTAATTAGATAATATATGAGAATACATAATTCTAATATAATGCAACTAATATACCGAATAAAGAAAATGAAAATACATTAATCATTGTCTGCCGTGTCTATTTCCATTAAATAGTTTATAGATGTTGAAAAAATAATACTACGTTCGTACTGTAGGTGGCGTCTGGCAGATTTCTTCGCGATATATTGTAGGAAGAGTCGGCGGACAGAATGCTCAAGGTCGTTCGCTAGGGGTAACGTCTTAATAACAAAACAAAAACTTAAGGTAGGCCGGGTGTACTGCAAGGCAGACACTCGAAGCGACAGAAATTAAAAATAAATTAATATTAAACGCGTTAAATGCAGAACTAAGTTTTATCCAACATATTCATCCCCTTTTTATTTATATAAAAAATACAAGAGCGTATCTAATTTTACTGATTTTTTTAGTAACATTTGTATCTTTAAAGTCCATTTATACTGACAGCCCTAGTCTTCAATGTTACTATATCCATAACCGTATCAGACACATTATTTTAATTACGATCAGCCCTACTCTTTTGCGTTGTTTGTGAAGTATATAAGGGCGAATTATTTTTATAATACTTTAGTATTGGCTTTGCTCGTAAAAAATAACGTTTTGGATTTCAAATCCTTATAGGTACTAATCTTTCTTTTGCAGAAAAGTTTGAAATTTGTGGCGAAGTGATTCAATTGCATTGTAAGAAAATATATCAATCGCCAAATTGCTTATCATCAAGTCATCATGATCCTGCCTATTGTGATTTTGCTTAACAGCGTTGTGTAAGTAAACCTTAAACCTGAGTGGAGAGTGTTCGGTGGTGCATGCAGCGTAGGGAGAAAGTTAAATGTATTCACTTGCGACCGCCATTTAGTACACGGTGATATAAGAGCGTGTGTTTGTCTTGCACGCCGAACGTGTTCCTTATACTTATTATACTCTTTGGTGTTGTCCCACCGAACGCTCTTCACTGGAACTTTACCCTTCACTATAATATTACGAACAGGAATGTAACTGCGTCTGCCTGTTTATTTTTTATATATGGTAAATCCTTAATTAGTTCAGGGGTTTAGCCTAAAAAGTTATAATAATTTTTATATAATTTTTTTGCTCCCGCCGTTGTGTAATTTAGATATTAAACTATACAAAATATAGTAAAGTGTATAGACGTTTGCTATAACATATATAACATGCCGGCTGTCTTCACACATATAAAATCTGTGAAGTTTATATGTGTGAAGACAGCCGGCATGTAACCATCGTGGCTGCAGCATTTGAGACACGAGGCAGATTAGCAGAAGTCCAGGTGAGTGCAGATGCATTCCTTCACATCCTTCCTGTAGCCCGAATTTAGGGGCATTTGCAGTATCGCAAAATAGTAAATTCGCACCATGCAGTCCATTAATTTACATAAAATCATCCTTTTAATAATTCTGAATCTGAACCAGCAGTTGGTCATTTAAACCAACACAGCCATTTTTGGCCCTTCGCCAGGATCAGAACCATAGCTGGGCCTTCTCGCCGTATTATAATTAATTAACCAATTGTTGGTCACCCCGGCCGGGATAATTTTAATTCATCAATTTCTGGTTTTTATAAGGATATAATTCTTACTATGTGCTCGTATTAACACTAAAGTTGCCGTTATGTACCTACAAAGAACACTGTCTATGTATTTATAGTCGACTTCATAAAAAAGCCTTTAATTCGACTTTAATTTTGTTGTTGTATGTATGTTACGCGACATCTGTGTCAATTGTTAATCGAATTTAATAATTCTTTTTTTATTAAATAGATTATTCTTCAAGAGTTGTTCCATATAAATTTGAAGAAAAACTTCCACCACTAAGGTTGGCAAAATATAAGATGAAGTTTTTAATGGCACTGTTGTCTAGAGATTGTGACATTCCTCTATAGTAAAATTTCGCATTATGAAGACGGGGCTTTAAATCTTCTAAAAGCAGTCTTAACTCCGACTTTAGAATGTAAAATTATTTTAATCTTTATAGTTTTTTGAAGTCGGCTTTTAATTTTTATTAAGTTAATTTGGTGTTACGTAATATATTTGTAGTGCAGTTAATTTTAATTTTAAACGCGCATGTCAACCGTGGCAAATATAACTAATACAACCTCTATGAGACAATCTATCGGGGGGCCTATGTTGAGCAGTGGATATGATGTAATGATAATGATGTTGACGATGATCGTTGAATTTGAAAGTGCATTAAAATAAAAATACCGTGCAACCAAAACTTTACAACAAAGACCTTGAAATTCCATTAAAGACTCATTGGAACTAGTATAGCCAGCGTCCCCTTCTCCTTCAATATATTTATGTCATCCTAATTAGTATTCATTTGAAGTTGGCTGCAGGTGTCCAAGGATTGCAGTAGTCACTTTCTATCAGGTCGACTGTATGTTCGTTTGTGGCTTCAGTTTTATATAAAATAATCTGAAAAACGGTTGACCCTGCAGGCCATCCCCGGAACTTCCCGCTTATTTTAAAATCTATTTAATTTTTGTTTTTTTGGTTTTATTTTTTGAAAATATTTGAAACGGCTTGACCGTTTGACTTGAAAATCTAATCAGCTCGAAATCTCAAAGAACACTTTCGAGCGACGTATCGCCCATCTCGATCGATTGATTCGTTCTAAAGATATCGTACGACAAAATTTTATTTACATACATACATACACACATACACACACACACACACACGCACGCACGCACGCACGCACACACACACACACACACGGCTGGACGTTTAGCCGGGAATGATCGAATTTCAAAACATGGAGATCTGATGAAAATTCGTATTCTCAAAATCGGACTGAAATCTATAACTTCCTACTTTTAAAAATTATTAATTTTCAAAGCGGAAAGAACACAGGGAAACCATAAGCGATTTCGTTTCATTCAAATAAATACGTTGTTCCGACATACGGAGAAAATAATGTATTTAATTATTGTGTGAGGCGTTACGTTTTTCGGGACGTGTATTATTTTTTGGGGCATTCGCCTATCAAATGACCACGCTTTTTACAAGATTACATAATATTTTCCATTATGAAAATGTAAATATAATAAGATATATTTTAAAGTGCAGTACATGCAGTACATATGAACTTATAGTATGTAGACAGCAACGCTTTCGATTATTTTGATTTTCCAAAACTTGATATTTAACATATTCGAGACTGCAGCGCGAGGCGTGTGCAACTTTGACTTTAATAGCAGCTGTGGCTTTGAATTTTTGAAGACTAAGGGATCTAATTACAGCGGTACGTCGATATTGTGTTATCTGTGAGGAGACGTTACGTGTGGTAATGATAATATGATCATACGAGCTCACACTCGAAATTTAAGGTTTATTGTTGTCCACAATGGAGCAGCAGGAAGTTCTCAAGTGATGCGATGCGGGCTCGCGCTCAGCAGCGGTGTGTTATCGTCGACCACGAATAACTATGAGGGCTAAGGCATTGGTGTTTCTTTCTACTTATTTCTTCCTAAGAAGACCAGTATATTGACTAATTTCCCACGATCCCATTTCTGACACCAAAATTGTGAGCTTTAAATCTTCTAAAAACTGTCTTAACTCCGACTTTAGAAAGTTAAATTATTTTAATCTGTTTAGTTTTTTGAAGTCTGCGTTTACTTTTGTGCACCAAAATTGTGAGCCTGGCCAGCAGTGAGTCGTTTTAAAATAAAAATAAAACATTTTTAACTTCTGCAAAAACAAATTGCTTAAATTTAACTGCTCAATGGAAACTTAATGTAGTATAAGAATGTTGTCTACCGGAAAAGGTTAGAGTTGGACTGCATATATTATACGAAAAATCATTTTTATTTACTAATCCTTATAATATGGCAATTACTTCATTATACATCGAGTTGTTAAAGTTCTAAAAAGGTGCAATTTGTGCGATTTCACCAATGATCTGAGTGTTACAATAAACATCATGTAAATTTTGTTGTAGAACGTTAACACTTGCCGAACCACCTTCATCCGATAGTGGACAGCAACGATTAGCTCCGCAGGTAATCAATCTTTTTATATTTTCGCCATGCAATATTTTTGTAAAACAGATTGCAAAAGAGCTTGAATTAAGGTTAAAATTATTAAAATATCTTTGCCTTTCCTTTATAGCGGTTGATATTTTAGGTATGAACAGTCTTCGTTGGCGTAAAGCTAAATTGTGATTCATGCGGGAATTAAAGCGAGGTAAAATTCCGCTGAAGGATTTAACTCTTTTACCTGTGAGCTGTGGTGTGTTGCTCATAGGGGATGTCTATCTATGTAGGGAATCTAATGAATATAGTGCATAAGAGCATTAATTTTTGGTATTGCGTTCATAAAGTATATGCACGTTTATATATTAACAATTTTGTCAGAACATTAATTAAGCATTACTAATGTTTTCTTTACAAATATATTTTAATTTGTTTGTCACTTCAGTTGTATAAAAATATATTTTGCAGATTTAACTATTACTTAAATCTTGACTTTAATCATATATTTCCAGAACGACGAAATGCTCCTTCCTCCATCACTATTTTCCATGATCGAACAGTCGGGCCAAAAGTTAAATAGTGCATTAAAAAAATTCGAAGTCTCCAGTTACGGCACAAACAAAATATCAACAATAAATGACAAAACGAGTGCAAATATGTCTAGAAATGAAGTCTTAAACGAAATCGCCGATATAATTTTCAATGGCATACCGCAACATGAAAAAGTATTGGAATGGTTGCTACGAGATATTCAACGTGGTAATCATTTATTGCTAGTCGAGAACCGGGGATCGGAAAATAATAAAAGTGCAAACGAAGTATTACAGCTTTTGAATCGCCCAACGGAACACATACAACTGCACCGCGACACAACGATACAGTCTTTGACAGTACAGCACACTGTCAAAGATGGAATTGTCTTTTACGAGGATTCACCACTGGTCAAAGCCGTTAAATATGGCCATGTATTAGTTGTAGATGAAGTGGACAAAGCGCCAACAAACGTAACATGCAGCTTAAATACATTAATGGACACTGGAGAGATGGAACTGAGTGATGGTAGAAGGATAATTCCCAAGGAAATGTATAGCACTGAGGGCAAATCAGCGAATTTGATTCCTGCGCACAAAGATTTTAGAATGATACTAAAGGCTCGTAGAACTGGATTCCCGTTCTTGAAAAAAAACTTCTCTGATTATTTAGGTAATTTTAACGTTGTTACCAAATTCATTAATTAAGGGTTTTTATTTATTTATATATTATTAAGTAAGGGGATCCAGAACCCTATATTATCCCGTGTGTGTCGTAAGAGGTGACAGGGATGAGAGAAAACAATCTGAAACAGGGGATGGGCAGCAATATAACAGTTCAAAAAACTGCTATTGCCAACACACCTGTCAAGCGTGGAAACTATGGCAAATATCTTCCTATAAGGCAAGGCTAATTTATGGGGAAACCTATATTCAGTAGACGATTTTTGATAGACTGAATTGAATTAATGAATCACCAAATACCATGAAGTACCCGTAAGATAATCCCTTACCCCATAATCGTTTTAAGTGGAAACAGCGATGAGGGAGAGAGAAAACGAACAGAAGATGGGCAGCTGCATTTCCCGGGTGACAATTCAATTGCCAACCCGCTTGCCACGGGGACTTTTGATGAGCTGTAATGAATGATGAATAAATGAAAATCACGTAATAATCCATTTCGGATGTATTGTAGCTTTTGCTATAGTTGAAGTTATACCAGTAGTATTCGTAACTGATACTTCTGGAAGCCGCAAAATTAATGAAGCACTGCCCCTTGGCGACTTTATCATACTTATGGTCGTATGATAGAATATGTTACACGTAGCGGAGTCACATTCCAGTTGCAGCATAGTAGCTATATTTGCAGCACAGAGGGGTCGTCTCGACCACAGAAGGCCCACGCTCTTATAGAATACTAGCGTAAAATAATAGAATAGTGCTATTGTATAATTTTTTCGTATGGTAAGTGACAAGAATTGAAGAATCTTTTTACTGGTCACAAGTTTTTTTTTTTATAGAATAAGGGTGACAAACGAGCACACAGTCCACCTTATGGTAAGCGGTTGCAGTGGCCCATAGACATCTACATCTATCTTCGTTTGCAAATTTAAATGCAGATGCGTTGTCAGCCGTGAGGACTAAGATAGAATGCCTCTTTTCCAGTAAAAAGGGTCTCCGGTTCTCTACACTCACCATACGAAACACAGCAGCATTAAGCTGCTATTTTACGCTGGTATTCTGTGACAGCGTGGTCCTTCCCCGGTCGAGCCGACCTATTCGTGCTACAACTATACTATTAATATAGCTGCAGCATGGCTCTACCACGTAAATAATTCATCCATCCATTCATGTTAATCCTCAAAGGTTGCAACGTATCTGCATTTTGATTCTTAATTTTTGATTTTCAATAGGACAGAATCGAGATTACCAGCAGGTGAACTGTGGCTGGTTTTCAATAAACCTTGCTATTCAGCTGGGAAATTTTATTAGCGACCAATTAAGTAAACGATGTTTGCATTCTTCGCAGGTCTAGAGGACAGCGGCATGCGTAGCATCAGTGCGTCACTGCCACTGGGAAATCGTTCGCGCCGGCGCCGTGCTACTTGTATGTATGATGTGTAATTTAAAAGTTTCTAGTATATTGTAAAATTCAATGATTCCTTATATCAACATGAACATTACACCTTGAATTTAGCTAATTTTACGGCTTTTATCGCGATTAATTTAGCTCAGTCTGTTCGACGTCCTAATGTCATAGTTAACACTGGCTATCTGAAGGTAACCAGTGTTAACTATGACATTGGTATTTGGTCCGATTTAGGTAGAATGAAAGCTCATTTCAAGATAATGTAAGCACATTATCTTGAAATCTTGCAGTGGTATGCTTGGGTTTGGAGTTAATTTTATGAACTATAGGATCCCAAGCAGATGCTATCACCCAGACATCTTCTCTATCGAAATTTTGAAGTCATTTTAATATAAACAGTCCGCGAATCATCCTTTGCAGGAATCGGTGTTCTTTTGCAAGTATTTGTGGTCTATCGATGTCTGATGTAATAGGGGCGATTTTGAATATGTTCACAGACTGCAGACTTCTCGGAGTGTTGGTCTGACACGAAATGTCGACCGTTAAATTAAACGCGATAAAATCCTTAAAATTAGTTCTACTCAATATTGTAAAAGTTATCAATATACTTAAGTGAATTATTTAAGTAATCACAAAAAATTCAACCTACCCATTACTTTCTCCTTAGTACCTACCTGCTATTTTATTCTGTGACTTTGTTATCTACTATAATAACATGATAATTGTAACAATTTGACATTTCTTCCCCATCGGTTGTCGGTTCTTCGAATGCCGGCCCATTGCCACTTCAGCTTACTAATCCGTTGGGCTATGTCGGTTACTTTGGTTGTACTGCGGATATTCTCGTTTCTAAGTTTATCACGCAGAGAAACCCCGAGCACAGTGCTTTCAGTAAGTTTCGAGTTAATCAAAATAAAGAGTTTTATACAAACACTAACACCCTATTTCACCCTCTAAGGGGTTCAATTTAAAAAAATCTTTCATACTCATCATCGATCACTAATTTTTTATTAGTTATCGATGATACTCATGGACAAATTTAGAGGAATGCAAGAAAATTTGTATAAAACAAAACATCATGTATATTTGTGACAAATATGTGTATAAATTTGGATTTTGCCTATTATTCGTTAATATAAAATTGAAAACGTCGAAAAAACAAACGATCAAATGGCTATGAAAAAAAGAAAAAGAAAGAAACATTTTTTTTAATAATCAGTAGTAGTGTTACCTCTCTAGCTCTTCGAACTACTTCCATTCTCTTTGGCATACCCCTAATCAAGTTCTTAATAAAATCTTGAAAGATTGCGTGCCATTCGTCGTGTAATGCGTTTTAAGATCTCTCAAATCAGCAGGGGCAGGATTTCTTTTCTTAATTTATCTTCCAAGCTTATCCCATACATGCTCTATAGGGTTTTAGTCGGGCAAGAGCGCTGGCCACCTCATAGCATTGATTTCAACATCTCGAAGGTATACGACAACTATGGCCGCAGTATGGAGGCGTGCATTATCATGTATAAAAACAAATCTATCTCCTATAAAAGGGACAAACGGCACTACAATTCCTTCCAAAATCTCCGTTACAGTCATATCGTGCTGCTATTAATGACTCATTCTCAATGACGCGGAATTCAACGTGCCCTCATACAAATACCTCTCTATACCATAACTGACCCTCAACATCATTGAAAGAGTCCAATGATGTTGCACTGAGCATACCTCTCTCCCGGGCGTCTCCACGCTTTAATCCTTCCTTTATCTGGCTTCAGGCAAAATCTGGACTCATCTATGAATAGAACTTAACTCCAAGCTTTGTCATTCTAATCTTAGTGATTGCGTGTAAAATTAACTCGATGGCATTTGGCAAGATGGGGGCCTCTGGCAGACAAGTGTGAATTTATTCCGGCCGATTTCAGTCTTTTTCCCCACAGTTTTTGTGCTTACTGTAACCCCTCGAACTTCTTGTAGCTTTGTTCGTACCTCAGCATAATTACAACAGGCAAAAATTAAACATTTTTGCATTCCTCTAAATTTTTCCATGAATATAAATATATGTATATGTGTATATATATATATACTAGGTTGATCAATAAGTTTTCGGAATAGGACACTTATCAATGAGTTATATAAGTAAAGCGTTATATTTTTTCCGTATCTTAAATTTGTTAGTATCCAGGCTAAAAAATTTTTTCAAACTTCACATTTGGCGAGAATTTGATTCGTATGGAAAATGGAGAAACTCAGACATAGACATAGACATAGACATGCGTTTATTCAGCAACTTACACTCATACATTTTCATACAGAAAATAAAATGATACATAAAAAACAAACATCAAAGATAAAAGTAGTTAAGAAAAACAGACGTAAAATTATCCGATTGCATGAGTGATGTGATGCTGAAAGGGCACTGACTGAACATAATGCTATCGCGGAATTACGGTAGCGTTGGTTTTCAGCAATGCCCATTGAGGTTGGACTCGCCCGCGAGGATAGTGTGTTCGCTTTATTTCTATTTTCGAGAAAGATGTTATCAAAATAATAAAATAAAATAATGGAAATGAAAAGGATGGGAACTTTATTTATGCTAGTATATATAAATGTATATAATAAATAATATAATGAGTATTTACTACAAAACAATAGAGATATTTATATTATGCTATGAAAATAAAATGCAGCTATTTTATCCGCCTAAAGTTAAACTGACAAAAGTATTCTTTTACTTTTATTGAAAAGGCTGATGGTATTTAGTTGACGGATAGGTGGGAATTGCTTCCAGCATTTAGTAGCTGCATATCGGAAACTACCGCGGAATGCTGCCGTTGTGTGTTTTGGTATTGAAAGGACATTTGATTTTGTTCGAATGTTCTTAAAATTAAATCCTTGCGCCATTTTAGTTTTCTAACAGATACCCGGGCTTTTGTATTGAAAACACCGAACATTAGTGTTGCCAAATGTAGCGCTCTTAATTGGGACATTCTTAATAACTTTGATTTGTTTAAATAGGGACTGACGTGAGTTCGTGGGGAATGTGGTGTATATATCTGGCACAAGCATTTTGAATCCTCTGAATTATTCGGTCAGTTTTCGAAAGCCTTGGTCCATATACCGTATCGGCATAGTTTAGCCTGGAGTACAAGGGAGTTGCAAAGCGCGCAGATCTTCACTCAAAACTCACGTATTCAGTATAATACTTTTAAAATACACTCTAAAAATACTGTCTCAAAGCGAAGCACGTCATCCATCAGCAACCCCAGATTCTTGGCTTCAGTCACACGATTAACCTTCTCCCCGAGGACACACAAATCAGGATTATTTGCAACTCTTCGATTTATCTGTCGCTTTGATACCAATACTATGTATTTTGATTTTGCTGGATTGAGTACAAGAGTGTTGGCTTCTGACCACTGGGCGATTTTCGTTAGATCTCTATTTAAATTATTAACAGCCCACTTGGTAAAAGGAAAGATATACCTGCAAATCGTCTGCATACATATGATATTTACAGTTCTGAATGACTGTACTAATATCTGCTATATACATTATGAAAAAAGGGCCTAGTATGGAACCTTGGGAACTCCTCTCGTTACAGGACAAGGATTTGATAGAGAATGTGTACCATCTTTTAATTATTTTAACCAACTGCATGCGATCATTTAGATAACTGGAGAACCACTTGATTGCGGTTGGACCGAATCCATAATAGGAAAGCTTGGACAATAATAATTCGATATTAAGAGAATCGAAAGCCCGTGAGAAATCAAGGAGTGCCATAATTGTTCCTTCACCTTTATCTTGAGATGCTAAAATATTGTCCACTACGTCTAATAGTGCTGTTGTCGTGCTGTGATGCTTTCTAAACCAGACTGCAGTTTCGGTAGTATGTGATTACTCACCAAGTACGCTTCAAGCTGTGTACATACTATTCTTTCCAGAATTTTCGACAAACAGGGTAGGATGCTGATAGGGCGCATGTCTTTGAAATTTATAATGCTATTGGTTTTGGAATTGGTGTAACCAAAGCGGTTTCAGACGTCAGGAAATAAGACGTGGTTATCGATCTGTTTACTATCGCGGTGATTACTTTTAGCGTGTAAGGAAGTGTTAAAGAACCATATCCAGGTATATGCCGTCAGCGCCCAAAGCGTTTGACTTAAGTGAATTAATTATTTTGGCTATTGTGTTTTCGTCTGTAACACTTAACTTGAAACGGAGCTGAATCATTTCCACGTATAGTGCAAAAGTGAGAATTAATCAAATCCGGATCATTTAGTTGGTGAGGAATTGCATAGTCTCTAGATTTTTCTGATATGTTTATTGTCCGTTTAAGATTTTTCAAGAGCTTTAGAATTAGTTAAATTGCGGTTTATATATTGATTAAAATAGGCCTGTTTTTCGCGATATAAAGCTGAGTTTACAGCAATTTTAAGTTCTTTGTAATAACTTTTATGCTTCTCGAGTCTAGTAAAGCGGAAACGATTATGTGCTTCGTTCCGCAGTCTCATCATTTCGTAACCGTAGATGAAACGTGGGTATACAATTTTGACCCGGAGACGAAAAACCAAAGCAAGGTGTGTAAAAGACCGTCTTCCCCGCCAGCCAAGAGATTCAAGGTGTCTGCGTCCGCTGGAAAAATAATGGCCACTGTCTTCTGGAATGCGGAAGGTATAACTAATGATCGACCATTTAAGTAAAGGAGAGACAATACCGGAAATTATTACGTATCATTAATCAAAAAACTACGCGAAGAACTAAAACTAAATGTCGAGGAAAATTGCGTGCTCGATTACTTTTTCATCATGACAATGCCCTTGTCCTTCGATCTGATGTTGCAGGCGCTGCCATCTGAACTGCTGGATTTTAGTTGATGCAGCACCCATCATATTCTCCAGACCTAGCTCGGAGTGATTTTCACCTTTTTACTCACCTGAAAAAGCACTTGCGTGGTATAAAATTCGATGGCGACGATGAGGTGATGTGTGGTGTAGAGGCTTTTGTCCCTGGATCAAGACATTTTTTCCAAGGAAATTAACCAACTTGCAAAACGCTATTCAAGGTGTATTAGCTTAAAGGCGATTACGTTGAAAAATAAATACAATTTACATATTACTTATCCACATATCATATTAGAGTTATTTTTTTGTTTTACAGTTTTGAACCAATTATGGCAATAAAAAAAAGTATTGAACTAGTTTCATTATTTTATTAAAATCCATCCTTATAAACTTACATACAACATGTAAAAATCTCAAAATCAGCAACTGGATTTTGACCGCGAGTGGCGTTCGCCTCCGATGATTTAAGCATTCATGTACATTGTCCTTAAATCAACCCTTATTACAGCTGGGGGGATAGGCACAATTGTCAAAGCGGTCGGCACTAGCTCAAAGGTCACCACTGCCGTGATGGGCGACTCTGGCACAGGCGCACATACAGCTACAGCAGTAGCTTCAGGTACAGCAGTCGCCATTGCCACATCAATTACCTATGGCTCGGGATCCTCGACCTCTACAGCGATTGCTTCCGGCACATCAACTGCTTCTGCCTCATCATACTCATATGACCAAGGAGTCGCCACTACTACAGCAATCTCTGCTGGCTCGTCGTCCGCCGTCGCTGAGGCTATCGCCAGAGGCAATGAACGTATCACCGACACAAAAATTCAGGCCTAAACTTATAGATTTATAAGAAGGTTAGAACATCTAATGCAATAGCTTTAAACGAATTTTAAGCCATAAATGTATATAGTTATTAAAATTATGCGACTTTTATTACTACTTTTTATTGATATAATGGTTTCTTTTAGACAATATGAACTTTATAATATTTTTCCCCAGCACTGTGATTCCACTTTTTAAGTCTAACCCTGGGACGTATTGGTCGTAGTAAAAGCCTTTGAAATTAAAATGGTAAATTATTATTTGGGATAGTTGAAATGTAGGGAATCAACACAAACTCTCTTTTAGATGCTCCGGTCAAAAAAGTGCTATTTATAATATTTATCCCCAGCTCTGTGATGTGAATTTGAATCTATTTGAATTATGATTGTGCCGTTTCACATTCGCGACTTATCAAGGTTTCGTATCAGCAGATTTGGGTAGCCAATCCTAGAAGTTGAGAAACTGGACTGTTTAGGCAGTTTAATTCGCCTACTATCACGTGTAATTTTGTTTTAATTTTATTAACAGATTCAGTTTTTGACGATAGAACTGCTTTCTCACATAATCAATTTTCGATTTGGATATTATTCATTAAAATTGGGAAAACGTATGCAATAAGCTTCCAATCCAATTTTGCCAAATATTGATATCATTCTATACAATTAACTTCAACGTTTCATCAATGATTAATAATAATAATAATAATAATGTGTTTTATTTATTTATATATTATTTGTGTTGGTATATTTAATATATATACATATATATTTATGTATATTTATTTACTATATTTCTTTTATATATTTATTCAGCCCAACCAAATGAGAATACTTTATAAATATCCCAAATAATAATAACAATAATAATGTTTATTTCTCCTCACAAAAACAGACCGTACATAATAAAAAAAAATATATCTATTAAAATACAAGTATGTTCATACTCATAGTCTAGAATATGTGAGGAGCTGATGTCTGAGTTAGACAATAAAATACCTGTATTACAAATCACCAGGTCCCCGTGGGATAAACAAGAGCATTACTCGTGATTGAGTGTTACAATTGTCATAGAACTTATATAATGATACTATAATGAATTATTATGATATATGAGACTATTTAATTTACATTAAAAAAAGTTGTGCTAAAAAGTTACAGTACTTTCATTACCTCGTGTGTGTGTGTGTGTGTGTGTGTGTGTGTGTGTTTGTATGTGTGTCTGTGTGTGTTTGCATGTACGTTTGTGTGAAAAAAAATTATGAAGTAAGTTTTCTATACGTTACTGCTTTGGTAACAGTAAAATCGATGTGTAAGGCTAGTTCTGTACCGAGTTATAGTGCAAACTTTATCCTTGCGGCGCTGATTCCTAAGGTTATCTGGTTCATATTTTAAGTGGAAATGTTGTTTAAGTAAAGTATATAAAATGTAAAGCTGTCTGACGGTCAGGACTTTCCATTTTTGAAAGAGATCAAACGTTGGATGATAGAATGGTAGGAATGAGCTCACTTTTAAAAGTGCTCTTTGCGCTCGTTCAATTTTTAGAAAGTGTGTTTTACAGGCACCACCCCAAGAAGTAATGCAGTACATAAGTTGCGACTGGCAAAGAGCGAAGTAAACTGATTTTAATACGTTTTCCTGGGCCACATGTCTCAAGGCCTTAAATATTACCGTTAATTTGCGTATTCTTGCCGTTAGAAGGTCAATGTGATATTGAAAACTTAATTTGCTGTCAATCATTACGCCTAGGTATTTAGTTGATTCTGTGTTTACAAGCTTTGAGCATACACAGGTTGTATCATTGCGATTATCACACGAGTGGGAAACAATTTGATATGCAGGGTCTGGTTAATCAGTGGTCTTAATGGAAAAGGTGATCTAATTTTCTTTGCAATATTGAGAGTTAGAATGTTCTTGTATAACCAATTAGTAACAGTATACATTCCTCTCTGAGCATTTGAGAAAACCTCATTCCATGAGTTACCACTGAAAAGGACAGCCGTCTCGCCTGCGAAGGCAGTAATTTTTGCATTAGGAATTTTCATTTGACAAAGATCGTTTATGTACATGAGTAAAAGAGTTGGACCTAGAATGCTTCCCTTGGGAACTCCGAAAATTGCAGGGACCTCTTCGCTAATAATGCTTTCAATTTGTTCATATAATGTATTTTTCTGTTAAATATCCTATAGAAGTTTCAACTGGAGGTCTCTGATACCAGGATATTCAAGTTTTATAATTTAAATTGGGAAAGAGATTGTATCAAATGCCTTTGCCAAATCCAAAAATATACCTATTGGTTTTTTTTTATTGTCAAAATCATTAACTATGTAATTTGTTAGTTCAAAACCTGCATCTGATGTAGATCTATTTGCTCTAAAGCCGAATTGTGTATGTGACAAGAGATTTTTATTTTCCCAGTATTTTACCAATCTATTACTTAAAATGCGTTCTAAAATTTTTGTGATAGTGGGAAGAATAGATATTGACACAGCCCCTGTCTCCACCTTTATGAATCGGGTGGATTCGCGATTTCTTGTATATCCGCGGGAACACTCCAGTTGAAAGTGATAAATTGCAAATGTACGTTATCGGAATTACTAGGACATCGCTATTAGCCTTTAGAATTTCACTAGAAATTAGATCCAGGCCAACAGATCAATTGCCCTTTAAACCTGTTATAAGATTCCTTACCTCATCCTTATCCGTAGATAAAAGAGTAAAAGAATGACAGCATGACTTTAAGGCAGGGGGTTGAATTGGGGGCTTATTTTTAAACAGGTTTTCAGATAAAGTTCTGCCTACCTTTGTAAAATAATGGTTAATACTATTCACCGATGCTTGCGGATTGTTTGTAGCTATTAGCTCGCATGGAATCTCTTTAGCTTTATTTGTATAGGTAATCTCTTTAACAGCTTTTTTGTTGTCCTTCCCCGCATTTTGAAGTTGAATTTTATCATAGTTTCTTTTAAGTTTCCTCAACAGAGATGAGCAATAGGTTCTGTACCTCTTATAAGTAGTCTTTAGCGTCTCAATATTTGGGTCTTTTTTTAGTTTCTTATATAGGTTATCACGGTTTTTCAAACATTTGAGGACACCTAGGGTTACCCAGGGTTTCAAAATTTTCTTACGTCTAGAAATTTTTACTTCTCTTGAATTTAGCACTATAGCCGACTGAAGTATGTTGTGGAAAAAGACAGCAGCTTCATTAACATCTTTGATCTTGTACAAAGAACTGAAATCCTTATTTTTTAGTTCTGCGTTTAAAAGTTCAAAATCTACGTATTTACTTTTGCAGGTTTTTGCTTAGAAGAAGAAGCAATGTATAAGACAATACTATAATGATCAGTTGGAGATGTTTGGAGGATGAGACAACGAGCTTGTAATTTTGTCTTTAGCATTATATGATCCAAGCATGTTTTATTATGGGTCGGAAATATGTACGCAGGTAACATTCCGTGAAATGCCAGCATATCTAAGTATATAGAAAGATTTGAATCTCTACTTTGTTTAGCTATGTTAATATTAATATCACCTAATAATATGACATTTTGATTAGTTGAATATTTTAGTAATATACTGTTAAGGATTTTAAGCGTGGTCGCACTAATCTCACCGATGATCTGCGTGAAGGACGGCCTTCTACGGCGACAACTGAAAATAACATCAGTGTTGTGCGGCGTATGATAGAGACTGACAAAAGAGTGACTCATCAGCAGACTTATCACAAAATCCTCCATGAACATTTAGCGGTCAGGAAGCTTTGTGCCCGGTGGATACCTCAAACTTTGACAGAGGCCCAAAAACTCCGTCGTGTTGATTGGTGTCGTGAAATGGTTCAAAGATTTAACGGAGGTGACTCAAATGCTGTGTTCGACATACTTACGGGTGACGAAAGCTGGATTTATTGTTATGATCTTGAATCTAAGAGACAATCTGCTGTCTGGGTGTTTCCTTCCGAGAAGTTGCCAACTAAAGTGAAGAGAGGTCGAAGCGTGGAAAAAAAGATGGTGGCCTCGATATTTGGTCACAGGTCATTACGCAACAATTGTTTTAGAGGATCGAAAAACAGTTACTGCAGAGTGGTACACTAACAATTGTTTGCCACTTGTCTTGGAAAAAGTTTGGGAGAAACGACTTCGCAGTAGGATCCTCTTTCACCACGAGAACGCCTCGTCGCACACCGCCAAGCAAACAATCGACTACTTGGCGACGTCAGACGTGGAATTACTGGGTCACCCGCCCCATAGCCCCGACCTCACACCTTGCGATTTTTATTTATTTCCGAAAATAAAAGAAAAAGTTCGAGGAAAACATTTTATGGACACCGAGGAAGCAGTGGCTGCGTTTCAAAATGCCGTCGAAGAGATCCCTAAGGACGAGTGGGCAAAGTGCTTTTCTCAGTGGTTCCATCGGATGCAGCGATGTATTGATGTAAATGGACACTATTTTGAAAATATATAATAAAACTAATAACTTGCTAGTTTGTTTAGTTTTTGATTTTCTAAGAACTTTCAGTGTCACCCTCGTATTTTATCTCTACAAATTTTCACATCAGTCTGTCGCGGCTAATTTCTTCGACTTACTTACGACGACTTACTTTACTTAGTGTAATTTATGGGAATTATAGTGTGGTGTAAGAGCCACCACCAATTCATTTCGTTCTGTGCGTATCGTAAAAGGCAACTTTGGGAATGCCTGAAAACCTTATAGTTACTGATAGACAGATCTTAACATTTGGTGAAGTCAGATGCATAATACATAAGCTCAACAATGTCAAAGGAACGGAAATATCGCATACGCAAATTCTCCGTAGAATGGGAGAGGCCCATGAGCAGTGGACATTTACCAGCTCGTGCAGAAGGGCAAGTGTTCTTATCTTATTGATTGTTTACTCTACTCATTATTCAAAACAGTGGCGTTTGCTTTCGTAAAGGGCGTCATAAAGAACACATATTGCTTGAAGACTAACTAAGAAGCAAAGAAATACTATAATGTTATGAGTCGTATTTAATGCTAACAGCCCTACTACTTACTGCGTCCTCTTTAAAATGGTCTACAATGTATTGAACCTATTGTGTAAGATGATCTCTTAAACATTTTTGAGATCTAGGTTGCTCCAATATGTGTTATCCGCGGATGTTCAAAAAATGCATAAGCAGGTGATTGCGCATCCAAAAGATAGAAGTCTGCAACAGATTGTTTGGCGTAAAACCCTTTCGGTCCTCTTAAATGTATAAGACATATTGTCACGTACGGCACAGTAGTAGAGCCATGCTGCAGCTATATTACCACGCTCTCACAGAATACTAGCGTAAAATAGCAGCTTAATGCTGCTGTGTTTCGTATGGTGAGTGTAGAGAACGAAATCCTCCATGAACATTTAGCGATCTTTGTGCCCGGTGGATACCTCATAATTTGACAGAGGCCCAAAATTTCCGTCGTGTTGATTGGTGTCGTGAAATGGTTCAAAGATTTAACGGAGGTGACTCAAATGCTGTGTTCGACATACTTACGGGGACGAAAGCTGGATTTATTGTTATGATCTTGAAACTAAGAGACAGTCTGCTGTCTGGGTGTTTCCTTCCGAGGAGTTGCCAACTAAAGTGAAGAGAGGTCGAAGCGTGGAAAAAGATGGTGGCCTCGTTCTTTGGAAGGACAGATTATTACGCAACAATTGTTTTAGAGGATCGAAAAACAGTTACTGCAAAGTGCTACACTAACAATTGTTTGCCACTTGTCTTGGAAAAGTTCGGGAGAAACGACTTCGCAGTAGGATCCTCCTTCACCACGAGAACGCCTCGTCGCACACCGCCAAGCAAACAATCGACTACTTGGGGACGTCAGACGTGGAATTACTGGGTCACCCGCCCTATAGCCCCGACCTCACACCATGCGATTTTTATTTATTTCGAAATAAAAGAAAAACTCGAGGAAAACATTTTATGGACGCCGAGAAGCAGTGGCTGCGTTTCAAAATGCCGTGGAAGAGATCCCAGGACGAGTAGGCAAAGTGCTTTTCTCAGTGGTTCCATCGGATGCAGCGATGTATTGATGTAAATGGACACTATTTTGAAAATATATAATAAAACTAATAACACTAGTTTGTTCAGTTTTAAATTTTCTAAGAACTTTCAGTGTCACCGTATTTTATCTCTACAAATTTTCACATCAGTCTGTCGCGGCTAATTTCTTCGACTTACTTACGACGACTTACTTTACTTAGTGTAATTTATGGGAAATATAGTGTGGTGTAAGAGCCACCACCACCCATTTCGTTCCATGCGTATCGTAAAAGGCAACTTTGGGAATGCCTGAAAATCTTATAGTTACTGATAGACAGATCTTAACATTTGGTGAAGTGGTAGTCAGATGCATAATACATAAGCTCAACAATGTCAAAGGAACGAAAATATCGCATACGCAAATTCTCCGTAGAATGGGAGAGGCCCATGAGCAGTGGACATTTACGAGCTCGTGCAAAGGACAAGTGTTCTTATCTTATTGATTGTTTACTCTACTCATTATTAAAACAGTGGCGTTTGCTTTCGTAAAGGCGTCATAAAGAACGCCATATTGCTTGAAGACTAACTAGAAGCTAAGAAATACTATAATGTTATGAGTCGTATTTAATGCTAACAGCCCTACTACTTACTGCGTCCTCATTAAAATGTTCTACAATGTATTGAGCCTATTGTGTAAGATGATCATTTTGAGATCTAGGTTGCTCCAATATGTGTTATCCGCTGATGTTCAAAAATGCATAAGCAGGTGATTGCGCATCCAAAATATAGAAGTCTGCAACAGATTGTTTGGCGTAAAACCCTTTCGGTCCTCTTAAATGTATAAGACATATTGTCACGTACGGCACAGCAACGTTTTTACGTGTTAGAGCCATGCTGCAGTTATATTAATTGTATAGTTGTAGCACGAATGGGTCGGCTCGACCAGTACCATGCTCACAGAATACCAGCGTAAAATAGCAGCTTAATGCTGCTGTGTTTCGTATGGTGAGTGTAGAGAACCGGAGACACTGCTGAGCGTATATTACTCTCACCCGTCACATATTTACTGACGCTTATGAAAAGGTTATAAAATCACTGATGGGTAATGTTTGGCATTCTCCTTTTGGACTGACTGAACAATAGTATAAGGATAGTTAAAAATGTTGCCAAGCAGGCTTCAAACTTTTGTTCTATTAGTAATTTTTCTTGACTAGACTTTGCTCGACTCGATTATTTATCGCGAGGTGTTAATATTAGACATGCGCTTATTACACACCCGCTGGACTTAAGTGGTTGGGTCTCAGTTATTTAAAGTTTAACAAATCACTCAGGCTCACTTATTTACAATGTGCCGAGAACTGCCAGAAGTTAAATCCGAACTCTCCCTAGTTGCATATTGTAAAAAACTTGATAACAATTAATGATTTTAATTGATTTTTAGACAGCCGAATATGTTTTAAAGTTTTTTAAATGAAGCAGATTAATACATTTCTTGACTAAAAATATCTCAATTACAACAATTACTGAAATACAATATTTTAATCCTAAAACAAAAATTGTCTCTCAAAAGCCTTATAAACTAACTCATATTTAACGTATTTTTTGTGCCGTGTAGTGACGGCCTGGGCCTCTACCCCAAAATATCATCCCGTGGGTCTCGTAACAGGCGACAGATATAAATGAAATAAGAAATAGGCAGCAAATAGGATGCGGCATATTCCCGATTACAACTCCAAACAAAAAAAACTGCGTTCCACCTGCCAAGTGTGGCAACTATAGCAAATAGCCCCCTTGTGAGGCATTCTATGAGGAGTACTATGTTCAATATTAGACTTTAATAGGCTGTGATTAATGAATGTATATTTATTATAATTTATTACAGAAGTAAATTTGATATTAGTGAATGTTCAATGATATGTATGTGAAGGCTTATAGATATGTCCTCGATTATGAATCAAACGGAAACGGCAATGAACACTGACCCTGCAGCCCTGTCGGTTTCAAATGGAAAACCACCTGTTATTGTCGTGCCCGAGGTTAAATTCCTAAAAAGGGCTAACGGTTTTTTTAAGCGTTAACAAAGTACGCAGCGAAATTTAGCTAAGTTACTGGCACGATTAGGCGAGTATGTTTTCCGGATTGTAGCTAATAGTACAATAATAATAACTGTGGCCTGCGTGCATTAATCTTGTGTGTTCGAAGTTAAATAATAGCTTATTAATAAGGATGAATGGAATGTGGAATATGGAAAAGGAATTTTTCTTTTCGTAGAGAAATAAAGAATTTCCTGTGCAGCCAAACCGTTACAGCCTTACAGCGTCTTACAGCGTTACAGCGAGTTGCAAACCGCAGTATTTTTAGTCGTTATTAGGAAGACGCTGCTGCCCATCTTTTGATTTGTTTCCTCTGTCGCCTCTTACGACACGGTGATGATATGGGGTATTGATATTCTTACACCACTACACGGCAATTATTATCTAAAATACGTTTATTTATTCATTCATTAACAGCCTATCAAATGTCCATTGCTGGATATATCCAGACCTATGGGTCTCCTCCATAGATTGCCTCATAGGGGAGATATTTGTCATAGTAGCCATGCTTAGCGGCGGGTTGGAAGCCGCAGTTTTTATTTTTTTGAGTTGTTTTTAGGAAGAGGCTGCTGCCCATCTCCTGTTTCAGTTTTCCTCTGTCGTCTTTTACGACGCCCATGGGATGATATGGGGTAGTGGATTCTACTACACGGCGTAAAACTTAAAAGTTGCACCGAATATTCAGCGGTAGAATCCGGCTTTGAGCCTTGTCGGATATTCGGTATCCGGTATCCGGTAAAATCGCTATCTGTTTCATCTATATTTTTTATAACAAGCTATGGCGCTTCATCATTGATCAACACGATTTGGTTTGGTATATTTTTGACGATAATATATTGGAGCCGCTACATTTATTTGTTTATATATTAAGCCTTTATATTCCAATTTGTACAGCAGGGCTACGATGGCCATCCGAGTACAGGACAAGAGTACGAAACGTATTTAACAGTATGGAGGTAAGACAGGGTGAAGTTATATCCGCGTAACTCTACACCGCTGCATTAGGAGAATCGGAAAGGATACGGTATTAACATCAATGGCGTGTAGGTAGTACAATTACCTTCGATTTGTTGGCGATGTAGTCATTAATCGCTGGAGTACCTAAGCATCATCAAGAAAAAAAAAAATTGATTTATTTCAGACGTTTGTCCATAACATTGTTAGTAACATAAAAGAGATCTTAAAAACTATGTTAGTAACATTTCTTGGAAAATATATATATATTTTTTTTCATTTAAATATCTGCCTGCACTGCGCGACACCCTGTAACATGTGTGTGAGCGTACATCCAGTGCCGCAGTATCGGACAGTCATTTCACTGATAAGTCTGAGAATGGTGCTGCGCTCCCCGCACCGTGCGCAGGAGGGATGCGATTCGCTTGCGCACTACGGTGTGAAACCCATCAGTGTGCGCCCGTGCGAACATCCTGATGCACTGCAGTAACTTGAAGCCCAACAACATTCTCAGACCATTATTATATTGTACTCGGAGAGCGCTGATAGCCCCCGCGTGTAGTTTACCCATAGGTTGCACGTATAAAGTGTTTGGCAGTATGCCTTAAACAGTGTTATTTTCACATCTGGACTGCGTGTGCAAATCTGCGAGCCATCATGTTGCAGCGGACTGCCATCGCTCTCCTTTCCTTTCAATATCCTTGTCATCCTTCGTACTTGGTAACCACGTGACCAAGATATTTGAAGGATGGCACCTAATTCGCTACCGTTGCTTTAACAGGCGGTACATGCATCACCACGGGTCCTGGCTTTAAAACCATCAACTCACTTTTACTAACATTATACAAGAGGCCGGGGATTTTGCATACTCCTCGCATATGAGATCAGCCTTCTTAGAGCAGCAACTGACGGACTCAGCAACACCATGTCGTCCGCGTAACTAATGCTGTTTACACAGTGACCATCAATGAAACAGCCGACACTGGCGCTGCCAAGCCCAACAATCAACTCATCTACATACAAGTTAAAAGCGTCGGGGAGGTCAAACCACCCTGCCTCACCCCACACCAACCCGTACGCATCAGAAAGCTGATCTAACCATTTTACTTGGTTAGTCTGGCCATACCAATATTTAAGGATATTTATAATCTCATCTGGCACATCTGAATTTAGTAGTTTGTTCACAGTATGTCATACCTAACCAAGTCAAACGCCCTGGATAAGTCAACAAAAGCTGCGTAAACTGGTGTTTTCCTATCCATATAATACCTGACAGTATGCTTGAGAGCCAGAATGGCGCACTCAGTTGACAGTTTTGGCCTGAAACCGAATTGAGCGTCGTGCAGAACCAGGTGACGCTTGAGCTGTCTCTCAACCAGACCGTCAAGTACTTTTGCTGTGATGCTGAAGCTAATGAAATCGGCCGATAGTTGGTCTTATCGGATATATCTCAGTTTTATTCTTAACAATAGGAACAACGACCGATCTCATCAACTCTGCAGGCAGGTATGAGTGTCTGATGCAGAAAGTAAATAGCAAACCTAGTAGCCTGGGAGGTGCGGCCCAGCATACACGAAATGCTCAATGCTGAGGCCATCATGACCGGGTGACGGCCTCTTTCATACCTTTAATTAACTGTTCAACCTCTTTAGCTGTCACACGTTTTGGCACACCAGATACGACGACCTCAACATCAGCACACCCGTGCATTTTGCTGCGACTGCACCTAAAATGAGAACTGAACAAGTTAGCTATATCTCTGGGGTCTTGAATACCCTCAACGCTCACCGGTACGCCAGGTTTCGGACTTAATTTCCTGGTGTGTTTCAGAAGCTTTGAAAATCTTTATCTTTGTGAAAAGTAGCTAAAATATTAATTTTTATTAATTCTTGATTTTTTGACAGAATTTTAATTTTCCTTAAAAATTTTCCTGGACCTATACATATCATCATAAATAAGACCCCGTGAGGTCGTCCGTACCATACCCAAGTCAAAATTTTGCCTAGCGTCCTGGTGAGCGTCAGTACATATTTATTCCACCCGGCAATGGGTGACCACAATAATAAATTTAAAATATATTACTGTGGTTATTGAGTAAATAATATATTTACAATTGAATAAATAAATTTTAAAATGAACATGGACAAGTCAAAGATTATGTATAACATTCACCCATGCTGGTACTTGTTGGAACACTATGCTCAGTTGTTGACGAGTATGTTTATTGGACATTGGACAAATTGTCCGACTAGGTAATTCCAATTTCGACCAAGAGATCAATCGACCGATCCTACTCGACTTGGCAGCGTTGGAGAGATTAAGACTCATTTTTAGTAAACTGTTTTGACTGCTGCCTCTTTTCCAGTTCCTCTTCAATGATTTCATTGTTTTTATAGGAGGGGCAAACGAGCATACGGCTCACCTTATGGTAAGTGTTACACCAGTGGAATTGCAGGTGCGTTGTCGGGCTTAAAAGGAGTAGGCTCTTTTCTTGAAGGTCCCTAGGTCGTATCGGTTCGGAAAAATCGCCAGTGGTAAACTATTCCATAGAGAGGTCGTACGAGGAAGAAAACTACTAGTAAAACGTACAGTGGTCGACTGCCAAGCATCCAGATATTGTGGATGGTATCGGGAGTTTTACCGCGATGTGTGTTCGTGAAATTTGGCGGCTGGGATTAATCAAAGGAAAGTAATTAAAAGGATAGATGCGATAAAATACGCAAAGAGATGCAACATCTCTACGCAGCGCCAGTGAGTCCAGCCGATCGAAAGAACTCGGTCGTCGACAATTCGAACCGCTCTGCGCTGGATGCGGTCAAGTGGAGGAGCTGGCACTGGGGAGCCCTACCGGAGATGGGAACAGTATTCCATGTGGGGCCGAACCTGCGCCTTGTAAAGTTGCAAGCGGTGCCGGCATGAAATACTGTCCCGCTCTGTGTGCCAGCTGTTGACGGTAAGTCTTGTGCCACGTGCCCGCACGGTAGCACTCGTGGACGACGATAAGACTCCGCTACTAAGCGCGAGCCCGCACCGCATCATCAAAAACCTCCTGCTGCTCCATCGTGGTCGACTATAAGCCTCCACTTTCGAGTGTGAGCCCGCATTGCAACCCCTGCACTATCGGATCACCGGACAGTTTGACTCGCCGCCAACATCAGACCTTGCATCACCATCATCATCACCACGTGTAAGGTCTTCTCACGGACAACGCAACGTGACTTCGAGGTAACGCCGTAATTTAAGACTTCCTGAGTCGTCGGACACTCAAAGCCACTGCTGCCATTGACGTCATCGCTGCACACGCCGCGCGCTGCAGTGTCGAATTAACTGACACGTATTGGAAAACCGAGATGTTCGTGAGAATCTACATTTTGTGAGTAATTTTATAGAATATTAAATTAAAGTTTTCAAAAGTTATTAATTAAAGTGATTTTACAAGTGAAAGTGATTTAATCTAAAAAGTAATCAATTGTAAGAGATTTATTTTAACATTAAGTCATTGTATTTTAACATTTTGTTTAACATATTTTGTCGTGTTCTGATGATCTGTTCTGTATTTTTAAATATTCCCTATTAATTAATGTTCTCTAAAAAGGTAAGAGCTGAAGAAGTTAAAATTTCAAATTCTGACTCCTCAGATAGTTCACCAAATCCAACACAGAAAAATATTAAATTAAAAATGTCAGAAAAATCACTCTTTCAGTCCTAACCAAATTTATTAAACCCTACAACAGGGATCGCGAGTTATTGCCCGCATTTGTTACAAATTGCGAAAACGCAATTTCATTAGCAAGTACAGACCAACAGAATGTTTTGTTTAAATATTGTGTCCCAACTTAAGGAAAAGCACAATTAGCTTGTTGCTAAAGAAATTTAGTAAGTTCGAATTAAAACAATTTCTTAAATCGACATTCGGAGAAAAAACATTTAACGCATTTACTCGTAGACCTACAAAATTGTAAACGGTTGCCTTCTGAAGATGTGACACAATATTCATTAAGGATTGAATCGCCTTACGCGGATCCAATCCGATATTCACTACAGCTGTGAGGATGAAAAGAACTTTTAGGTAGACTTGCAGCAATGGAAGACTTAGCTTTAAATATCTTATTGGGCATGAATCCTAGTTATTCGCATATTGCGATGTAGGAACCTCGAACTTTATCCGAAGCGATTACACATGCTATCGAGGAAGAAAAATAATTTAAATTAAGTAAATTATCGCAGCGCTCATCCAAATCGTGCTCAATTTGTCACAAACTCGGACACACTTCTTCCGAGTGTTGTAAAAATAAATCAAAGGTTTCCTTTCCTATCCTAACCTCCATCATGTTAACTCTAATTCTAATTCATTGCATAATAAAAATTCAAATAATCCAAATAATTATTATAATAAACCCCAATAATTTTAAACTCAATAAAATATGTGCATATTGCAAAAAGAAAGGTCATTTAATAAACGAGTGTCGCAAACTTAAGTTTAAAAACAATAATATGCGTCTCGATCAACGTAACGCTGCACTATCAAGTACACAAGTACCGAGCACTAGTAATGTGCCGGACAATAATCGCTCTAATATACACGTTGTTTGCGTCTCTGAAAATAATAATGGTGATTTAAACTAAACAGGGTTTCGGTGCCGTGTCTGAAACGTACTATTAATTTAATTTTTATATAGGAGAGGGCAAACGAGCATGCGGCTCACCTGATGGTAAGCGACTACCGCCGCCCATGAACAACTGCAACACCAGGAACCAAAGGAATTGCAGACGTTGCCGGCCTTTTAAAAGGAGTAGGCTCTTTTCTTGAAGGTCCTAAGTCGTATCGGTCCGGAAAATCGCTGGTGGTAAACTATTCCACAAGGAAGTTGTGCGAGGTGAAAACATCTTCTGAATCGCACAGTGGTGACCGCCAATCATCCAGATGGTTTGATGGTATCAGGAGTTCTGCCGCGATGTGCGTTCGTGAAATTTGGCGGCTGGGATTAATCCGAACAATTCCTCAGAGCACTCCCGTGGTAAATGCGAAAGAAAATGCAAAGAGATGCAACATCTCTTCGCAGCGCCAATGAATCGAGCCGATCGAAAGGACTCGGTCGTCGACGATTCGAGCTGCTGCGCTGGATGCGGTCAAGTGGAAGGAGCTGGCACTGAGCCCCACCAGAGATGGGAACAGTATTCCATGTGAGGCCGAACCTGCGCCTTATGAGTTGCAGGCGTTGTGCCGGCATGAAATACTGTCCCGCTCTGCTAAGCACGCCAAGCTTTTAGAGGCCAATTTGGCTTCTCTTCCGTGACCACGAAACTGCACGTCACTCGATATGTCGACGCCGAGGATTCCGATACTGGCTGAGGCAACAAGGGTAGTGCCTTGAAACTGAGGAGATACGACAAAGGGGTTCTTTTTAGCGGTAAACGCGCAAACTTGTGTCTTCTGAGGATTAAACTGGACTAGATTTAGTCGCCCCCAAGACTCGACTTCAGACACAAGTTTGTTCCCGTACTCAGCGACGTTTTCCCGAGAAATATTCGCACGGCCGGCGTATAGAGCATCACCAGTGCTGTCATCCGCATAGCAATGAATGCTACCGGTTTGCAACATATCATTGATATGCAGAAGAAACAGCGTTGGTGATAGCACGCAGCCTTGTAGAACACCAGCGTTAATAGGCAGGTCGGATACGCACCGTCTACAACGACCTTGATGCTCCGATCTGCAAGAAAGCTGGTGATCCATCATAATTTCCGGGAAGCCCATAGAAGGGAGTTCGAAAGAAGGCTGTGCCAAACCCGATCGAAAGCCTTCGCAATGTCCAAACTAACCAGGCCAATGCCTCCCTTGGACTCTACTGCCTCCGCCCATCTATGAGTCAGGTAGACCAGAAGATCACCAGCTGATCGACCCCGACGAAAACCGTATTGGCGGTCACTAATCAGCTGGTGATCTCAAGGTACCGCATGAGCTGACAGTTTATAACGGACTCCATTATTTTGGAGAACAAGGGGTGATGGCGATAGGCCTGTAGTTGGACGGGTCTGAGCGGTCGCCTTTTTAGGGATCGGTTGGACGAAAGCTGTCTTCCATGATTTCGGGACTACGCCTATGGAGTAGGAGGCGGAAAAGACGCGTTAGAACCGGTGCCAACTCCGGAGCACACGTCCTCAGCACAATTGGGGGATTCCGTCAGGCCCACTCGACTTGTGGATGTCCAGGAGGAGTGCTTTGAACCGAGCGCTGTGAGAACCGCACATCCGGCATGGAGCACTCACACCGCGGGATGGTCGGCGGTGTTCCCCGTCATCAAGAGTCGAGTTGGATGCAGAAAGGGAGTAAGGTAAAGTTTCTTTTCTTTTGCGGCGTGGCCAGTGAGACGTCCTCCTGTGCAGAGATGGTAGTGATGGCTTACAGAAATTCCTTGGACAGCCTTGGCGAGATACCAGAATGCAGGTTCCGAAAGAAGCGAACTAGTTTCTCGCCAATTTCCTATATGTGCTCTGACTTTGTCTAAGCAATAACACTTTTGAAGGACCTGGAGGCGAAGTTATACTTCTTTTAAGCATGCTGGTGTTTACATCCCGAGCCGCCGAAGCCTCTGCCCAGGCCTGATAGCACTCTGCTTACTGCGTAATGCAGTCTTACAGGAGCGACCAAACCAAGGCTGAGATCTGCTCCGATGGTACCACAGATGATGGAATAAATAGTTCCATTCCTGTAGCACCACATCAGTGACAGAGTCAGCAACAGCGCTGGGATCATCCGGCGAGAAGCAAACCCGCCCCATGGGTAGGATGCAAAGAAAGACCGCATTCCGTCCCAACTCCGACCTGTAATGCCAAACAAGGCGGCAGCCTGCAGAATGCAACCGCGAGGGAGGCGTGAGGGCACCACACCGGATCAGACAATGGTCCGAAGAGCCGAGAGGGCATCGACGGAAACCTCATACCCGTCCGGATGAGAAGTCAGCAGAAGGCCCAACAGGAAGGTGTATGATCCCACATCTGGAATCCGCGTAGGCGAAGTAACCAGTTGTGTCAGACCATATGCTAAGGCAAAGTCATAAACAGATCTCCCGCATGATCGGTTAAACGTGAACCGAGCCATTCGGCGTGATGGGCGTTAAAATCGCCAAGGATCACGATCTCTGCGGATGGGACCTGTTGTAGCAAGGAATCTGTAGCCATTTGGACGTGGTCGATGAGTCGGTCTGTTTCGGCATTACCGCTATGGGACCTATAGAGGCACCCGTAGACGCGCGGATGGTCGTCGCTGTCTGCAGCCATAGGATGGACAGGTCTGTACCTTCAAGACTGAGCGTCGAAAACAGATGTCTCTCTGACGTATACGCAAACTCCAGCCCGGGGCACAAAGGTGTTCTAATTTGTACCCCGGGTAGGAGAGATATGAAGTATCAGCGGAGAGGACACCTGTCTCGGTCAGAAAGAGCAAGGCCGGCTTCGCCGTCTCGAGATGGTAGTGGACGGCGTTTAGGTTCGAGTGAAGTCCCCTGATGATGCAGAAATTCACGCATAGCGTGGCAGGGGCAGGCTTGGTCTTGTTGCTCAGTTTGCCCTGAGCAGTTATTGTTTTGAGCGGAATTCCCCACCCCAGAATACGCAGGCAGCCTGAGCACCCACGCTCAGGAGAGTAGCATGGTCGTGGATGCTCATCGAGGATTCTCCAGGGTGCTGGTACCTCCTGGGGTAGTCTAAGATTTGATTCCGCTACCATGTTGATGGGGAGAATTGGGCCTCCGGTCACCTGCACTCACCAGACGAAACGCAAAAGCAGAGCTTCCACTTCACGCCGGTATTCCGTGAGGTCGTGGTACCAACCCGGCTCGAGCCGGCCCATGCGTGCAACAGCAAACGCTGCTGCGTGGCTCTACCACCGTTAAATGACACGAAACTATTAATCTTACTAAATTCCGTGTTCTAAATTATGTTATAAAACACGGATGAAAAATATTGATGACCATGCTTTAAATAATACGTCCAACGAGTATTCAATGGAGTCAAGGTCGCACCCTGGTCAATTCTCGATTGCACAGGGTTCTAATTTTAATGCACCTTCGTCTCAATTAATATGCTCCACTTCAAATAAAAGACTCGATTCCTGTGTTCCTAAGTTATTTTTAGCACAGGTAATAAAAATCAAAGACTCAAAAGGTTGAAAATAATGTCTCGATTTCTAATAATTTTTATAATAAAAATTTAATGGTTATCAACGTGACGCCACAAATTGCGAAAAATTTACGTCACTCTCTAGGTTTGCTACGTGACAAAACTTATACAATAAATAATATTAATAATAATATTTTCTGCCTCACGTTATAGTTAAAGACTAATTTTAATAAAAGATTATTAAAATTAGTTATTAGTTATTAGTTAATTTCCCTATGTTTTCTTATCGATACTGGTTCTACGATTTCTATTGTGAAATATTCTAGTTTATTAAATCAACCAGTTTTAGGGACTGATATAATTACATTGAAAGGTTTCAGTGATAATGACTCCACTTGCGCATCTCTCGGATCTATTAGATTGATTTCGAATACCAGATTTCTTCTAAGAGTAAGACAGTATTTAGTTCTATTTCATGCAATTGACGACAAAATTAATTTAAATTACGAAGGTATCATAGGTAGTGATTTTATACCACATTTTAATGTAGATATACAGTACTCTATTAGTCTTTATTTACAAGGTCATACAATACCTTTTTATTTTAGTAAACCATTATACGTTATACCTCCACGGTCGGAGATGGTAATTGAGTGCTAAGTAGCCAATTTATTAGAAGTAGGTGATTGTAAAGAAGCCTTAGTATTAGATAAGAAAGTTTGCGAAGGCGTATTTTGGCTAATTGTATTGTAAGGTTAAAGCCGAATAACAGAGTTAACGTTACCGTCTTAAACACTATGGAAAATGAAATCGAAATTAAAAACTTTAGGTTCAATTGACTCCATACCAACCTATGTCGTCAAAATTAGATAATTCTCATAAAGAAATTATTTATAACTTAAATTTTAAACATTGATCGTTCTCAAAAGATACTTGAACAAATACGATGCTCACTCTTAAATCCTCAAGAAAGAAAAGCACTAATGACTTGTATCTCATACACGGATATATTTCATCTTGATGGCGAATACTTAACCCATACAAACAGTATTCGACATTCTATTACCGGGGACGCACCCCCATGTAAAGTCATACCGTTTTCCTGAGATACATAAAGATGAAGTCGAGAAGCAAATTAAGAAAATGCTTGACTAAAATATTATTAGACCCCACTTCGCCTTTGAATGCCCCAGTTTGGGTTGTCCCAAAAAATTTTATGCTTCCGGCAAGCAAAAGTGGAATTGTTATTGACTATCGCCGACTAAATGACGTCACTATTTCTGAAGTTTATCCTCTTCCCTCCTTACGGATATTCTCGATCAACTAGGTTATTCCAAATATTTTAGTACACTAGACTCTCTGCCTCTGGATTTTATCAAATTTGCTTAGATCCAAAAGATACTGAAAAACGGGTTTCAGTGTTACTACTAATGGTGTTTCTGGGCATTTTGAGTTCACACGTATACCTTTTGGCCTCAAGAATGCCCCATCAACCTTCCAAAGACTGATGAGTTCTGTTCTTTCTGGACTACAAGGTCTTCATTGTTATATATATTTAGATGACTGTATTGTTTACTCTCATGATCTCGACTCACATATGAAAAAACTTGAACTAATCTTTTCCAAATTCAGAGAGGCTAATTTAAAATTACAGCCTGATAAATGTGAGTTCTTGCGACGAGTAGTCGCTTATCTTGGACATGTAATTACAGATCAAGGTGTTTCGCCCAACCCTGATAACAAAGGCTATAACTCAGTTTCCACACCTAAGACTCCTAAAGATGTAAAGTCATTTCTTGGATTAACAGATTACTATCGTCGTTTTATAGAAAACTTTCTCATATCACAAAACCTCTTACTTCTTTACTTAAAAGGACATAATCTTTCACTGGTCGCATGAGCAAGAATATGCTTTCAATCAACTCAAACAAAGTTGGTTAAGCTCCTTTACTTCAATACCTGACTTCTCTCAACCTTTTATCGTAACTACCGATGCTTCTAATTACGTTATTGGCGCAGTTTTGTCTCAGGGCGAGATTGGAAAGGATAAACCTATCGCCTATGTGTATCTCGTACCTTAAATAAACAAAGGAAACTATTCAACTACAGAAAAGGAATGATTGGCAATACTCTTCGGTATTAATACTTTTCGACCATATCTTTATGGGTATAAATTTAAGATTGTCACAGATCATCGCTCTCTACATGCTTTTCAATGCCAAAGATCCAGGCGGACGTTTGCTCAGATGGCGATTAAAATTAGAGAATACGATTATGAAATCGTTTACAAGCCAGGTAGAATTAATTCAAACGTGATCCTTTATCTCGTAATACAGTAAACGCTATTACGCATTTTAAATTAAATAAGACTACATATGAACAATTTTTCAAAAACAATTTACAAAATCAATTTCTAATGATACACAAATTGAAGAGCATAATCAAAGTTTATATTCTGCAAACAAAAATAATTGCGTGTCCAGTCTCTCTAGATTTTGATTACTCTATGGCGAACTGTGAACTTGCCTTAGCAATAACTCTTTTGAAGGACCTGGAGGCGGAATTATACTTCTTTTAAGAGCGCTGGTGTTTACATCCGAGACGTTGATGCGTCAGCCCAGGCCCGGTAGCACTCCTGCTTATAGCGTGATGCTATTTTACAGGAGCGACCAAACCATGGCTGGAATCTGCTCCGATGGGCACCACAGAGGATGGAATAAAAGTTCCATACCCTGAAGTACCACATCAGCAACAGAATCAGCAACAACGCTGGGATCTTCCGGAGAAGCAAACCTGCCCCGGGTAGGATGCAAAAAGACCGCATCCTATCCCAATCGGCCGACCTATAGTGCCAAACACGGCGGTAGCCTGCAGAATGCAAGCGCGACGTTAGTGTGTGGCACCACACTTCGGACAAGACAATGGTCCGACGAGCCTAGGAGCGTCGACGGAAATCTGATATCCGTCCGGATGAGAGGTCAGCAGAAGGTCCAACAGGAAGGTTCATGATCTCCCACATCTGGAATCCGCGTAGGCGGTAACCAGCTGTGTAAGACCATATGCCATAGAAAAGTCATAAACAGATATCCCCGCATGATCGGTTGAAAGTGAACCGAGCCATTCGGCGTGGTGGGCGTTAAAATCGCCAAGGATCACGATCTCTGCGGATGGAATCTGCTGTAACAAGGAATCTGTAGCCATTTGGACGTAGTCGATGAGTCGGTCTGTTTCGGCATTACCGCTATGGGACCTATAGAGGCACCCGTAGACGCGGGGATGGTCGTCGCTGTCTACGCGCAGCCATAGGAAGGACAGGTACCTTCAAGACTGCCGAGGCGTCGAAAATAGATGTCCTCTCTGACGTATACGCAAACTTCAGCCCGATTATCCCGATTATCCAGATTAGTTGTAGATTAAAGAAAGGAATTACGATCTAATAGTTCTTGTCCGTCGAGAACTATCATATAATGTTAAATAATTAATGCGTTTTCTGTGTAAATAACTATTTATTATTAAGTACACAAATTAAGCAAAAAGCTGTGACAAATAAGTATAAAAGCTGAACGAGAGTAAAGTTAAGATGAACCTATGGCGAGCGTGTGCCAGCCAAGCAAAGACAAAAGTTTACTAAAGGCTGAAATAACTCAACAGTCTACATAGAAATGTCATTTAACTGAAGAATTAGAACTGACATTAGGTTTGCCAACCCTACCAGCAACCAACTAAAAAGTTTCTAATACCATCCATCTCGAAAAAAAATCTTTAATTAATTAGGCCGCTCACTAGGGAGACCAGTCAGCTCCATCGACAGAGAATAGATATGTCTGAAATCAGGAATAAAAATGGACAGTTGGCAACCCTACTGACAGTGTTTACAAAGTAAAAATGATGTTTACAAAGTAAAAAGCAAAACCTGGTGAAGAATTTTGGATAAACAAGTTTATCCTAAAGTAAGTAATCACTAAAATAAGTATCGAACCCTAAATTTTAACCTCTAGAACACATCAGTAAATTTCCAAAATATTTTGGACGGTTTTCAAATAAAGCAAAGTTACTCTTCTTCGCAAAAACTACTGAATTTATTTTAATGCAACTTTACAATAATATAGCTCATACATCAGAACAACACATAGGCTATAATTAATATAGATATTGTGTAAATTTGTCAAAATATAACGATAAGTATTAAGTAAGTCGCAAAAAATCTGTCATCTGCGAGCTATTTTGGCGTGCGGTGCAAAAACTTTAAAAGTTACACAAATATAATGTATGGTGGAATTGTTTTTCCTAAATAGTTCTACAAAGAATTCGCGACAGTATATATCTATATTTTATGTGTTAGCCATTATTACCAAAATAGTGAATCATAAATAAAATTAAATTTGATACTTTATTTCCAATGCACATTTTGCAGTAACAAATAGATTTTATCAAAATAAATACTTTAATCGCTTCTGATGTTCAAAGTAGATAACTTTTGTCTTTTAAACTACGTAATTTAGTCAAATATTTTAAAAGTAACGACGATATATTATTGCGCGGTCCGGCGTGCGCAGGGCTGTCGGGCGTACTGCAGGTGAGGTGGGGGAAAACGTCGCTCATCGCCGCCTGAGCAAATGTACCTCTTCACGCTTAAACCACCGATTTAGATGAAATTTGGTATCGAGATAGTTTAAGTCCCAGGTAAGGAAATAGGATAGCTTTGATAACGGAAATCATCCCTAAAGATGGTGATGGAATTTACTTGGAAGTGCGATTATTGATGGATCACTTATGGTTTAAAGTATAATATCTACGCGGACGAAGTCGCGGGAAAAAGCTACTTTATAATATATTTTTCGCTAAACGATCTTTTCATTGACAAAAGTATATATTACGCATATTTTATGTAAATCTAAACTACTTTCCCAAAAATCGTCACCATCTCAGGCTAGAAATATTATAAAGTTAATAAAACTTAAACTTGGGAATGAATTTTGCAACTGTTACTTAAACATTAGTATGGTTATTACGGTCATTCAGAAAAATAAACGAGCAGTGGTTTTATTTTTTGGCGGTAGGTAAATTGGAAGTGTCTATCCGTCCGACAAAAAAAAAACAAATAATATGAGCGACGGAAGGTTAAGGTGCGGCTCGGACTTAATCAACATAATTATACAATTTATTCTCACTACGAGAATTTAAAGCCTTGCAAGTTTTTAATAAAAAGTATTTTAAGCCATTGTCTTGATGGTACAACTTTACTACTCTTTAAAATCAAAGCAAAATATAAAATAAATATTTTATGACGGGTTCCATTTAACAGAAAATTAGGTATTCGACATTAGTCATTTAAACATAGATAAAATTAATTAATTAAAAAAAACAAAAGTAAAAGAACTTTACTCAGGCTCATCTGACATAAATAAATATATCTAATATATAAAAATTAATATTTGTTTGTTCGTATTTTAAACGCTGCCATACCGTTCATCAGATTGCGCTAAAACTTTGTTGTTGCTTACACTTACGCGAAGATTATAGGCATAGTTGGACCCAGCAGATGGCGCTGTTGTAGAATCCAGATATCACCCGTGCAAAACCGGGGCATATCGCTAGTTAATTTATAAACATAAATTAATAAATATATTATTAATTATATCCCTATATATACATATTAATTAGTGTAGCAGTCAAACATGAACAGTAATTAAAAACATATACATTGGACATAAATATATATTGGACGATTAAATATTCCTACGGCACCAGTACAAAAAAAAAATGGTCAGTAAAATAGCTGAATGGACAGCCTTGTAAATAGTTCGGCAATTCTCGACGTGCACATTATATGTAAATTATTCGGAACTTGAGTCTTTACTTAACAGAGACAAAAATTAATGGGGCCCCCATATATGTAAATTAGCTTGCTATGGGGTAATGCCACTGACATTAAAACTATCTTTTTTTTTTGCAGAAGAGAGCCATAAGAGCAATTAATAAACCACGTTCAAAGGAGTCTCTTATTAAAATAGATATTTATTATATATTAACATTGGACAACATACTATATTTACGAAAATCTAACATAATTATGTACACAAAAACAAAAATAGTTTTATAAAAAATTGTGAAAAAATAGTTGACTAGGGAACAAGCACAAGCTAGTTGTACCAGTTACTCGACTCCAAAAGCCAATGATTCCTTCATGGGGCAATGTACACGCTTTTACAACTAAGTTTCAGGAAAAAGCAGGACTTATCTATCAATAAGTTTAAAAAATTTATTAACAAAATTTGTGCTGTACCGCTGTACGGTTATTATACTGCTAAAGAGTACATGATTGACCATAACCCCTGGGTTTTCAGATTTAATTTTACAATTTATATAATATTGTAAATGAATGTTTAAAAATAAGGTCCGCTGAGTTTCTTGCTGGTTCTTCCCAGTACAGAGGTTTTATTCCGAGCCAGTGGTAAAAGCATAAATGTCTTTCAATAAGTAATCTTGTAATCTACACACAATTTAAAAAAAATCTTTTCTATACCAAGTTTTTATACCGACTAATTCTGATTTGACAAATTTCCACAAATAAACAGTTCATTCAGCCATTTCACTGTTAGGTGTACTATTATTATTTATTCTGTGCTGTTTTGATTTTGATTGAAATTTATCGCTATCTTCTATTTACTCATTGTAATATTGTATTTACTCATTTGAATATTTATTACTTCTATTTTATTTTATTTTTACTGCACAGTTTTATCGCCCAACTTGTTAATATACTGGCCGAGAGTACAGTACCACTTCAAACCATTGCCTATAATATATTTTATTTCGTTATATCATATAAGATATTTGAGGTTTCTTGAAAATCTAGGTTCAGGGCCGATTTTGTGTTTCGGTGATGACTTCCTTGCCTTTGGCGATCGCCTCAGCTTTGATGACTGCCGAGCCAGAAGCGTTCGCTGTAGCGGTGGCGACCCCTGTGTCGTATGCGTGTGCAATGGCTTCAGCAGTTGCTGAGTCATAAGTGTTTACTGTGGCGGTGGCGTCCCCTGCGTCGTGTGAGTGTGCTGTGGCGGTGGCAACAGATGAACCGGAAGCAAGTGCTGTAGCAGTCGACGTTCCCGTACCATGGGTCAATGCTGTTGCAGTGGCGACAGCTGTACCCGAGGCTATTGCTGTAGCAGTATGGGGCCCCGAGCCCGGACCGCCCATGACGACAGTGGTGATCGCTGGGCTAGAGCCGACTGCTTTGACAGTAATGCCTATCTCCCCATTTTTTAATGCTGTAATGAAGATTTATTTAAAGAAAAGGTATACCATTTCACAAGAAAGTAGTATGACATGTCTCAGAGACTCAGTGAATATAATAGAAGGTAAAATTAAGGTTTCTAGCTAGTGCAAGCTTGAAACTTTTACGAGACCTGACCTTTCGAGACCTGTTACTGATCATGGACACCGATTACAATTGGTCGTTTCTAAATTTTACCAATGTATAACTCAGTAAGCTGAAAAATTCCCGCCTAAGTCGCATGGGTTGTTGCGACCTGGCCAGAGTTCACTGCACCTACATATTTTCAATTACGAATCAAAACGTAAATGCGTTGTAACATTTGAGGATTAAGATGGTATGCCTTGTAACACGTACAAGGGTCTCCGGTTCTCGTTACTTACCGTACAAAACACAACAGCATTATTCCAGTATTTCGCTGGTATTATTGGTCCTCTAACTGTGTAGTAGCGGTGTAAAAATATCCACTACCCCATATCATCCCGTGGGTATCGTAAGAGGCGATATTGGGGAAACTGAAGCAGGAGATAGGCACCAGCATCTTCATGATAACAGTTGAATAAAATAAAAACTATGGTTGCTAACCCGCTTGCTATGGGGGAGGCTTATGTTCAGGAGTGAACTTTTGATAGGGTGTAATGGTAATGGCTTGGTCGTCTAAGGTTTCTAGCCTACCCTTTCGTGCTTCAGCCATAAGTCAACGCGTAACACAATTGTTCGTATCACCGTAAGTATTTGTGATTTCTTGGCTTTCGGCAGATTGCTGAGTACCATCTCGAAAACGAAAACTACTGGTGATATGACCACCATTTCATGTGACAACTTTAACTATTGCAAATCCAGTAAATATATCTAAAAATTCTTCGGTTTTGGTTGGATTTTTTGGTGATTACAACGTTAAAATTACCTAAAGGAGCAGCGGAGACTTTCTCCAAAGACGGAAATCCATTTCCTCTAGCTATAACTATCATTCTAAAATCTTCATGCACAGGAATAAAATTAGCTGTTTTGCCTCCAGCACTATTCATAATTTCCTTGGGTACTATTCTTCTACCATCACTCAGTAACATTGCTCCACTTTCCATTAAAGTGTTTAAACTGCTTGTCACGTTAGTTGGAGCTTCGTCTACTTCTTCTACAACTAACACATAGCCATATTTCACTGCTTTCACCAATGGTGAATCCTCGCTTATGACAGTTCCATTTTTGTCAGTTGGCTGTTCTGTCAGAGACTCTATCGTTTTGTTGGCATCCAGTTGTATATATTCCGAAGGGCGATCCATATGCTGTAACAGTTTCTCTATGGTTTTCTTATTTTCCGATCCCTGTTTCTCAACTAGCAATATATGTTTACCTTGTTGAATATCTTTCAACAACAACTCCATTTCTTTTTATGTTGCGGTATGTCACTGAAAAATATATCAAAGAAATCGTTCAAAGCTTCTGTTCAATACACGTTTAGACTCGTTTTGCTATTTATTTATATTATATTTCTGGTCTAACTGGTGACAAAAGATACGAGTATTTTGGCGTGCTGAAAATAAAAATGTGTTAAGTAAATATTAATATAATATGAAAAAATGTCCCTATATCTTAAATACATAACACATCCTGATTTTTTTATTTCCATGCAACTTCGTAAGACTTCTTAAAGAACATATTAATAAATAGCGTATACAATTCTGAATTCGCTGTGCTGTGGTCCATAGAAATCTACACGTATTCTCAATAAACAATCAAAATGCAGATGCGTTGTCACCCCTAAGGACTAAGATGGAATGCCTCGTTTCCAGTAAAAAGGGTCTTCGGTTCTCTACACTCACAGTCCCATGGTACGGAGAATTTGCCATAATGACCTTGTTTGAAATACTTTTTTGAATATCGTGGTAGTGACAAGCTGCAGCTATATTATGGTTGCAGGTTGTAGCACGAATAAGTCGGCTCGACCGGGGTAGATCCACGCTCTCACGGAATACCAGCGTAAAATAGCAGCTTAATGCTGCTGTGTTTCGTATGGTAAGTGTAGAGAATATCCTTTTTACTGGTAACGAGGCATTTCATTTTAGTCCTCAGGGGTGACAACGCATCTGAATTTTGATTCTTAATCGATGATAAATGTAGATGTCTATGGGCCACAGATCCACTTACCATCAGGCAAAGTATCCACTTACCATCAGGTAGACTGTGTGCTCCTTTGTCACCCTTGTTCTTTAAAAAAAAAAGTATTTTGCCAGGATTAATTAACGCTATTCCCCGTCAAAGCCCAGGACATTTTACATCTTAAGTATATGAGGTTGGGGTAAGATTTTACATTAATAAGCTAAAGCAGTCAAGAGCAAACAATACAGTAAAATATTGCGTTTGTAGTAACGATCGGCCTTCCGCGTCGGTTATGGAAGGGGACTACCTAGTTTCAGTCAAATAAATTATGTACCTACCGTTCTCCGTACCACCGAGTCAGCAGGCATTATATTATATACAGGCATTATACATAGTATATTATTTATTAATAACTCTTTGCTGCCAACTGCCGCACAACGCGACAAGTACACTGTTCTGGTGCAACCGATATACCCTACCGACGTAGGGAAACCTGGGCGTTGTCAAATAAATCCGACTACGCCTGACTAACATCAGAAATTTATGCGCCGGCGCCGCTTGACTGTTTTTATAAAAATAACATTGTGCCAGTTGTTGCCGCCAAAAGGTATCTTTCCATCTATCGAAGGCCATGAGATCTTCCTGGATTTTGAGAGATCGTCTGGCAGTGACTGGCTTCTACTTTGTTGGTCCTGAGTTCGAATTACTGCTAAACGTAGCATTAATCCAAGAGTACAACTTATTAGCTCGGATATATTTGTCTTGGCAAAGACAAAGTCAAAAATGTTTTATGAAGTTTAGTATTACTCCAAGCTCTAACTGAGATCGTGCATGTCTTAATATATAAAAAGATTGATTACCTGCGAAGTTAACCGTTGCTGTCCACTATAGGATGAAGGTGGTTCCGCAAGTGTTAACAATCTACAACAAAATTTAGATGATGTTTAATTATTAATTACCTTATATGAATAATAATTATTTTAATACTAAAGGCAAGGCGCACAATCTGCACTTTTTAGAATACAATTATTTTAAATAAGTGCCTTAATTAGAAATTGAAGCTACATTGAACGGCAATCCGAATAAGGGTGACAAACGAGCACACAGTCCACCTGATGGTAAGTGGATTCTGTGGCCCATAGACATCTACATTTATCCTCGATTAAGAATCAAAATGCAGATGCGTTGAGTTTGAGGACTAAGTACTCCTATGTCTCGTTTCCAGTAAAAAGGTTCTCCGGTTCTCTTCACTCACCATACAAAACACAGCAGACCAAAGTTGCTCAAGGTCGAGCCGATCCATTCGTGCTGCAACTAATATAGCTGCAGCGTGGCTCTACCACGTATAAGATTCTAATTCTAATTAATTAATTTAATGAAATCGGATTGAATGAAAAATATTAAAGAGAGTATTTACTATATTTCATATTACATAGCTTGTATACATATTACATATGTGTCTTTGCGCATTAATATTTGTTTCATTGTTAGTATGATATTATCCATTTGTATTCCTCCTAAGTTTTAATTATATATTTCTATTTATTAACAAATATTTTTAAAAGAAGTTTTGAGCTATTTAATTTATGATTTTCTCTCATGGTTAACTGGCAAAGAATATCATATGGTTTTAAGTCAACCTTATATACACTTTAATTTAAATTATTTACTTAAACGTAAATTATTTGTTGTGAAAAATAGTTTTCAATAAATAAATTTTCCGAATCGGTTAACAATGCATTATTATGCATAGCATTTTCGAAACAAGCTACGAATGGTGGTGGGAGGCAGCTCTTTTTAGTCTAGCTGACTTAACGTCAATTTGCGATTGCATTGTTTTGACGGCACGTCTGATGCAACCAATCAGGTTTCATATCAAGGTTAATAAAAGCGACTGATGATACGATAGTTTTGGGGTCTATTCTCAATTCCAAGTTAACTATTTTGACCAACAGATTTCGAGTCAAGATGCTTTATGCGATCACAAATACCTACTTTGCATGGAAATCTAATATATAAAAATTAATTTTTGTTTGTTCGTATTATATGTGCTGCCATACCGTTCATCAGATTCTGCAAAAAATTTGTCAAGTTATTGCTTGCATTTGCGCGAAGGTTATAGGCATAGTACAATTAAATTACAGTAGGTAGGTGGCGGGCGTGTCGTACCTAACATATTTATTTGAACATTTTGCCCAAATCTACAAAACAAGCAGATATGTACTAAATCTGGTCACCCTAAATTTTAATGTTGATTCGAGATCAAGTCAAAAACTATTAAACTACGTACTGTTGCCTATATGATGACCAATTGTTTATGTCGCGGAGGTGTATAGCGGTTTCTCTCGCAAACATGCTAAAATTGTAAATGCAGGGAAAGAAAAAGTTTGTGAAATAAAATAAAAACACGTCTCTAAATACATATTGAATCAGCATAGGTACCTAGTTTATTATGCATAGGTAGATGATACAACATGTTTGCACGTACTCGTATGAAATCGCGGGCACAGCTAGGAACTGATCTAAATACTTTAAGCAAACGATTCAGTTATATTATATCCTTATTATACCTATATAAAAATTACGTGTCACATTGTTTGTCCGCGATGAACTCCTAAACTACCTACTGAACTGATTTCAATGAAATTTTGCACACTGTGTGCAGTTTGGTCCAACTTGAGAGATGGGATAACTTTTATCCCGATAAGTGATCCTCGATATTTTTTATTACGACTTTAAGGATTTTTTATAGGACAAACAGTGACAACAATTGAATTTTTGTATTTACATTATGTTATTACAAGTTTATCTAGATAGGGGTCGTTCTTGAGTAAATGTAAATGAATGATAAAAATATTTAAATTACTTATTTTTCAACGCAAAGCAAAGTTCGATCACCCAGGTGCTAAGCTTTGTATACCTACTTGTTGTTAACCTCAAGCAGATAGCGTTAGTCATTCTTATCAGATGACGACAAGCGACTCTATGTATAAAATATTCAGCTCTACATATTTTGGCTTAAAATAAATAGCAATTCCCTAAGTATTTTTGTACATAGCTAGTCGTTGAATCAATTTTTTTTTTTCTGTAGAATTTTTAGTATTGTAATTTGGTAGAATCAAATATCAAAAAATCCTAGAATACTTAGTTATTGACTGTAGGTTCATTTTATTGATAAGATTACCAGTTCCAATAGAGAGATAAATGTAAAAATAGGTTGGTATATTGGCGAAAAACTAATGTATAGATCAAACATTATTGAATCATATTCAGCCAATAAAAATAAGGACTAGGTATTAGAGAGAGGTTTCACGGTTTCACTAATTAGATTTCTATTGTTTAAAACGATAAAATAGCTTTAAGGTTCACACATCCAAAATATCTTAATAAGCATATTTGGCCGAATAAATTGTAGTCATACAGAATTTGTCTTTGTAATTATGTTTCACTTATCTCCTACATCACCAATAATACTCTAAAGGAATTTCGTCACTATAAAATATGAATATATAAGGATCAGTTTTGACGAATTCACATGGACTATATTTATAATAGTGATTTCAGAAAAACTTTGAGTAGCGGAAAAGCAGTTTTGTATTAAATATCTTTTACGATTAAAAATCAAAGATTTGTGTAAGTAATATTATGCGAATGAGAACGCTTCCCTTGCCAGTTAATACCTGGGCAAGGGAAGCATTCTCATTGAAAATTAAAAAAATATTTTCAAAACAATAAGAAGCGGATATCACCAAATTAATACGGAGCTTTTAGCTCGTTATCGCTTTAATTAGGATTTGTTTCTGCTCAGCTTATCATCTTACTGTACCTGTCCCGCCAAGGTCATGCACGTTTTTTTATAGAATAGGGTGACAAACGAGCACACAGTCCACCTGATGGTAAGTGGTTGCAGTGGCCTAGACATCTACATCTATCCTCGATTAAGAATCAAAATGCAGATGCGTTGTCAGCCGTGAGGACTAAGATAGAATGCCTCTTTTCAGTAAAAGGGTCTCCGGTTCTCTACACTCACTGCAAAACACAGCAGCATTAAGCTGCTATTTTACGCTGGTATTCTGTGAGAGCGTGGTCCTTCCCCGTCGAGCCGACCCATTCGAGCTACAACTATACTATTAATATAGCTGCAGCATGGCTCTACCACGTAAAAATGATGAAATTGCACGATGTAAACGACAATGAGTAGCTACGTGAAGCTTATTCAATTAATAATTAACTAGCTTTTATCCGCGACTTCGTCCGCGCAGAATACTTGCAGATCTATTAAAGTGGTCTTTGAGAAAGCCGTTCAAGCCGGTCACACTAAACTCAGTGTTTTCGCTATTTTGTCGAAAACTATGGGTGATATAGGAAAATGTTAAAATAGAAATTGAAGATCTATTAATTTCATGTACAAAGGTCTTATCAGCTTGTTATTTAACACTTATATTTATGTTACAAAGTGCCGTCGAAGAAAAAAAATGTTAATGCTAAATTTTGCATTAAAATGTGAGATCTTTTTTGTGTAAAATTAAAAGCCAAAAAATTTCGTTTGAATCTTTTTTAATATCTCAAAAAGTTTATGAGATATAATCATCAAAAACCATTTAACAGTTTACCAATGTAAAAAAAAAGCTTGCATGTTTTTCGGATAATTTATTACACTACTCTCTTGGCATTGTTTTCTATCCTTTTGTGAAGTTTCATCAAAATCTGTTCTGATTAGCTCTGACAAGCAAACAGACAGACAGACAATAACATTAAAAGTAGTCATTCGTGTCTTAATAGCATGCAAGTAACCCTCTGAGCTTAATAGAAGCCAGTTATTTCGATATTACTGACGGACACTTCAATTTTATTTATAAATAGCATTTTACCCGCGGCTTCACTCGCGTGAACTTGAATTTAGAAACATCATTAAATGCTATTCCGTGCCAAATTTAGCAAAATTCGATTACTTTTAGAGTCACCTCGGTGTCTGTGTCTGTCAAATTTTTTTTTAATTCTAAAAGACTATTAGACGTAGATGATTTGTATTTGGCACAGATATAATAGCTACAGGAACCCGTGCATATATGTTTATGTCTAGAAACACCTACTATTTTTTACCGGGCGTGTCTTTCGATGTATCCATAAGAAAGGTAATATTATTTATTATTATAATGTATTATTATTATTTACTTTTTACTCATTACATTCATTCATAATTAAAGTCAATTTAGTTTTAACAAAATAATGGTGAATTTCATGGTCTTCTATCAATTTACGGTATAATGTTTATTTGAAATATTTAATTCATATCATTGGTCCTATTTAAAAGATTATATATTTTTTTACGTTCGAGTATACTTCAAAATTTCATAAATGCAGTTCAATAATAATGTACATACTACACATTAAATAAAACTAATATCACGGATTTTATCACGTTTAATTTTAACTTTTTTTACGAGGGGGTTTTTACGCATTTTTGGATGAAAGTTCCATAAAAAGCCGCGTAAAGGAACATATCGTTAATGTGAAGCCGACGCTCCGGGAAGGCTAAAGTATGTCATGTCATATGTCAGTGATATGTTTAGTATCGTCCCAACCATTATATCGGATGTGATAGACAACAAATCTTTGCAATAGAACACCGATCCCTACCAATGATGATTCGTGAGGCTATTGAAATTCAAAAACATCCTAATTTTAATAGGGAAGATGGCTGAGTGCTACCATCTGCTAAGGACCCCATAATTAATAAAATTAAATTCAAACCCAAGCATACTACTGCAGTAATTTTTACCAACTTTAATACTACTGCATCTATTCTATTCTATTATATTCTTACTATGACATCAGGTAGTCAAAAACCTCAGTGCTCCCGTAACCATGGGTGCTGTAAAGTGCCCAAAACATCGGAAATTAAAAGGTTTTTTTTAATAGGATCGGGTGACAAACGAGCACACAGTCCACCTGATGGTAAGTGGTTGCTGTGACCCATAGACATCTACATCTATCTTCAATAAAGAATCAAAATGCAGATGCGTTGTCACCCGAGGACTAAGATGGAATGCCTCTTTTCCAGTAAAAGGGTCTCCGGTTTTCTACACTCACCATAGTATAATACCAGCGTAAAATAGCAGCGTTAAGCTGCTATTTTACGCTGGTATTCTGTGAGAGCGTGGTCCTTTCCCGGTAGAGCCGACCCATTCGTGCTACAACTATACCAGTAATATAGCTGCAGCATGGCTCTACCACGTTAAAATTAAAAGCAAAAATCCTTAAAATTTGTTTTATTCCTTATAAATTTTATTCACAGTGGTAAGCACTAAACTCATGAACGGGAGTAGAAAATGTTCGCCTTGTTGTGGCGGTGAAAGAGAATCTGCCACTTCATACCGTCCTATCGTAAGAGGCGACATAGGAAAATAAACAGGGATGGGCAGCATAATATCTTCCTGACAACAGATCAAAATAACAATAGCTGCGGTGGCCAACCGCCTACCAAGCGTGGCAACTATAGCAAATATCCAGCCACTTGACAGTTTATGGGGAGGCCTATGTTAATTTTAGTGGACTTTTGATAGGCTGACGATAATGAGTTCTACTCATCTTTGCAACCCTTAATATTTACGGTAGAGTAAAAACAAAAAAGAACACCCGAAAATATGAATGAAATAAAAACTGCATATATTGCCCCATGAAAAGTAAAAAGTAGCAGCTTACACACATGTTACGTCAATCAACAGATTCCTCCTCGAGGGAATCGTACACGTTTTGCTCCCGTGCCATGATGAAATCTCATGACGAACTACACGGCCCTCGTATTTGTTTAAATACAATTCATAAACACTGAAACTAAGATTTCTGCATGATTGTTGACCACATTCACCTACCTAGTAATTACACGTTGAACGATGCCACGAACGAATTTTCAATAATTTACATCGTATATTCAGTAGCATTCTATTATTAAATTTTATCATGACTAACCATTTTAGTTTATTTAGAAGTAAGTAGATGGCGCTATTGTTAGATGAAATAATGAAAGCCAAAACTATACTATCTAGTAATATCAGCGATAGAAGCGAACAATATAAAAACTTCTTAGAGTGTTTATAAACAAGCTATTATAAATACTCTAAGAAAAACCTTATCAATTTTCATATTTTTGATATACGTTTTTGATGTATATCAAAATATGAAAATGAGAGATAGTCGCTCGCGTCCGTAGGCTTCGACCACTAACCCTAGGCCCACCCTACACGTGTCCCCAGGTGGTGCTAAACGAGCGACAAAGCCGAAAGGATAGACTCGGCTCCTCGCCGTATGGTAGCGGCGTAAAATCTACCACCTTAGATCGCACCATGAGCCAACACATTAAAGAAATGGCCCTGAGTTCCCGGCGCCCCTTTAATGGGGCAGGGTGCGAAGAATCTCAGGAGTAAAACCGGTGACGAGGTTCGCCACCCGTCGTTCTGTCTCCGGAGGGCGAAAGTGGATTGCGGAGGCCCGACTGGCTACGCTGAATGTATGTGGAGCAATGAATGATAAGATGGATGAAATATGCGAAATGATGAATGATAGAGGAATAGATGTGTTATGTAAATGAGACGAAACGAAAGGAAAGGATGCCACTGCATGGCATGTATACCGCTTACTGGTCTGGTGTAGACGAGACCGAGCGGGCATGCCAAGGAGTCGGTGTCATCCTTTCAGAAAGAATGGGTCAATGTGTGAAGAGTATGAATGTGTAAGCCCAAGGCTGCTATGGATACGAATGAAAGTGGGCTTAAAGTTGTTTGTGCTGGGGTGTACGCCCCAGACATGTCTAAGCCCACTTATATCCGAGAGCAGTTTTGGGACATGGTAAGGATGGTGTTGATGAAATGTAAGGAAATGAAAATATCATTATGTTAGGAGATTTTAATGGAAGGGTTGGGGTGAAGAGGTCTGGTTATGAAAGGATATTAGGAATGTTTGGCGATGAAAGTGTAAATGAGAATGGTGAAGACCTCCTCGCCGTATGTGAGAAAAAAGAATCTTTTGTGGCGAATACTTTCTTTCGCTATGAGAGGATTCATGTATACATGGGAAAGAGGTGATGATAGAAGCATGATAAATTTCATAATTGTGGATGAAAGAATGCGGAGCGCAGTGGTAGATACAAGAGTTTACCGGGGTCCAACGTAGGGACGGATCATTACTTGGTCTTATGCCGAATTAATGGTCTATTCAGGCGTTGGCGGCATCGGACATCTGTGTCTACCACTGCGTTACAGCGTATAAGAACAGAGGTTACAAGATGAAGGTGTGAAAGAAGTATAAATGTAGACTGAGGAGAATATAAATGGTTTGAATGAAATATGTATGAATGATTTAGACCTGAAGACTGTATGGAATAACGTTAAGAAAATTTTGGTGGATGCAGCCACCGAAGTATGTGTTGTAAGTAAGAGAACGAATGAAAGGAAAAATAATACGTTGTGGTGGGATGATGAGATTCGGATGGAAGTTGAAGCAAAGAAGAGAGCATGGCTAGATTTACTGGCAACCAAAACTGGTAATTCTGGCGGTATGAATGATGAGATTGAAAGAAAAAGGCAGACTTTAGACTTATAAATAAGAGTAAAAGAAGTTGTTGAAAGGAAAAAGCAAGAAAGAACGGATAAGAATGATAGAAGGATATCTGATAACTTCCAGCCAAATATTAAAATGTTCTGGAAACTCGTAAGAACTGCTAGGGAAATTCAAAACAGCCTAGAATGAATGCTATACGAGACGAGAATGGCTGTATGCTGAATGATGAAGTTTCAATTTAAAGAGATGAAAGGAATACTTTGAAAGCGTGTTTATGAGTGAAGGGTCGTCTGAATTAAGTGAAAAGAAATTCGAAAGAAGTGGAGAGAGGTAGGAGATAAGTGTAGATGAAATAATGAAAGCAATGAAAAGCATGAAAGCAGGTAAGGCAGCCGGATATGATAGAGTATCACTCAAATGCTGAGGGCTGGAGAGGAGTGGTGGCAGGCCTGCTGTACACTGTGTTTAATTTATGTTGGGAACTGAAGCGGTACCGGAAGACTGGTGCAAAGCCGTTATAGTCCCAATACATAAAGGAAAACAGTCACAGCAGGACTGTAAAACTACCGTGGTATCAGCTTGCTTAGCATTGTGGGTAAACTGTATGCTAAGGTGTTAATTGAAAGAGTTATGGAAGAAACTGATGGAAAAATTTGGGATGTGCAAGCTGGATTTAGAAAGGAAATGGGTGTACGGATCAAGTATTTTCCATGCATGATTGCGGAGAAGTTTTGGCCAAAAACCAGAAAGTTTTGTGCTTTCATGGACTTATGACAGAGTGGACTTATGAAGATGGAAAAGCTTATGACAGGTGGACAGGAATGTGTTATGGCAAACACTTAACTCATTTGGTTTGAGCGCTGGTTTGATACAGGCATTGAAGTCTCTTTATAGGGACTCTATGTGTCAGGATCAACAGGGTCTACTCGGACTGGTTTGGCATCCAAAAGGTGTCAGACAGGGCTGTGTAGCTTCCCCGTGGCTGTTTAACCTATTTATGGACAGTTGTTTGCAAACTTTGAAAGTTGAAGAATGTGGGTTGAGAATGGGTGAGTTAACCGTCAGATGCCTTTTGTACGCCGATGATCAAGTCATATTTGCATCGTCGGCGGCCGAGTTGCAAATGATGGTTACTTTAATGAACTGGTCATTAAAAGAAAGGGGTATGAAAGTGAACGCAAGTAAGACGAAAGTGATGGTTTTTGAAAGAGAAGAAAGTAAAACGTCATGTGAAATAAGAATAGAAGAGTTGATTGAGCAAGTGAATGAGTTTGTATTTATTTTATTTATTTTATTTAAACTTTATTGAACCTTACACATAAAGTAAAGGAACAAAAGGCGGACTTAATGCTAAAAGCATTCTCTGAGTCAACCTTAAGGCAGTGATATAACTACGAAGGCGGTTACAAATAAATATACATACACACATACATATACATATATACATACATATAAACACATACATACATACAATAATATATAGATATATCAATATACACAGTATATAAATTTATATATTGTAAGAAAATATAATATAATACAATACATAAAGATACGTAATATACTAATGATGACGGAAACATTAGCAGTTGTAAAGCAATTTTAGAAAATGATCTCGAATGTTTTCTTAAATGTTTGTTTGCAGGTAGGTTGTCTTAATTTTTCAGGCAGGTCATTCCATAGGCGCAGCTTGGACAGCAAACGTTGAAGATATGAAACTCGAACGGTGAAAGGGTATAAAGAGAGCAAGAGTCTCCGATGAACGAAGCTGTCTGTCATGAGTGTCCTAGAAACTGAAACTTATGTTTCAGATAATTTGGATAGTGGTTATCGAATAAAATAGAAAAACTGTGTTAAGTATCCTAATGTGTCTTCGCTGACGATTGGAAGCCATTTAAGCTGAGTGCGGAATGAGGATACATGATCAAACTTGCGAAGACGAAAAATAAAACAGATACAGTTATTGACGTGACGATCCAGCTTATCAAGGAAAACCTCATTGAGATCAGGAAAACATACATCAGCATAGTCAATAATAGGCAAAATAAGAGATTGCACCAGAGTTATCTTTACTTTGACCGGAAGAAAGTTTCTGAGGCGGTTCAAAGCACTGAGCTTAGCAAAAACAGAACCACTGATATTCTGAATTTGGGTGGACCAACTTAAGGTTGTGTCAAAGTAGATACCAAATTTTAACGCTGTCAGAATACGGTATGATAGAATTATCAAACGTGACAGGTGGAACGCAATAGACGTCAAGCTTACACAGTTGTTGAGCACTACCAATTATTATAGCTTGGCATTTATTGGGGTTCACACCAATACCAAACTTACAAGACCAACTGTGGAGATTTGTTAAATCCGTATTTAGTCTGGCAATAGCGTCACACAAGAGTTGACGTCTGCTTGAACATATATTTGCAGGTCATCAGCGTAAAGATGGTAAGAGCAGCTAAGTTGAGAAGAGAGAGTTAATAAAATGGAGAACAAGTGGAAATAATATTCCACCTTGTGGCACGCCAGTAGAGAGTTGACACCAGTCAGATATGTCACGACCATTAATGACAGCTTTCTGACGGCCACAAAGGTAGGAAGAAAACAGTCTACAGCAGTAGACGAAAATTTGAGATATTGAAGCATGGCAAGGAGGATATCATGGTCAACCATGTTGAACGCATTTGTAAAATCAATCAATACAAGTACTGTGACCTTTCTATTCTCCATGCCCTCCCGAATGTCCTCTGTGACTTTGAGAAGTGCAGTGGTCGTACTGTGTCAGGCCAGCCAGATTGAAACTGAGATAGCAAGTTATTTCTACAAATAAAAGCAGACAATTGTTGGTGAACTATAGATTCAAGAAGTTTTGATAGAAAGGGTAAGATAGAAATAGGTCTATAGTTGTTGAGTTGAGTGGGGTTTGAAATTTTGGGAAGAGGGATAATATAAGCTTTACGCCAAGCAGGAAAGACCCCAGACAACAGAGAAGAATTGATTATGAGTTATGACTGAGAGAAAATTTCGAGAACAGAAGAGATCATAAGGCGACTTACATTATCACAGCCCACTGCTTTGGATTTAATAGATACAAAAGTTTTACGAACTTCGTCGACAGAGACAAACGAGAATGAAAATGGTTCATGTTGAGATGTGGCCAGAGAAGTAATTTCAGAAATTGTAGTGGACTTAATGATAGAAGATAATGTAGAACCAGCTGAAAAATGAAATTAAGGTCATTAAGAGGAAAAGAAATGTTATGACTTATTTCAGAGTGCACCAATACCAAGAGATTTGAGAACTTCCATACATCGGCCGAAGAAGAGTTAGAAATATTTTCATAGAAATAGCAACGCTTCTCTGCCCTTACCATATGGTTACAGCGATTGCGAGCCACTTTATACGAACGCCAGTTGTCATCACACCTGTCACGCTTGAATTTTCTAAAAGCCCTGTCACGTCGAGTCATTGCCATGCGAACTCCCTCGTAATCCACGGAGCTGGAGTCGCTTAACTCTAATAGCTCGCACCGGTGCATGGACATCAAACAGTTTCAGAGTCAAATCAGTGAAAATTGAAACTTTATCATCCACTGAAGACGCACCATACACCGAAGAAAATCTATGGATGACGCATCATTTTTAAATTAGCAGGGTCCATTCTGGCAAATTTCGTATCAAGATGGTGTCCGGTTTAGATTTAGGTGGTTTTAGTTTATATGCAAGGTAAAGTAAATCATGGCGCGAAAGTCCGGAAGCAGACAACTGACCATAGTTAACTACTAGTTGGGGAGAGGAGGTTATGATTAAATCAAGCCACGTGTCTGGAGAATCAGGATTGTGGTGTGTGGGAGAGCAAGGAAGAATGGATAGGTTAACTGAGGACAAGATATTAAGGAACTTAGTCCTTTGAGTAGATGTTTTGAGAAGGTCAGTATTAAGTCGCCCATGATAATGTGATGTAGGTAGTCCGCACTGAGAGATTCCATGACAGTTTCTAAGCTAGAAAATATTCTACAGAAGGGGACAGTAAACGACACCCAGAACGAGCCTGGAACGTCCACTTGAATTTCCAGGAATAAATATTCGGCAGAGGCAGAATATTGTGATGGTGACAAGCAATGACCGAAAAGAAAGGTTAGAATGAAGGTAAATGGAGACGCCACCTCCACCTTTGCCAATTCTGTCATTCCTGATTAAGACAAACCCGGGTAAGCTGTAGGAGAAAGTTGAAAGTGAAGGCTTAAGCCAACTTTCCGAAATAAGAATAGCCTGCACAGTTGAAGAAGAAGAGGAGAAAGTCTCTAAAGATCAGCATAATGTGAGGGAATGCTCTGTGCATTAATATGGCAGATGTTGAACGAAGAGCTAAAGTTAACAAAAGAGTTATCTAGCAGATTACGCAGAGTTTCAGGTTCATCAAAAGAATCTAAGCTTGCAGAAGAATCGCAAGCAGAATAGAATGAATCATCATCAGACAACATACCATAATATAAATTAGAACAGCATGAAATATGTACTTATTTAAGAATACTATATTACGATATATAAGATATATAATAAAATTAAAATATATATAAATACAAAATACTAAGGAATAAATGCAAGAAAAAAATAATAATACGAGCACAAAAAAAAAAATTATCAATCCTAGCCGGAGGCTAACCTAGCAGAAAACATATTATCAAGCTCAACAAAATGTACATCTAATATATATATATATATATATATATATATATATATATATATATATATATTAATTTATGTTTGTTCGTGCTTTATGCACTGTCATACCGTTCATCAGATTGATCTAAAACTTTGTCAACTTATTGCATACACTTAAGGTTATAGGCATAGTACTATACTTAACACAATATTATTATTATATTTGGGATGTTTATTTAGCAGGGATGGTAGATATGATAAGGATATAGAACGACGAGTGAACGCAGGAAATAGAGTGAATGGGGCTCTACACGCTATTGTGAAGAGTCAGAATGTGTCAAAAAAGGCACGTTTGGCAATTCACAGTGCTGTGTTAGTCCCTACTTTAATGTATGGTAGTGAAAGTTGGGTCTGGCAGAAGAAGCATGAGAGTAGAATAAATGCTGTAGAAATGCGGTCATTAAGGAGTATACTAGGGCTGAATCTGAATGACAGGGTGAGAAATAGTGTGATAAGAGAAAAGTGTGGTTTGCAAGATGACGTTGTGACCAGGATTAAGAAAGGAATGCTTCGGTGGTTTGGTCATGTAGAAAGAATGAACGAAGAAAGAGTGACAAAGCAAATTTATGCTGCAGAAGTGAACGGCAGAGTCGGAAAGGGACGCCCTAGACGAAGGTTTATCGACCAAATTGGCGATATATTGAAAATGGGCCAGATTAGAGTACCTTAACCGACGAGCGTGTATGCGTAGATATATGGATGTAAAGGAGGCGAGAGAGGTGTGCCAGGATCGTGCCAAATGGAAGTCCGTAGTCTCTGCCTACCTCTGGGTGACAGGCGTGAGTGTTTATGTTTATGTTATGTTATGATATAAGTCATTTTATCTATTGAAATTATTACACTTTTAAAATAAAATAACAAAATATTAAAAACTAAACGTTAGAATTTTTAAATAATTTTAAAAATCTAATTATTTAAATTTTTGTAAGTTATTTATATTATTTAATTTATAACTATGTAACTGAAGGGAAAATATACTACTTTTTCCATTTGATGACAGATGGCGCTGTTTTGATAATAAATCGGTGTAGTTTCAAATTATTTTACCAAGGCTATAACTATATTTTAATCTAAACACCAGTCATACCGCCTATAACTAATATAATAGCAAATTAACATCTAATGTAAGGAAAATACTTAACCTTTTTTTTAGAAGTTCCGTAATCGGATAAAAAGTAGCCTATAAGTTGCCCCGGGTTACTACCTACATACAAAATTTCATGTAAATCGGTCCAGTAGTTTTTGCGTGAATCCGGAATAAACAGATAGACAGACAGACAGACAGACAAAAATTCTAAAAACCACTAATTTGGCTTCAGAACCCTTTAATTAGTCCCCTGGACTTGTTTTTTCAAGAATATATTAGAATTACAGACACGACTTTTCTACAGATTTATTATATGTATAGATATGTATTTACAGACTGTTTGTAAGTTGATGTACGTCAAGCGTACTTATTTTCGTTTTTCATCGTGCATCGGACTTGACCTTGAGACGTACAGCTAAGTGGACCGCTTAGATTATAAGGTGGACCGTATATGAAGCGCTTAAAAAACCAGCCGCACGCCAAACATTTACGTAGCACTATTAATACTTACACAATGTTCTTTGTAGACAACGAATGAAGGATTTGTTCGCATTAAAGCGCCTTTTTTTTTTTTTTGTACACAAAGGATTAAATAATATAAGGGTTTTTCTGTTTTATACAAATTGAATGAAGCCCACTCCCGTCTGCTAATTGTATTAAACTTTAAACTGGTCTCCTATCCTCTATTCTCCGCTTTGGTGGAAATTCAATCATATAATAATCACTCTTTTCCGTCCGTTGCATAACTAATTTTCCGCGTGAAATTGATTTTTTTGTTCAATATATTATTGCATATTTGTAAAAAAGAGTCTACAATTGCTCACACCAGTTCACACCAACTCACACAAACATTCACCCTGCAGGGCTAGCATGGGCAGGAGACAATTTTATCCCCGGGGAAAGGAGAAAATGTTTATCCTCTCGCTTAGTTTTATCCACCCTTCAAGCATGGGCACACCGGTGAATATAATATCCACAGTAGATAAAATGGGAGATAGACTTAGACTTAGATAGATTTTTTGTATGAATATAAACTTAAACCCACGTCCAATGCACTAGGATAAAATTGTCCCTTTCAAATGTCAAAAAAGCATAATTTTTTATCTTTCATTTGGCTCCATGCTACAGTCGGGGGATATATATCTACTCGTTATGTCAAACGGGGATATACTTCTCCCCGTTGCCGTGCTTTGGCATAAGGACAAGATAATTTTATCTCTTGTCAGTCAGTACAGTCTACTTTTTGGTCTTCTTACACGTTTTTACTCGGGTTATACCACAATGCAAACGGACGAAGTTTGCGTTTGTGGACATTATGTAATCTTAATATTTAGGCGCTAGTAGAACATACCTACGCGCGCTTAAGGCATGCAAAAATCTTATTTCCTTATAATAACATTTAAAATAGTAAAAATTATAACATTTAAAATAGTAAAAATTAAAAGTTGTCTACGATAGTCTACTCGGTTTGGCGACTTATCGCTTCAGTCTTTCTGCAACCTCGTTTCCAGGGGTTGGGTAAAAGAGCGCGGGGCAGTCGGCACAATGGTAATATTATGAAAGTTAGTAAAGTGTACCGCACAAGGGTTTACTGGTCAACAACACATCCACGGTGAAAATTATCACGTACGTTTGACTTAGACTGTTCAGAATTACCGCCAGTCGAAGACAGCTGATCGCAAACTCAATGAATTAAATAGTGCTATAAAACAAAATGCCAACATTACGTTGCCTTGTATATATAAATTTACGTAAATAGAAACAGAAATCATAATATTTAAACTAATCTTTTACAATCTTGATATAACACTGACCGGTGCCAATGGCATCAGCAAAATCTTACTGTATTGTCCTCGCTTCCAACTTACCTATTGCCACAGAATACATAATAATACAGGTAATATTGCTTTCAACATATCTTCTTTGATTTGATTTTATTAAATTTTGATTTGAAAAAACCGATATTAAATCAATTTACAAAAATGGAAAAACATAAATTTAATTTAAAAAAATGTAATATTTAAAACATAGTAGGTACAGGTCAAGAATTTGACCGTAAAGTTAATTGAATTTTACCGCCTCCATCGGTCTTCTCGATAATTAAGACTACTTCATAATTTCAAAGTTCACGGTCAAGGTAAAGCCCGCCTTCTAGCTGTTTCAATTAAGGCAAAGAGATTTAAATAATTTAAGGAATCTACTTACTGGTTACACGCTTTACTGACGCGTAATTTCGATACATTACTTGACGGGGAACGTTTGTGCATATATAAAAAAATTATTAAAAAAAGAACTAAGATATAAATTAATTTCTTTTAATTTAAATACCACACATATATACAATATAGTATATATAGCCAGTATTTTTAAAGTTATGCTTATAAACGTAAGAAGACCAAAAAGTAAACGTGCAAATATTCCTACAAACCCTGGAACTGAAGGCTGAACCATGGAGAACCAGCCAAATCCTGCCCTAAACGAAAATTGACTCAGAAAAAGTTACTTGTGAGTGTTTGGTGGACTAGCGCTGGTGTCGTTCACTACAGCTTTCTAAAATCTGGCCAAACGATTACGGCAGATATCTATTGTCAGCAACTACAAACCATGAAGGAAGAACTAGCTGCTAAACAACCGAGATTGGTCAATCGCTCTAGGCCGCTGCTGCTTCACGACAACGCAAGACCACACACTGCACAACAAACAACCACTAAGTTAGATGAGCTACAATTGGAATGTGTGCGACATCCACCGTACTCCCCGGACCTTGCTCCAACAGATTACCATTTTTCCGGAATTTGGACAACTTCTTACAAGGAAAAAAATTCAACTCCGATGCGGCAGTCCAAACCGCCTTCAAAGAGTTTATTGATTCTCGCCCCCATGTTTTTTTTAGTAAAGGAATCGATGAACTACCTATGAGATGGCAAAAGTGCATAGATAACAACTGTGCATACTTTGATTAATTAAATATATTTTACAAAAAAAAATTGACTTTATATTCCTCCCGTACAACGCCAATTTCATATGTAAGGACCTAATACTTACACTCGTACATTCCTATATTAAAATCCCCATCATGAACTTAATTAGCAGTCGATGGATGTTTTATCCACAAATCTCCATTGATGGGACATTGGGGCATTGACGGCTCCATGGCGCAGTGGTTTATCTTGAGTTGCGGCGCTGATGGCCCCGGGTTCGAATCCAGCACGGAAGAAGTATTTGTATGGCCTATTAATAATTGTTCCGAGTCTGAATGTTTGTCCTTATGCAATTTATATTTGTAAACTGCCTCCATTATAACTTAAATTGTAATAAGTCCCATAAAGAAAAATTTTATAGAAATAAACATATTAACTTTGGCATCGCAATATACTTATGAAAATGTAATGTATGTACATAAAAACATAAATAGCTTTGATAAGAATAAAGATGTTCATACTTTAAACACTAGGAACAAACATTTAATACCAGTTACAAGACTCCACAGAATTAGTAATTCATTTATGGGGCAATGTATACGCTTTTACAACAAAATCCCAGAAAATGTACAAAATTATAATTTAAAAAAAAACTTTCAAAATTTAAAATAATTTTAAATGTTTTATTAAAGAAAAATTGTACAATAAGGGTTATTATAATATCAAAGAATACATAAGTGAAAAAACCCCTGAGAATGAGGTGATCGCCACCATACTGGTTCTATTAAAACTCATTCAAAATTTGTACAAACAAAAAAACAAAATTATTGTAAAGTGAAATACCTATGTAAAAAGTCCCGCTGGGTTTCTTGTTGGTTCTTCCCAGGACAGAGGTATTTTCCGAACCAGTGGTAAATAAACAATGACTTTTGAACCAGCTTGACCTTGATTTGGAATTCTGTAAACATGTGGTACGCACTTGCGAAGTGAAGTGAGTCTCGAATCGAAGAGCGACAATCTAGCTGTGTTCGTTTTATCGATATTCTTTTCGAATTACTTTATTTTAAAATATGTGCATGAACTTTCTACCAATTCAGTATACAAATTGCTTAAATACTTCAAATATCCAATATTTGACAAAGAAATATTTAATTTTATTGAAATAAAGAAAAAAGAAACATTTGCTTTGGCTGTATGTTGTGAGATTCGTGCCTCGAAAAAAGATGTCTATGTCTTTGTTAATGTTTATTTACATACGAGCCGATTGACGTTTAGAAGCGGTTTCAAGTTATAATATAGTAAAAAGTTTGTTTTAGTGTTCCAATTAATAAAATACCGAATATAACATGAAGTAAGTATATACTTTTGTTATTAATATTAGTTTCCTTGTAACTTAGCCAACCCCTACTGTAATATTAATGATTTCGTTTTAATTATAGCCCTGTAGAAAGAGCGGCTCATCCCTCAACGGCCCAAATTCACGCTCTACTAAATTTTTTGGAGATGAATCCAAGCCTTGCAAAAGGTTTTTCAAAAGTTCCCAGTGCAAGGGACATAGCCCGTAAAAGCTGGGAGAAACTGGCGCTTCAACTCAATAGTTTAGGGGGCTGTGTGGACTAAAGTAAAAAAGTAAACAATGGACTAAAGTAAAAAAGTAATTTTGTGACCAATTACTTTTACGTCATAGTAAGTATACACAGTTACTTTTTAAATAAATCTGTTTTAGTATTGGGCTGATAAAAAAGTGATGTTAAGAAGAAGGGTGCATTACGCTTTAAAACTAGAAATAAGACTGGTGGTGGTAAAGAGGTGGTGGAGCTTTCGGAGATTGAAGAGAGGATATTAACCATAATGGGTGGCGAAAGTTTCGGCACTGGTGACAGGCACTTAGAAATTAATCCATTTTTTGAAGTAAGTTGAATTGTTTACTTTAATAATATTTTATAAACTGAGACAGTTTTAATGTATTTACATGTTCCTTCTTTAATTTTTAGGCCCAGGCTGGACAGAGTCCTCAAAATAGTCCCTCTTTGCTGGCTTCTACTCAGTTAATAAGCCTAAATCCAGTACCGTTACTACCAATGGTAAGTTATTTTGTCTAACACAATGATTAAATTATCCCAACTTCTACCGTTACCATACAAAACCAATTACAGTATTATATTTTATCGATTGACTCTCTGAAATCAAATCATGTAAATTTGCATAGTAAAACATGGTAGAGCCATGCTGCAGCTATATTAGAAGTATAGTTGTAGTACGAATGGGTCGGCTCGACCGGGGAAGGACCACGCTCTCACAGGATACCAGCGTAAAATAGCAGCTTAACACTGCTGTGTTTCGTATGGTGAGTGTATAGAACCGGAGACCCTTTTTACTGGAAAAGAGGCATTCCATCTTAGTCCTCACGGGTGACAACGCATCTGCATTTTGATTCTTTATTGAAGTTAGATGTAGATGTCTATGGGTCACAGGAACCACTTACCATCAGGTGGACTGTGTGCTCGTTTCTCACCCTATGCTATAAAAAAAAAAAATTTAAAACAATACGAGTATGTTTTAAAAAATTCACGTTTTAAATTGAAGAAAACCTACTAATATAGTTATCATGTTAAATATAGATAATTGTATCATATTAATTATTGCGTTGATTGAAAGTATTAGTTCTGATCAGGGCTCGGAACCGGTTTAAAAAGAGCGGTTAATTTCGATTAATTACCGGTAAATATATCGCTCCTTCAATTACCGGTTTAACAAGTAACCGGGTTTTAACTAACCTAAACGGTAAAGGTTACCGGTTACTTACGGTTTTGACACCCAAATTAACCGGTTAATTCCGTAAAACGTAAAAGTAATTATGAATGGGATAGGTAGATTCACGTTGTGAGGTGCTTATGCCGTGTCGCCGCATGCGGGCATACTTATGGTCAATTATCTGCCTTTAAGCGACACGATCTTTCACTCGCGATCAGAGTGTCTAGTGGGAGTTTGGTATTTACGAAAAACGTGAAAGTATTAGAGTAGTATTCGCGCAAAAAAGAGGCCGGTGGAAAGACAGTTATTGTGTTTGGTTTATTCGTTAAGACTGGACTTGTCTCATACGAAGAAAATAATTTATTTTTGTGTATCGGTTGTTTATTTATGATGTTTTATTTATGATGGGGAAAATAAAGTAAATAGAATTTGTTCCATGTTTACGTTTTAACAGTGGTAGAGCCACGCGGCAGCTTTTGATGTCGCACGGATGGGCCGGCCCGAACCAGGGTGATACCACGACCTCGCAGAATACCATAAATGGTAGTGTAAACTACCCTAGGAGGGTACCAACACCCCTGGTGACGGAGAATCCCTCGCTGAGGATCCACGCCCAAGCTACCCTACTCTTCCTGAGAGTGGGTGCTTAGGCTGCCCCGCGTATACGGGAGGGGGACGAAGGGGGGGGGGTGAAGCCAACCTTTCTCTTTTTAACCGAGACTCAGGTGTCCTTAAGTGTCGCTTAAAGGCTGATACTTCATATCTCTCATAGACCTACCCGGGGTACAAATTAGAACACTCCTTTGTGTCCCAGGTTGGAGAATTTGCGTATGCGTCAGAGAAGACATCTGTTTTCAACTCCTCGGCAGTCTTGAAGGTACGGACCTGTCCATCCTATGGCTGCGCGTAGACAGCGACGACCATCCCCGTGTCTACGGGTGCTTCTATAGGTCCCATAGCGGTAATGCCGAAAGAGACCGACTCATCGACCACGTCCAAATGGCTACAGATTCTTTGCTTTTTGCGATTTTAACGCCCACCACGTCGAATGGCTCGGTTCACGTTTAACCGATCATGCGGGGAGATCTGTTTATGACTTTGCCTTGGCATATGGTTTTACACAGCTGGTTACTTCGCCTACTCAGATTCCAGATATGGAGGATTATGCACCTTCCCTGTTGGACCTTCTGCTGACCTCTCATCCGGACGGATATCAGGTTTCTGAAGACGCCTCTCTTGACTCCTAGGACCATTGTCCTCTCCGGAGTGTGGTGCCACTCACGCTCCCCTTGCAGTTGCGTTCTGTAGACTGCCGCCGTGTTTGGCATTACAGGTCGGCGGATTGGGACGGAATGCGGTCTTTCTTTGCATCCTACCCTTGGGTGCGGGTTTGCTTCTCGCTGGACACTCCCAGGGTTGTTGCTGATTCTGTTGCTAATGTGTTACTTCAGCATATGGAACTTTTTATTCCAACTTCTGTGGTGCCCATCGGAGGCAGATCTCAGCCATGGTTTGGTCGCTCCTGTAAAATGGCATCACACTATAAACAGGAGTGCTACCGGGCATAGACTGACGCATCAATATCTCTGGATATAAACACCAGCGCTCTTAAAAAGAAGTATAATTCCGCCTCCAGGTCCTTCAAAAAAGTCATTGCCAAGGCAAGGTAGCGCATCGGCAGAATTGGCGGGAAGCTAGTTCTCCTTCCTTCGGGAACCCGTGCATTCTGGTCTCTTGCCAAGGCTGTCTAACGGAACTACTGTCAGCCATCTCTTCCATCTCAGCACATGGAGTCCCACCCATTGTGCCGAACACGTGTGCTCCGAAGTTGGCATCGGTTTTAACGCGTCTTTTCCGGTACTAATACTCCTAACGTGTAGTTCCGAATTCATGGAAGACAGCTTTGGTCCACCCAATCCCTAAAAAGCCGTCCGCTCCTCCTTCTTCTCAAAAATAATGGAATCTATTGTAAACGGTTTTTGTCGGGGTCGATCAGCTGGTGATCTTCTGGTCTACCTAACTCATAGATGGGCGTAGGTAGTAGAGTCTAAAGGGAAGGCATTGGCCGTTAGTTTGGACATAGCGAAGGCCTTCGATCGGTTCTGGCACAAAGCGCTTCTTTCGAAGCTCTATTCCTATGGACTTCATTTCATGTCGGCACATCGCTTGCAACTTTACAAATTGCGAATTCGGCTTCACATGGAATACTGTTCTCATCTCTAGGCCGGGGCACCCCAGTGCCAGCTCCTTCCATTTGACCGCATCCAGCGCAGAGCGGTTCGAATCATTGACGTCCGAGTTCTTTCTGATCGGCTCGATTCACTGGCATTGCGTAGGGATGTTGCATCCCTTCACATTTTCTATCAAATCTACCACAGGGAGTACTCTGAGGTTCGGATAATTCTAGCTGCCATATTTCACGAACGCACATCGCGTCAAAATTCTTAATATCATCCTTTCCATCTGGATGCTTGACGGTCCACCACTCTGCGTTTTACTAGGAGTTTTCTTCCTTTTTTTTATAGGATAGGGTGACAAACAAGCACACAGTCCACCTGATGGTAAGTGGTTGCTGTGACCCTTAGACATCTACACATATCCTCGTTTGCGAATCAAAATGCAGATGCGTTGTCACCCGTGAGGACTAAGATGGAATGCCTCTCTTCCAGTAAAAAGGGTCTCCGGTTCTCTAAACTCACCATACGAAACACAGCAGTGTTAAGCTGCTATTTTACGCTAATATTCTGTGAGAGCGTGGTCCTTCCCCGATCGAGCCGGCCCATTCGTGCTACAGCTATACTTCTAATATAGCTGCAGCATGGCTCTACCACGTATAAAACTAATAATTCCTTGTTCAACTTCTCTGTGGAATTGTTTACCACCGGCGATTTTTCCGGACCGATACGACTTAGGGACCTTCAAGAAAAGAGCTCACTCCTTTCTAAAAGGTCGGTAACACCCAACTTTCATAATATGTATTTAGTAATAATCTGTTATTTTGACATTACAAACAGATACTTCAATTTCATTTATTTAAATAGATTTAATTCCATATTCGTAAAGTATGAAAGGTTGTAAAAAAATCCAAAGCGATCACTATATTATTTTGATCTTGAGGCGTGAGAAAACTTGGTTGCACTTTTAATCATTCTCTTTTATAATTCAATACAAGATCGTAAATATCAATGTGATTTATACTGTTGAGTATCTAGTTAATTAATAATTACTGTTAGTAAATGACAGGAATTTTCAGTATATGTATTTGGTGACAGTCGACAGCAAAATATAGCCGATTTTAATCATAATGATTTGTTAGATTCAAATTATTATCTTTCTTTATTAACTTCTGTATCAGTAAAGTCAATTTATTCTATGTGGTTACCTTCTCCTCTATTAAAAAAAAAAACTAATATTTTTAGTAGCATCTTGTACGTATAAAACATGGTAAGATATGCTTCAGTTCCTCATTAATGAGATATGAAAATTGGTAATTTCTTTTATCCTGTTCGACTTTAGAATTCTCTGAACATGACAAATAAATTTTTTATCGTGTAAAGACACGACTTCTAATTAAACTTTATTTACCTCAGAAGTGGTAATTATTAGTTTTTGCATAGACCGAGATAGAGGTTGGTTCTAATCACGAGCTTCTAAATCTAAATAATCTGGTGATCTGCCTCACTTCAGTCCTAAAAAGAACAAATACTATAATATATAATTTCATCAACTTTAAAAAAAAATCGTGTTTTTTGTTAAGAAAGTTCATCATTTATTGCGATATATTACTAAAACTTAAGGCATTGAATTAAAAATGCAAAGCGTAATTTTAGTAGAAAACTTTCAATATAATTTAATATAAATATATAAGGTGAAATTAAACATGATATCGAAACTTAATTTTAAAGTGGAGATAACGCATAATTAATTGAAACAAAACTTACCTCTGTTATTTATAATACGGTCATTGCTGAAAGATGAAAAAATATGAGGGATGTCGTTTTAGGGAAGTCGCGTTGATGCAATATGGTACGTGCGTCTAAAAACTTCGTGAATTAGACAGAGCTCAGCCGTACAAAGTTGGATACAAGCGGGGTAAGGGAGAGAGCGGGGTCATTACAAAGTTTGGTTTTAACCGGTTAATTGTTACTACCTTAACCTAAATTTGTGAAAAACCGGTATTCCGCAAAAACCGGTTTTGGGTTCAATGACCGAAACCGGTTTAGAATTTGAACCGGTTTCCGAGCCCTGGTTCTGATATGATTTGTATAACATAATCCAAAAAGGTAAAGAAGTATTTAGTGTAAATTTAAAATACCTGAAATATTTTATGAAGAACTCTCTTCTTCTGGTTTTTTTTATATGATGTTCTTTATTATTTAACATACACATTTAACATGCAAATATGTATATAATTAAATGATTGGTGATTGATGTTTGGATGTTTTCAGGTACAGCTATCAACACCAAGTTCTATTGGAGATTTTTCAGCTGAAAATGTTTCTGTTGTAGAGGGTATATGTTTTATTTTGTCTGCATACTATTTATATTATTTATTTAAATTTCTATATAAATTAGGATGTAGAGTGTATGTTATTGTAGTATCTAGATAGAAATGTAAAAAAAATATTCTATGTATATTTACATAATATTTTAATACAAGAGTCTGTCAGTTATCATTATTATTTTTTTCAGACAACACAACAGCATGTAATTGAAAGGCAGGCTATTTTATGCCTACCTGGAACATCTGGGCCATCTTCTAGGCCAAGTGTTGTCCGCATGGTGAGTAATATACTACCGATATTTAAAATTTGTTCACTACACAATTTTAATACCTAATATATCCGATTTTAGGTATCACTATGCCCTCTACCGATGGTCCAATCTCCACCCTGCACACCACCCACAGTTGGAGGTCCTGCAAGTCCTCCCCCAACTCTTTCGGGTTCAGGCAGCCACCCACAACATCGGCTAAGAAATGCACGTCGCCAGTTGATTGGATTTCCAGTGCATAATCACCCTCTGCCCAATACAAGTAAGTATATTTTATTACATTACAAACATTGAAGGACTCATCTCAAAGTTATGTTATATATCGTCTTCACACCTCTGTATTCTCATTTCAAATGTTTATAATCTCTTTGCGGTAAAAGAAAAAAACATGTAAAAATTTAAATTAGAACAATGTGAATTGGCGTCAATAGTGATTTTGTTCGTCGCTTCATTGATTAGTACTGTTTCGTATTTTATCAAAATTTGTAACTTAATAGGAATAATATATTTACAGTACCATTTATTATTGTTCTAGCAACATCAAGACTCCACCTCCATCTCAACGGCGATCACAATTCACGAGTTTTTCGGAGCGATTTTTGGCGATAGAAGAACAAAAATTCGAAATAAATCGCCGAAATTCGGAGCTTTTAGAAATGCTCGTGAATCAAGCAGTGCAGAGCATTGGATAAGGGTTTAAATTATTATCAGAGACTTTAAAAAAATAACAATTTATAACATTATAATTTTTATTAAAATATACATAGTATGGATTTTTAATCTAATGCAGTAATCGTGCTCGCCATAGCATGTTAATTAGTTCTTGTCGACTAGACTGTCCTATTACAGCCTCTTGATATATTGTTTCATTTCTAGCCCCAGCTTGTGTATGAATGGCTGTGTGGAAACGTAACTCCTCTTGATTATCGTAGTCGTTCAAAGCAGGAGCCGGTAGCCCTGCGCGATTACAAATGTTGTATAACACACAACATGCCACTACAAATTTTGCAACCACATCAGGGTGGTAATGTAGTACTCTGTGTACCAGTAGACATCTAAACCTTCCCTTTAGCCTGGCTATAGCTCTCTCCATGGTATTACGCGCTGTGGCATGGAGTTTGTTGTAGTGTGCAGCAGGTGTACCCTCTTCTACATTAGGCACCGGTACCATCAAGTATGCTCGTTGTGCATACCCAGAATCTCCTACAATAACAAAAAACACATTTTTATGTCCCCTATCAATTAAAATATTTATCCTAACTAGCTAAATCCAATGGCTTTACCCATGTGGACATTGATATTACAATCATTATTTTATCAGGAGAGTAGTTATATATTTACCAAAGTATTTTGTTTATATAAATTTTCATATTGCTAAGAAAAGGTTTTAATCTCTCCTGTATTATATTATGAAAGAATTGTCTGCTTTTAAATAAGCTATATTTGTATAGGTACTTGTAACTTATAATATGTCTATGTTACTTTTTATTTTATCTACATATTATTTTTTAGAAAAATATAGTTTGTCAAGTGAAGGTAGGCCACAAGTATTATTAACTAAGGTATAAACGATATACCTATTAATAAATGGGGTAACTCACCTAGCAAATGTACAGTTTCACCAGCATTCACTAAGTCCTCCCCCATAGATAGCATCAACATGCAATATATTTTAGTCCGCATCAGTAATCTACAAAACAAAAATAACATTATATTTTGAGTTACCTACTCTTTGTTTCCATATCTACAGAAAGAAATGTTATTAGATATTATTACAAATCTTACCAATTGGATATTTCTTGCATGATTTCCTTTACGGCAGTAATAGCGCTCTTCATTTTCTGATGGCCTAACCATGGTAACATAGGTACCATCAACACATCCTATCACCCCAGGAATTTTGTATTTCTCGAAGAATGTGTAATGTTATGTACCTGTTATTAGGCAAATATTTCAAAGTTATTGGTAGGTAGGTTTAACATCAAAAATATAGGTACTACAACATAATTATAATACATATACCGACCTTTTCTTTAGTTTGAGCCTCTCCATGGAATTCTGTGGAAACCGTATAATATATTTCCTTACAACACTAAGGTGATTTAGGGCATCAACTACCTCGCGAACACATCGGGTGACAGATGGTTGTGATACATAAGTGCTCACATTCCTTTCACAAATTCTCTGATAGCTACCGCTAGCCAAGAATGAAAGGGCACATAATAACTGAAAAAATAATAATATTTTGTAAGAAAAAAGCTTTTGGGAAGATAAAAAATAATAGTGTGCACGTAAAAAAATATTTACTCACCTTTATTTTAATAGACAATCCGCGACCTCGCCGGCGTGGATTTTTCATAAGATGTCTAATGTCTTGTAACACATTATCTATCAATTCTAATAATAGATAATTTTCAACAGTCTTTGTGACTTTTAACTACATACTTGAAATGTACGAATTTCACAAGCTTGACGACGACAATCATATATATCTATGGAATGTGCTTCTTCTAATAAACTCTAATAAAAACCAACGAAACATACCTATCGAATTATTATAATTTTTATACTGTAACACAATAACCGTGGACTAATGAGTTAAAATGAACTCGCACACCAATCTCGAAAGGCTCCTAGACCACTTTAAAAATGACAAGTGAATTCGTTGTTCGAAGTATAGAATATCGACAAGTGAAGCGGTAAATCCCTTTACAGAATACCGAATTCATACTAGTCTTCTGTAGTTCGCGAACGATGAACGATTAGGAAACGTATCTTGGCACTGTACTAGAAGAAACGTTTCCGAATGCCGATTGTTAATCGGTCTAACAGTTCTTTTCGTTCACCTACACTCGCAAGACGCCAACGCCAAACCGTTCTTGTGAACGATGCACGCAAACAACAGAATCGGTCAGTAGTCATTCGAGGTAGACATGGCGTTAAATAAAATATTGGATATAAGTTTAATTTTATAGCAAATAATTATTTGCTATAAAATTAAACATGTGAAGCCTAAATTTTAATGTAATATATCAAAAGAATACATGTATTGATGTTTTTAAGGAATGTTTTCATTCGAATAACGTTGCTTTGTAAACCGCCATCTACTCCATTCTACAGGTTTTAAAGTCATTTTATCGAACGAAAGTTAATTGACTGTCAAGGTGGTACGTAAAGAAGACGCTAGATGACATAAATACGGCTAATTAACTCTGTTAATTTATTAATTATAAATCAGTAAGGTAAGAAATCGATCGCAGATTGTTTTGAATGGACTGAAATATGATAATTTTATTAATTAAGGTTAATTTTATTTATTTAATAAATTTGTAAATTTTTTTAACAGTTTATTTTAACAGTTAAAAGATAATATATTAACCATCTTTAATTCAAGGACAAGAGCCGATGAATGTCTCTCTATAGCTAGCTACCCAAATCACCTAATAAGTCGTGTATATACAATGTACTCTGTGTTAATAAGCTTACAAGAAATCCTTGCTCTCTGCTTAGCCTTTTACCATAATACGCAGTGGCCAATAAATTTATGTAGTTATAGATAAAAAAAATATTGCAATACATAAAAATGGTATATGCTTAATGCTATCTAATACCTTTAAACGAGCAAATCTCGGAAACGGCTCCAACGATTTTCATGAAATTTAGTTTGCGGGGGGTTTCGGGGGCGATAAATTGATCTAGCTAGGATTAATTTTTAGAAAATGTCGTTTTATCCGTGTTTTCATGCAATAAAATACTGCTACAATATCATTAGAATACGAAGGTAAATTTCGCCACCGCCAGACAAAATTATAAGAGCTCAGTAGGGAAATCGGGCGGTTCCGAAACCAGAGTACCCCGGTTCGAGTCCAGATGTCTCCAGATCGATTTTTTAGTTCCTTTTTTCAAATTCCTTCTTTTGTGAGAAAAACTGTTCTTGAGAGCCCTTTGTCAACGCATCTAATTCTTATCTAAGTATATAAAAAAAAATGATCGAGCTTTAAAAAAAGAATACGGTAGGTAAGATCGGAAAATATTATTCATATTTCATCAGTATGTAATTCGTATCTAAATATAATTTTCAAAAAACACGATTTACAAAAAAAGAATACCAAACCAAGCTTGGTCATCCAGGTACTTGACTAGAATGACAGTCCTTAGCCTGTTCAAGTATGAAGGGAAATCAAATATTATGTCAAATTTTAAGTTAATAATATTTTTTAATAAAATATTTTATTAAACAACGTTACGCCTCGAGCAAATATCGACCGACTGAGACTGACTTCATTAACCTGTTTAAATTGTATCTATCAGTCTGACTGTTGACTGATTCAGTCAGTGACTGACTGAGGTAACCATTCCATAAAGATAGATACAATTTAAACAGGTTAGTAGTACTGATGACCGATTAGAACTAATAGAACTAATAGAACGAACTAGTTCACTGTCCGTAATGAACTAGTACGGAACGATCTTCTAAAATGACCGACCAGGCACAAGACTAATTCATACTATTGATGTCAACATTCTCACGCAACACGGTTCGTCTCGTCGCCACACTCACAACTGTGGCGCTGCCGGCACTGTCGAGATTTAGAGAATACGAATTTGATATCTCACCGCGGATTCCGCTGTCGAGACACGAAAATGTTGTTACTGAATAGCATGGCTGATAATATAGAGTTTATAAATAAGATAAACATTATAAAAGAAATTAAACCGTCATGCGGCACACCAGATTCAATATCAGTCCAAACAGAGATACGCTGTCCTAAGCGAACTGATTGCTTTCGGCCGCGAAGTGTACACATAACCACAGAATAAATAATCATAACCATGTGTTTTTCGGTAAACAAATAAAAAAATTGAGGTTAAACATGGTTTTAGACTTAATTTTTATTACTAGATCCAAAGGTCCCTGTCATCATGTTGTGTATCATCGAAGACTGTGCTCTAAAATAATCTCCCTTTCAGTCACTGAAGTCACCCTAATGTATCCATATTCGTAGTGGCATCAAGTCGCGACTCAACACCATGAGTGTTTGGTGGTGGGTTAGACATGTGTCAATCGTGAATGATTCGTTCATTTGACCCTGGTCGCATCAATGTAGTGATGATTGCAATTACATTTTTGAACGTTCCGGATCAAATGATTGACAGAACCTGCGACCAAAGTGTATAGTAATGTACGGCGATCTCCTAGGTCATAGAGTACTGAAACTCGAAATGATCAATTTGAATGGTCGACTAGAATGACCCGTTTCGTAAGACGAATCAATACTTGAATGATCGGGTCACTAGAACACACATGTAGGTATATGGTGGATGATGATTGCCGACGTCAAGGCATGTCATATCAACAAAAATATTTGTTTGATATGACATGCGTTGACATGTAAACAATAATTTATCAAACCACGATACACGAGATATCTAATCAATAAGCTATACATACATGGCTTTATAGGTGCACCAAATTCACCCTAATAATTTTATTTTAGTTTCAAATATAACTTTTTTTTTTATATTTTCACTTCACACAGTGAAACTTTTTGAATTTTTAAAAACACTAATTTCAATAAATTTGGCTAAATTTCTTAAATTACATGGCGACTATAGCTTTGTTATGAAAGTAAAGTTGAAGCAATTCGTGTAAATTAGGTAAATTCGTGCAGCGCAACTAGGAAACTAATTTAATGAAATAGCGGACTGGTTCATCTGATTTTTAGTGCGCAAACTACCTTCACCAGATATTTATCATCCTCATAAATGTGAGGAAACTTGCAATATCACTCACATAAATATCTCATGCTTAGCTAAAGGAAACTGGACGGCTCACTAAAGATATTATTAAAGGTATTCCACGGTCACGTGGAAACCCGAAAGTCTTGTATAGGTTCCTGAACAATACACACACGGTTATGAGGGCGATCCCCTTCCCGAAAATCTATACGCTTAAATATCTGGCCGGCATCCGCTGTAGGAAATAGACGTATATGTTTAATAAAATATTAAAAAGATTATCTTGAAGAGCTGGCGCTGGCCCGCGACTAGAACGACTCTTAGCTTATGTGTGGAATATTATTTAATGAGGGCTAATAATCTTCCGCTCACCAGATGTCGCTAGTTGACTTTGAGGTGAAGTTTTTTGTTACACAATGTGATTTAATTGAGAAGTTAGTTTTCAATAAAAGTTTATTAGTTTCTAGAGTATTATATTAATACACAAAATAATGTCTCAGTAGTTTGCTCTTTAATTTCTTGCACACTTTTAACTCTTTTTTTTTCTACTTATGATGTGAATATCTGTGGTATGCTTTATATATTTTTAATATAATTAATATAAAATATATCTAATAGTACAGAAATAAACATTAACCTTTACATTTTTCGAACACATTAAGTTCCCCGCTATGAAATCTGTCAAATATTACACCTCATTTTTAAGTGGCGCCGCCCTGGTGGCAGAATAAGTCGTGGATGCCCTCATTAGAAGCCGGCGATTTATAATTGCATTTGCATGCATGCATTATACGGGTGGTTGAATAGGTTTCGTACTCTGGTTCTGTACGCGGATAGCCATCGTAGCCCTACTGTACAAACACTTCAGCACTTCGATATACCGACAGTCAACTTGACACCGCTGAAGGGACTGCAGCACCGTCCAAATTTCAACGTAATCAAAGGCTTTCTCATAGTCCACATACGCCAGACATAGTGGTAAATTGTACTCCTCGGACTTCTGTACAATTTGTCGAAGGGTATGTATGTGGAATATGGTGAATGAGCTTCTGAAGGACTTCAAGTACCGGTTTTCCACCCGCTTTGAGAAGCTCCGCTGTAATTTCATCCTCGCCTGGAGCCTTGCCGTTTTTAAGGTGCTGGAGAGCTATTCTAATCTCGCTCAGACTGACATCCGGAATATCATCGGAATAGTGTTGGATAAGACTTGCTCTTGGATCGTTACTCACACTTGCGTGTGGCTCCAACGATGATGTGTACAGCTGCCCATAGAACCTCTCAATCTCACTCAAAATCTCAGATGTCCCGGAAACGACGCTGCCACACTCGGTCTTCAGCTTCGACAGTTGGCTCTTTCTGGCAGACAGATCTCTAGCAAAGACTTTGGAGCCCTGGTTCCGCTCGATCGCTTCTTCAATACGAGCAGTATTAAAGTTGCGTAAGTCCCGCCGCATGCATTTGGAGATCTGTCTGTTCAATTGCCTATATGCTGTCAAATCTACTGAAGACTGCAGCTTCATTTCCCGTCTAACAGCTATGAGATTAAGAGTGTGATCGGAGAGTTTTTGTGTTCTTCTGCGGCGGGTCTTGCAAAACTTAGCTCCGACCGCATGGACAGTTTCCACGAGCTTGTCATTCATATCGTCCACTCCATTGCAATCTTCTAGGCTCTGAAAACGGTTTTGTAGCTCGAGCTGAAAGGTTTCGGGACTTTGAAGCGTTGACTTCATTAGACGTGACCTTTCCAACTTAACGTTTAGGTTCAGTGTGCCTCTTCGTTGGGGGAGGCCTATGTTCAGCAGTGGACTGGTAAAGGGCTGATTATACGGGCATCTAGTATTTTAGTATTAGTTTACTATTATTTATTCTGTGGTATTAGTTAATATTTGACTAAGTAAAAGTTATTAGTTATTTACGATATAAATTAATGTTAAAAAAATTATATATACATATATATATATAAATTTGGGTACTTCCTAAGCCTCAATTTTTACACCACAGAACCGCCCTTTTTCATTTCAATCCATATGTTTGCAAATACGGATCTGGCAACACTAGTATTGATTTCCCATAAAATACAATAAATTGCAACAGTTCACTTATTTTGAGAAAATAATAACAATTAACAAGGTAAGTATTACGCAACAAGTTATCAAATAATGCTTTGCCGGGTGCACTCACCATAAAATGTGGGGCCAATGAACGCAAATAAGACATAATATGTCCCTCGAGCGCCCGGAATGCACACTTATCACGATTGTTCGAACGCCATGAACATAATACTTCTAAATGTTTTGTGTAGGTACACTTCCAAAAAATTCGAAATGTTGCCAACGCGTTGTCAGGTTTCGCAGGCTAAGTCGAATTTAAAAATCCCTCTTTTCTAATGCAGCCCAATAGTCTAAGAATATTTTTTTTATTACATATAACTTTAATAATATATAACACTTTTTTATAATATGACATTTAAATTCATTTTATAATATAATTGATTGCGTAGTACCAGCCGTGTAATACGCAATCAATTATAAAACAAAAATATAAACTTTTATATACATATACAGAATTCAAAGAACCTTCATCTTTTTTGATCCCACTATGTCCACACCACAATTCCACTATGTGCTGACGACGTTGAATGATTGCGTGTGGCCTTGTTTAGTAATTTAGTGACATCCTAAGAAAAATAATCACAACAAATGATAAAATATAAATAATTTGATGTTATCATTCAGCACCCTATTTGTATTTTATCTTAAGGGTATAAATTTTTAAGAATCTTTGGAAATAAAATTACCAATTTATGAGCATAGTTTAAAATCTGGTAATATTTAGTCTAGTACTTTGGCTGTCGATAAAACAGTCCATCAAGCGCCATCTTTTTACATCTTATTGAACTAATTGCTATTTATTTTGGTAGCTTTTTCAGTAGGTGGCGCTTATAAAAACAAAATTACGCATGCAAGCTCGAAACTACCGAACTTTACGAGTAGTAAAAACAGGAACTTGAATGTTACTCATCATTTAATTAGCCATTCTACTATTTAGAGAAATTCTTTATAATATAATTGCATACTCCGTTATAGACTTACAAGGATTATTATTATTACAGCCCTTTAAGCCATTAACGCTGGTGTTCCACAAGACTGCGTGCTATCACCAACGCTGTTTCTTCTGCATATCAATGATATGTTGCATACCGGTAACATTCATTGCTATGCAGACGACAGCACTGGTGATGCTTTATAAACCGGCCGTGCCAATATTTCTCGGTAAAACGTCACCGAGTACCGGAACCAACTTGTGTCTGAAGTCGAGACTTTGTTGAACAAAGTCTCACACTGGGGGCGACTAAATCTAGTCCAATTCATTCCCCAGAAGACACAAGTTTGCGCGTTTACCGCTAAAAAGAACCCCTTTGTCGTATCTCCTCAGTTTCAAGGCGCTCCCCTTGTTGCCTCAGCCAGTATCGGAATCCCCGGTGTCGACATATCGAGTGATGTGCAGTTTCGTGGTCACTTGGAAGCGAAGGCCACATTGGCCTCTAAAAAGCTTGGCGTGGTCAGCAGAGCGGGACAGTATTTCAAGCCGGCACACCGCTTGCAACTTAACAAGGCGCAGGTTCGGCCCCACATGGAATACTGTTCCCATCTCCGGGCAGGGGCTCCCCAGTGCCAGCTCCTTCCACTTGACCGCATCCAGTGCAGAGCGGTTCGAATTGTCGACGACCGAGTTCTTTCCGATCGGCTGGACTCACTGGGGCTGCGTAGAGATATTGCATCTCTTTGCGTATTTTATCGCATCTTTCATGGGGAGTGCTCTAAGGAATTGTTCGGACTAATTCCAGCCGCTCAATTTCACCATGGCACATCGCGACAAAACTCGTGATACCATCCATACCATCTGGATGATTAGCGGTCCACCACTGTGCGATTTAGAAGAAGTTTTCTTCCTCGCACAGCTTCCTTGTGGAATCGATTACCACCAGCGATTTTTCCGGACCGATACGACTTAGGGACCTTCAAGAAAAGAGCCTACTCCTTTTTAAAAGGCCGGCAACGCATCTGCAATTCCCCTGGTGTTGCAGTTGTTCATGGGCGGCGGTAGCCACTTACCATCAGGTGAGCCGTATGCTCGTTTGCCCCCTCTCCTATAAAAAAAACAAACTTGATAATATTTAAGAAAAGACTTTGAATTATACATAATTTGTATATTATAATCAAAATCAAACTAAAAAACACATTATAAAACTACGATCACTTAGTTTAAAACACGTATTTATTTTGCTACATAGGTGCCCTGTAGGCCTGGGACTAATAACAAATAATAAAAAATTTAAAAAATTGTACAACCGACTTCAATATAAATTATTAAGAATAACTCAAAAACTATTGGTCAGACCTTGATTAAATTTATATGGGACCACACGAGAAGCACCAGCTTTCAAATAAAAAAAGAATCATCGAAATCGGTGCACTCAGAAAAAAATTATGAGGTAACACAAATTTAAAAAAAACTTATCGAATTGACTACTCCACCCTTTTTGAAGTCGGTAGAAAAGAATCTGCCAACTGTATTTCGTAAGATGGGATATTGGATTTGTGATTGTGTAGCTGTTGCGTTGCCACCCACAAAGAGTATAATAAGTCACTTTTTTCGCAATTTTTCATCTAAGCCCATATTTGTTTGTTTAGACGTGTTCTGAGTAGCTCTCTTTGTTTCTGCCTGCCCTAGCAGATTTTTTGCTTCCATTTTGTTACTTGCTTTCTGAGCATCCTTGATGTAATTTTTGACCACTTTTGATACTGGTTACCTACCGGTTGCCAGGTCCTATGAATTCTTGGATTTTCTTTTTTTTTCACACTTTTTTCCAACAACAAATTTCTAACAAGTTTTGACTTATTATTTTATTCTTTAAGTTTTTGGTTTTACATGGAAGTTGTAGAGGAACAGTGATAAATTCTCAACAACTATTAATTTTAAATCATATTACGAACTTAGAATGAATTTAGACGGATAGCAATAATTATTTTATTTTAATATTTTACTAGGCATATATTGTATGCGTTTTCATTTACAGTTCCATTTTTCTAATAACACAAAGGAATCAATTAAATCAAAAACAAAAAATAATGTAACAGATCGTGTACTTATAAATTAATTTTGCTCCATCATCATCCTCACAGCCCATCACAAATCCACTGCTGAACATGGGCTTCCTCCATAGATTAAATCCATAGAAATTATAAAGTTTTTAGAACTACTGCCGATGTTATTAAGTAAATTGTTTGCACCTGCCACAGTTTCTCAAATCATCCAGAGTCGACGGTCGATTTTGATTATATTTTACTGTATTACGGTCATAAACAAACCAGAAAAGAAACATTGAAGGTTTTAACCAATACTCGGCAAATTTATGAATAAAAACTATTGAATGTAATACAAGTGCACTTACGGAACCATCATCATTAGAAGACCTAGATAGATCTACAGGGATCTCGAAAAGTAATAAAAACACTTATAGAGAAACATTGGCTGCATGCTTCAATGCATGCTAAAAGAAGTCTAAAAATCAATAATTATTTCAAGTATATCGTACTAAAATATGAAACCTTGATTACTTCCTAGCACGAAACAAACTAAACAATTATCCATAATATTGATATAATATAAAAGTCAAACCCTTTTTTTTTTGCGGATGGAAAATCATCTAATGACGCCTTTCGCTGTGGGTGGAGCGGAAGGAGGTCGACTTTACCACTAAAACCATCCGTGTTCCTTCAGTGCCCTTACGTTCCGGAGCCGCGGTATCTCTTTCGAACAGCCCGCAGCCCGGCAGGCGTCGGCCCTTGCGGGCCTTCACGCTGCTGACAGCTCTTTGAGGCGCGTGGAACAAAACGCGCCGTCGACACGGCCTGTCGTCGTTAGACGGACGGACGGCGAGCTACCATTGCTCGCCGTCCACAGGTCCGCGCCTACGGTGGTCAGGGGCCACGACGTAGCCCCCGACGCCCGGGGCGTCTCCGCGGCGGCCGGGAAGGAAAGCTGTTGCTCTTTCCTTCTCCGCTCCGCCACCTCCTTCGCTAGCATCACTGCTTCGCAGAAGGTGGTGACGGCATCCATTCCGTCTCGCTCCGGACCATGGCTTCGACCAGGCCGGACGCGAGGTCGCCGCCGCCTATCGCCGCTACGAGTACACGGCGGTGCTCCGCCCAAGCAGGGCACACCTCCACGGTGTGCTCCACCGTGTCCTCCGGTCGATCCTCGCAGGAGCACTGGCGGCCTCCGCCCGATTCGGTGCAGGAACCTCCGAACACACCGTGTCCGGTGAGGACCTGCGTCAGGCGGAAGGTGAGGACACCGTGGCGTCTCAAGCCACCTCAAAGAGGTCTTATCGCCGCTATAGTGGCGTGCCCAGCACGGGGTTGCGACAGTCGCTCTCTCCATGTCGCCATGAGATCATGCCGGAAGTCTGTCCGCTGCGCGACAACTTGCCGCGGCAGCGGGGTTTCCCCCCGGCATAGTGCCTCCGCGCGCCATTCGTGCAGGCGCGCGAGGACTATCGCCTCCAGATCCCATGGCGGCAATCCAGCAAGGAAAAGTCAAACCCTAGGGATCACAGATTATTTAGAGTATCAATACTACCTAATTACATCAAACTATTTTCACGTTATAAAATAGCTTTTGAAGTCGGGACTTTAACCCTTCGGTACACTACACCTTATTATCGATTTCACAAGCTATTAAATTAATAACAAGTACATTATTTTATTATTCTTAGTTTTGTGAAGTCAGTGTTAACTTTCTTTTTTATTTTAAGTTTCCAAGGGCCGATTGTTACATTGAAATTTTAAAAATTTACATTGAAAAAAGGGGATATAATTAAACAACTATCGAGAATGAAAATTGTTAATAAGTTAAGAGAACTTAAAACGAATACAATTTACAAACATAACACAGCAAACATAAAATACTACTGTAGTTACGAAAAGTAGAAAGTGCAAATTCGAAAAATATACTACCCATACGGGAAAACAAAACTAGACTTATGAAATAGAGGGCAATACTTAATTAAAAGAACAGTCCAAAACAGTTCTTTACGAAGAAACAACATTCGGCCTTATAAAAACTCAAGAGCATAGGCTTAAAGACATCACTGATGGCGAAAAGACGTCCATATGATCCATAGGTCCATACGAATCGTCGACGACCGAGGCCTCTGCGATCAGCTCGATTCACTAGCGCTGCGAATGTGCATGCGATGTTGCATCCCTTTGCACTTTCTTTCACATCTACCACGGGGAGTGCTCTGAGGAATTGTTCGGATTAATCCCAGCCGCCAAATTTCACGAACGCACAAACGGCAAAACTCCCGATACCATCCACACCATCTGGATGCTTGGCGGTCGACCACTGTACGTTTTATTAGTAGTTTTCTTCCTCGTACGACCTCTCTGTGGAATAGTTTACCACCGGCGATTTTTCCGAACCGATACGACCTAGGGACCTTCAAGAAAAGAGCCTACTCCTTTTTAAAAGGCCGACAACGCACCTGCAATTCCACTAGTGTAACACTTACCATAAGGTGAGCCGTATGCTCGTTTGCCCCCTCTCCTATAAAAAAAAAAACAATGAAATCATTGAAGAGGTACTGGAAAAGAGAGCAGCAGTCAAAAGAGTTTACTAAAAAAATGAGTTAATCTCTCGAACGCTGCCAAGTCGAGTAGGATCGGTCGATTGATCTCTTGGTCGAAATTGGACTTACCTAGTCGGACAATTTGTCCAATGTCCAAGGTAAACATACTCGTCAACAACTTCGAGCATAGTGTTCCCAACAAGTACCAGCATAGGTGAATGTTACACATAATCTTTGTCTTGTCCATGATCATTTTAAAATTTATTTATTCAATTGTAAATATATTATTTACTCAATAACCACAGTAATATATTTTATTTTTATTATTGTGGTCATTGAGCTAGTGCTTAGGTACTCCAGCGATTAATGACTACATCGCCAACAAATCGAAGGTAATTGTGTACTACCTACACGCCATTGATGTTAATACGGTATCCTTTCCGATTCTCCTATTGCAGCGGTGTAGAGTTACGCGGATATAACTTCACCCTGTATTACACCTCCATACTGTTAAATACGTTTCGGCTTCCAACCCGCCGCTAAGCATGGCTACTATGACAAATATCTCCCCTACGAGGCAATCTATGGAGGAGACCCATAGGTCTGGATATATCCAGCAATGGACATTTGATAGGCTGTTAATGAATGAATAAATAAACGTATTTTTAGATAATAATTGCCGTGTAGTGGCGGTGTAAGAATATCACATATCATCCCGTGGGTGTCGTAAGAGGCGACAGTGGGAAACAAATATGTGTGAAAAACAAGATGGGCAGCAGCGTCTTCCTAATAACGACTAAAAAATACTGCGGTTGCCAACTCGCTGTAACGCTGTAAGGCGCTGTAAGACGCTGTAAGGCTGTAACGGTTTGGCTGCACAGGAAATTCTTTATTTCTCTACGAAAAGAAAAATTCCTTTTCCATATTCCACATTCCACTCATCCTTATTAATAAGCTATTATTTAACTCCGAACACACAAGATTAATGCACGCAAGCCACAGTTATTATTATTGTACTATTAGCTACAATCCGGAAAACATACTCGCCTAATCGTGGTAGTAACTTAGCTAAATTTCGCTGCGTACTTTGTTAACGCTTAAAAAAACCGTTAGCCCTTTTTAGGAATTTAACCTCGGGCACGACAATAACAGGTGGTTTTCCATTTGAAACCGACAGGCTGCAGGGTCAGTGTTCATTGCCGTTTCCGTTTGATTCATAATCGAGGACATATCTATGAGCCTTCACATACATATTATTGAACATTCACACACACATATATATATATATATACATTCATTAATAACAGCCTATTAAAGTCTAATATTGAACATAGGACTCCTCATAGAATGCCTCACAAGGGGGCTATTTGCCATAGTTGCCACACTTGGCAGGTGGACCGCAGTTTTTTTTTGTTTGGAATTGTAATCGGGAATATGCTGCTGCCTATTTCTTATTTCATTTCTATCTGTCGCCTGTTACGACACCCACGGGATGATATTTTGGGGTAGAGGCCCAGGCCGTCACTACACGGCACAAAAAATACGTTAAATATGAGTTAGTTTATAAGGCTTTTGAGAGACAACTTTGTTTTAGGATTAAAATATTGTATTTCAGTAATTGTTGTAATTGAGATATTTTTAGTCAAGAAATGTATTAATCTGCTTCATTAAAAAAAAAAACATATTCGGCTGTCTAAAAATCAATTAAAATCATTAATTGTTATCAAGTTTTTTACAATATGCAACTAGGGAGAGTTCGGATTTAACTTCTGGCAGTTCTCGGCACATTGTAAATAAGTGAGCCTGAGTGATTTGTTAAACTTTAAATAACTGAGACCCAACCACCTAAGTCCAGCGGGTGTGTAATAAGCGGATGTCTAATATTAACACCTCGCGATAAATAATCGAGTCGAGCAAAGTCGAGTCAAGAAAAATTACTAATAGAACAAAAGTTTGAAGCCTGCTTGGCAACATTTTTAACTATCCTTATACTATTGTTGAGTCAGTCCAAATGCCAAACATTACCTTTCAGTGATTTTATAACCATTTCATAAGCTTCAGTAAATATGTGAAAGTCATGAACGTTATATTTTTGAGTTGCGAACAACTGGACGGGTGAGCGTAATATACGTTCACCCGTTTAATGCAGGCAATCTTTCAACGATTTCAAGCCTAATTTGGGCAATATTTGACGAGAAATATTCATTCCTCGACATTTAATGTATCATTTAAGCAGCACTATTTTCATTTTTACAACACAAGGTAATAAGATAAGATCCGTGAGGTCTAATGTTTGTGTAAACATCTCGCGTTTCGTTAATTTTTTACAAACTGGAATTTCAACATTAAATTGGGAATTATCTTTCCATCTAAGTCCTAAATTTTAGATGTTTTATAAAGAGCTGTTCAAGTTCCTTTGTTTTAATCAACAGAGGAATGGTGCTCAGTAAGGGCAATATCAGGCAGGTTTGATTTCCATTTTTGCATCCCGGCTTGTTAAATGAGCAGTCAGTTTTTGATGTATCTCTAATCCAATTTCAAGTCTTTTGCAGAATCTTTTTAATAAAAATGGGCTCACTCTTGACCTACATCTGCCCGGGGGCAAAGATGAGATCTACGATGGAGCGAGTTTGCCCAGGAGAAGCCTTAGTTATTATTACATACTATATACAAGTTAACACGCACCTTGAAGATGTCCAGGTTATAGGTACTCCGAGAAACAGACACCGGCAGGGCATTCCACTCCTTGGCTGTGCGCATTATACAAGATCATTTATAGCGCTTATGCCAATGTTCGGAATGACAACCAAGTGTGGAAGGTACCCTGCAGTACGTCTCAACTACGAATCACCCCCAAATCTTACATTTGGTCTGAATATATTATAAACTTCACACACACTGCTCAAGGCATCGCGTGGCGCGAAAAAGGGATGCTTGCTTTTTTTTGGATAAGGGTGACAAGGGAGCACACAGTCCACCTGATAGTAAGTGGTTGCTGTGGCCCATAGACATCTACTACATCTATTCTCGTTTGCGAATCAAAATACAGCGACCTGAAGCTTATCAGTCTGCCGATGAGGGCCCTTGCCTTTGCGATACGGTCCTCAATCCTTCTTCTCCAGGCTGGGATAGCGCTACTTTGACCAGTAGCACGTCCAGACGTGGGAAGTTTGGCACCAACAATACGGCAAACTGCCAAAGCGGCGCCAAAGAGTATTGAGTCCGTATCGCAAAGGTCCCGGCTGGTTTCCAAAAAGGTTGCCAGCAACGGGAACAGGGCCGTCACAACATCCCGATTCCGCTTGCTTAGGGTTATGCGTGGGGAGTCGCGGTCGATTTTCGAGAGGCGTACAGCGCGTTTCCACAATCGCCTCCTCCAATTTACTCCTCATCTGCTCTAGTTCTTGGGTGACCATTCCATCATCGCCTGAATCAACCAAAGCGGGAAGATCCATGGCGGCTTCCACATATGGCTGCTGGTCTATGGCCTTAGGAGCCGCATCCCCTGCTATAGCTGGTTCATTCGATGAGGGAATAGCCTCACGCCGTAGTCGTTCGAGTTCGGCATTATCAAATATTTTCGATCGTATGATGTACCGAACTCGGTCTGCCAGGTTTTGCTCTGTGACGGGAACAGACGGCTCCAGCTCAGCAAAAAAGCGGTGCATCCGAGACCGATACGCTATCCCTCCAGTTTCTTCCCCTTTCGCCCTATAGTACGCCCGCAATGCGTTTATGTCCTTATATTTTGTCCAACGCATGCGGCGTACTCCAACAGCGAGCGGCGGGTGCCGCTTGCCGAGTCCGAGAGGACCCAGCCGACACCAAGCCATCTGGTGGGGATGATGGATGCGAGGGGCTGCTAGGTGGTCGTGCAGCACGTCGCGCTCGGCTGGCGGCCCGCATGCTGTCGCGTCCAGCGCCAGCTCCAGACGACCCCCGGCGACCCCCAGGCAGCGGCCCTATGCGCGTTCTATTCTTGTCCATCATCCATAAAAATATTATTATTATTAATCATTGATGAAACGTTGAAGTTAATTGTAGATAGAATGATATCAATATTTGGCAAAATTGGATTGGAAGCTTATTGCACGCGTTTTCCCAATTTTAATGAATAATATCCAAATCGAAAATTGATTATGTGAGAAAGCAGTTCTGTCGTCAAAAACTGAATCTGTTCAGGACGCGTTTGCAAAATTGATAGGTATAGAATCGAACTATTACATTGACACGGGTCACACACACAAGTGTACGCACGGTTAACTGCGGGTGTGGGATTCGTAATCAAGTAAAAACATTTTGATAATTTGAAAGATTGATTTTTTTTCTCATTTCTTATACCTACAAAAATATATTACATACGAAATACAAATAGCAGCTCCAGAGACTGCTAGGCACTAGAAGCCCACTACTAGCAGTGAGATGGTGGCTGTGGACTTTGGGCTGGTTTTGTTAGTTATGATAAGACTTTAGCTTCGGACTTGGTGAAGTGACTTGAAGGTATACTGGTGACAGCTACTGGAACTCCTCGACGAGTACTAGGTGTGCTGAGTTTGGGCCGTTTTGTTAGTCATGATGAGAGCTACCCGGACTTGATAGAGTGACCTGATGGTGTACTTTGGTGACTGCTGAATTCCTGCACTAGAACTAGGTGCTGAGTTTGGGCTCGTTGTTAGTCATTGTGTGAGCTTACCTCCGGACTTGATAGAGTGATCTGATGGTGTACTTCGGTGACTACTGCTGGAATTCCTGGACGAGTAGAACTAGGTGTACTGAGTTTGGGCTCGTTTTGTTAGTCATGATGAGAGCTTACCTCCGGACTTGATAGAGTGACCTGATGGTGTACTTCTTGACTACTGCTGGAATTCCTGGACGAGAACTGAAAAGTTTGAGTTTGCCTGCTTGTTAGTCATTATGTGAGCTTACCCGGACCTTGATAGAGTGATCTGATGTGTACTGTGACTACTGGAATCCGAGTAGAACTAGGTGCCGAGTTTGGGCCTGTTTTGTTAGTTATTATGAGACCTAACGTCCAGGCTTGATGGAGAGACTTGATGGTACTTCGGTGACTACTTGGAATTCCTGGACGAGTAGGACTTGGTGTGCCGAGTTTGGGCTCGTTTTGTTAGTCATGATGAGAGCTTATCTCCGACTTGATAGTGGCCTGATGGTGTACTTTGGTGACTACTGCTGAATTCCTGGACGAGTAGAACTAGGTGTACCGAGTTTGGGCTCGTTTTGTTAGTCATGATGAGAGCTTACCTCCGGACTTGATAGAGTGACCTGATGGTGTACTTCGGTGACTACTGCAGAATTCTGGACGAGTAGAACTAGTGCCGAGTTTGGGCTCGTTTTGTTAATCATGATGAGAGCTACCCGGATTTGATAGAGTGACCTGATGGACTTCGGTGACCACTGCTGAATTACTGGACGATAGAACTGAAAGACGAGCCATGATTTGGAGATTCGATGGTGCACTTGGCATCAGCCTGGACGAGTAGCACCAGGGTGCGAGTTTGGCCTGTTTAGCTGGTTCCACCCAGGCCTGAGAGATTTGATGGTGACTCGGTGACTACTGTTGGAATCCTGACGGGATGTGCCGAGTTTTGCCTGTTAGTTATAATAATAACTCACCCCAGACTTGATGGAGGAAAGACACACCTAGTCTACTCGTCCAGGAGTTCCATAAGTAGTCACCAAAGTACACCATCAGGTCTGGTCATGCCCGAGGTTAGGTTTCATCATAACTAACAAAACGAGCCCAAACTTGGCACACCTACTTACTCGTCCAGAAGTTCCAGTAATGGTCACCGAAGTACACCATCAGGTCTCTCCATCAAGTCCGGAGGTAAAGCTCATCATAACTAACAAAACGAGCCCAAACTTGGCACACCTAGTTCTACTCGTCCAGGAGTTCCAGTAATGGTCACCGAAGTACACCATCAGGTCTCCATCAAGTCCGGATAAAGTCTCATCATAACTAACAAAACGAGCCCAAATTGCACACCTAGTTCTACTCTGTCCAGGAGTTCCAGTAATGGTCACCGAAGTACACCATCAGGTCTCTCCATCAAGTCCGGAGGTAAAGTCTCATCATAACTAACAAAACGAACCCAAACTCGGCACATCTAGTTCTACTCGACTAGGAGTTCCAGTAGCAGTCACCGATGAACACTTTCAGATCACTCCATAAAGTCCAAGACGAATAGGCATTTATATAATTATTTATATATATAAATCCCACTTACTTTCAGCGAAACAAAATATTATAATTAAAATGTGTGATTATAAAAATAATAATATTATTTTGCCTTGTCAAGTACCTATGTATGAAATTCGAATATTTTGTGTATGTACAGCGATCTTTTTCTGCTGCTGCAATCAGGCAGGCGACACAGTATCCACTCATGACGGCGACCGAGCGCGGACTGAGGTTCCATCGAAATTTTTGTACAATAAATCAAAACAGGCGCCAAAAATAAAATAACCCTTATTGCAATCCATTATGATTCATCCGTATTAGCAAAATATGTGAAAAAATAAGCATCAGTTTTTATTTTTTTTACGACTATTTGTGACATTTTAATAAAAAGTAAACACCACTAATTTTTATTGAATATGTCTGCCTACTTATAGTATTTTTAGAAATCTTAATATATGTTGATAATAGAACAAAAATGTACCTAAACATGAGCCGGTATCGTTAATTTTGTAGAAAATGGCTAGGGAAGATCGTATTTACAATATAAAAAACTATTATTTTCAACAAAAAAGTCACCACTATTTGAAGATGAAGAACCATTCTATATGTGGTAGCAATTAGCTATGTTTGATTTGGTTTACTTTTGTCACAAAATGTACCGAAAAACAGCATAATTTCGGCCGATTTGCAAACGCACCCTTAATAAAATTAAAACAAAATTACACGTGATAGTGGGCGAATTAAACTGCCTAACCAGTCAAGTTTCTCAACTTCTAGGATTGGCTACCCAAATCTGCTGAAACGAAAACTTGATAAGCCACGAATGTGAAACGGCACAATCATAATTCAAATAGGTTCAAATTCACATCACAGAGCTGGGGATAAATATTATAAATAGCACTTTTTTGACCGGATCATTTAAAAGAGAGTGTGTGTTGATCCTTACATTTCAACTATCCCAAATAATAATTTATCATTTTAATTTCAAAGGCTTTTACTACGACCAATAGGTCCCAGGGTTAGACTTAAAAAGTGAAATCACAGAGCTGGGGAAAAATATTATAAAGTTCATGTTGTCTAAAAGAAACCATTATATTAATAAAAAGTAGTAATAAAAGTCGCATAATTTTAATAACTATATACATTTAGGGCTTAAAATTCGTTTAAAGCTATTGCATTAGATGTTCTAACCTTCTTATAAATCTATAAGTTTAGGACTGAATTTTTGTGTCGGTGATGTGTTCATTGCCTCTGGCAATAGCCTCGGCGACGGCGGACGACGAGCCAGCAGAGATTGCTGTAGTAGTGGCGACTCCTTGGTCGTATGAGTATGATGAGGCGGAAGCAGTTGATGTGCCGGAAGCAATCGCCGTAGAGGTCGAGGATCCCTCGCCATAGGTAATTGATGTGGCAATGGCGACTGCTCTACCTGAAGCTACTGCTGTAGCTGTATGTGCGCCTGTGCCAGAGTCGCCCATCACGGCAGTGGTGACCTTTGAGCTAGTGCCGACCGCTTTGACAATTGTGCCTATCCCCCCAGCTGTAATAAAGGTTGATTTAAGGACAATGTACATGAATGTTTAATCATCGGAGGCGGACGCCACTCGCGGTCAAAATCCAGTTGCTGATTTTGAGATTTTTACATGTTGTATGTAAGTTTATAAGGATGGATTTTAATAAAATAATGAACCTAGTTCAATACATTATTTTATTGCCATAATTGGTTCAAAACTGTAAAACAAAAAAATAACTCTAATATGATATGTGGATAAGTAATATGTAAATTGTATTTATTTTTCAACGTAATCGCCTTTAAGCTAATACACCTTGAATAGCGTTTTGCAAGTTGGTTAATTTCCTTGGAAAAAATGTCTTGATCCAGGGAAAAAGCCCTCTACACCCCACATCACCTCATCGTCGCCGTAGAATTTTATACCACGCAAGTGCTTTTTCAGGTGAGTAAAAAGGTAAAAATCACTCCGAGCTAGGTCTGGAGAATATGATGGGTGCTGTATCAACTAAAATCCAGCAGTTCGGATGGCAGCGCCTGCAACATCAGATCGAAGGACATGATGAAAAAGTAATCGAGCACGCAATTTTCCTCGACATTTATTTTTAGTTCTTCGCGTAGTTTTTTGATTAATGATGCGTAATAATTTCCGGTATTGTCTTTCCTTTACTTAAATAGTCGATCATTAATTATACCTTCCGCATTCCAGAAGACAGTGGCCATTATTTTTCCAGCGGACGCAGACACCTTGAATCTCTTGGCTGGCGGGGAAGACGGTCTTTTACACATCTTGCTTTGGTTTTTCGTCTCCGGGTCAAAATTGTATACCCACGTTTCATCTACGGTTACGAAACAAGCGCAAAAAGAATCTGTACCTCCTTCAATTATTTATAAATTTAGCTTTGAAATGTCAACTCTTGCTTTCTTTTAGGCGTCTGCTAACATTTGAGGAACCCTAAAATAAACTGAATTGTTCCCAACGAAAGCTTTAGAATCTCAGCTAAATAACGGATGGTCACACGTCGATCTACCTTAACAATTTCTTCGCTTTTATTAACCTTTTTTTAGCGTAGCGGCCGTTGTTGCCCGCCCGGAGCGAGTGTCGTAATTGCAGGTTCTGCCGCGTTAAAATTCACTCCAGTATGCCACTGTAAGAAGGAGCATTGTCTGCCAAAGTAGACTGCAGTTCTTCAAAAACATTTTTGTAGAAAAAATTCAGGCACAAATATTAAATAACGTAGTAAGTTCAAGTTTCTCCATTTTCCATACGAATCAAATTCGCCAAATGTGAAGTTTGAAAAAAAATTGGTCAGTTTAGTTTTTTTTTAGCCTTGGATACTAACAAATTTAAGATACGAAAAAAAATAGAACGCATTTTATAACTCATTGATAATTGTCCTATTCCGAAAACTTATTGATCAACCTAGTATATATATACATGTAAATGTAATATACATATATTTATATTCATGGAAAAATTTAGAGAAATGCAAAAATGTTTAATTTTTGCCTGTTGTAATTATGCTGAGGTACGAACGAAGCTACAAGAAGTTCGAGGGGTTACAGTAAGCACAAAAACTGTGAGGAAAAAGACTGAAATCGGCCGGAATAAATTCACACTTGTCTGCCAGCGGCCCCCATCTTGCCAAATGCCATCGAGTTAATTTTACACGCAATCACTAAGATTAGAATGATAAAGCTTGGAGTTAAGTTCTATTCACAGATGAGTCCAGATTTTGCCTCAAGCCAGATAAAGGAAGGATTAAAGCGTGGAGACGCCCGGGAGAGAGGTATGCTCAGTGCAACATCATTGGACTTTTCCAATGATGTTGAGGGTCAGTTATGGTATAGGGAGGTATTTGTATCAGGGCACGTTGAATTACGCGTCATTGAGAATGAGTCATTAATAGCAGCACGATATATAACGGAGATTTTGGAAGGAATTGTAGTGCCGTTTGTCCCTTTTATAGGAAATAGATTTGTTTTTATACATGATAATGCACGCCTCCATACTGCGGCCGTAGTTGTCGAATACCTTCAAGATGTTGAAATCAATGCTATGAGGTGGCCAGCGCTCTTGCCCGACTAAAAACCTATAGAGCATGTATGGGATAAGCTTGGAAGATAAATTAAGAAAAGAAATCCTGCCCCTGCTGATTTGAGAGATCTTAAAACGCATTACACGACGAATGCCACGCAATCTTTCAAGATTTTATTAAGAACTTGATTAGGGGTATACCAAGGAGAATGGAAGCAGTTCGAAGAGCTGGAGGGGTAACACTAAGTATGGATTATAAAAAAAAATGTTTCTTTTTCTTTTTTTCATAGTCATTTGATCGTTTGTTTTTTCGACGTTTTCAACTTTATATTAACGAATAATAGGCAAAATCCAAATTAATACACATATTTGGCACAAATACCCATGATGTTTTGTTTTATACACATTTTCTTGCATTCCTCTAAATTTGTCAATGAGTATGAAAGATTTTTTAAAATTGAACCCCTTAGAGGGTGAAATAGGGTGTTAGTGTTTGTATAAAACTTTTTATTTTGATTAACTCGAAACTTACTGAAAGCACTGTGCTCGGGGTTTCTCTGCGTGATAAACTTAGAAACGAGGATATCCGCAGTACAACCAAAGTAACCGACATAGCCCAACGGATTAGTAAGCTGAAGTGGCAATGGGCCGGCAATATAGTTCGAAGAACCGACAACCGATGGGGAAGAAATGTCATGTTGCCATGAACAATTATCATGTTATTGTAGTAGATAACAAAGTCACAGAATAAAATAGCAGGTAGGTACTAAGGAGAAAGTAATGGGTAGGTTGAATTTTTAGTGATTACTTAAATAATTCACTTAAGTATATTGATAACTTTTACAATATTGAATAGAACTAATTTTAAGGATTTTATCGCGTTTAATTTAACGGTCGACATTTCGTGTCAGACCAACACTCCGAGAAGTCTGCAGTTTGTGAACATATTCAAAATCGCCCCTATCACATCAGACATTGATAGACCACAAATACTTGCAAAAGAACGCCGATTCCTGCAAAGGATGATTCGCGGACTGTTGATATTAAAATGACTTTAAAATTTCGATAGAGAAGATGTCTGGGTGATAGCGTCTGCTTGGGATCCTATAGTTAATAAAATTAACTCCAAACACAAGCATACCACTGCAAGATTTCAAGATAATGTGCTTACATTATCTTGAAATGAGCTTTCATTCTACGTAAATCGGACCAAATACCAATGTCATAGTTAACACTGGTTACCTTCAGGTAGCCAGTGTTAACTATGACATTAGGACGTCGAACAGACTGAGCTAAATTAATCGCGATAAAAGCCGTAAAATTAGCTAAATTCAAGGTGTAATGTTCGTGTTGATATAAGGAATCATTGACTTTTACACTATACTAGAAACTTTTTAATTACACAACATACATACAAGTAGCACGGCGCCGGCGCGAACGATTTCCCAGTGGCAGTGACGCACTGATGCTGCGAATGCCGCTGTCCTCTAGACCTGCGAAGAACGCAAACATCGTTTAATTAATTGGTCGCTAATAAAATTTCCCAGCTAAATAGCAAGGTTTGTCGAAAACCAGCCACAGTTCACCTGCTTGTAGTCTCGATTCTGTCCTATTGAAAATCAAAAATTAAGAATCAAAATGCAGATACGTTGTAACCTTTGAGGATTAAGATGAATGGATGGATGACTTGTGACCAGTAAAAAGATTCTTCAATTCTCGTCACTTACCATACGAAAAAATTATACAATAGCACTATTCTATTATTTTACGCTAGTATTCTATAAGAGCGTGGGCCTTCTGTGGTCGAGACGACCCCCTCTGTGCTGCAGTTATAGTCACATTCCAGTTGCAGCATAGGAGCTACTATGATGCAACTGGAATGTGGCTCCGCTACGTGTAACATATTCTATCATACGACCATAAGTATGATAAAGTCGCCAAGGGGCAGTGCTTCATTAATTTTGCGGCTTCCAGAAGTATCAGTTACGAATACTACTGGTACAACTTCAACTATAACAATACCTACAATACATCCGAAATGGATTATTACGTGATTTTCATTTATTCATCATTCATTACAGCTCATCAAAAGTCCCCGTGGCAAGCGGGTTGGCAATTGAATTGTCACCAGGGAAATGCAGCTGCCCATCTTCTGTTCGTTTTCTCTTTCCCTCATCGCTGTTTCCACTTACAACGATTATGGAGTAAGGGATTCTCTTACGGGGTACGTCATGGTATTTGGTGATTCATTAAGTCAATTCAGTCTATCAAAAATCGTCTACTGAATATAGGTTTCCCCATAAATTAGCCTTGCCTTATAGGGAGATATTTGCCATAGTTTCCACGCTTGACAGGTGTGTTGGCAACAGCAGTTTTTTGAACTGTTATCGTGAAGATATTGCTGCTCATCCTCTGTTTCAGTTTGTTTTCTCTCATCCCTGTCACTTCTTACGACACCCACGGGAATATAGGGTTGTGGATCCCCTTACGCCGACAATAAATAATGAATTTGGTAACAACGTTAAAATTACCTAAATAATCAGAGAAGTTTTTTTTCAAGAACGGGAATCCAGTTCTACGAGCCTTTAGTATCATTCTAAAATCTTTGTGCGCAGGAATCAAATTCGCTGATTTGCCCTCAGTGCTATACATTTCCTTGGGAATTATCCTTCTACCATCACTCAGTTCCATCTCTCCAGTGTCCATTAATGTATTTAAGCTGCATGTTACGTTTGTTGGCGCTTTGTCCACTTCATCTACAACTAACACATGGCCATATTTAACGGCGTTGACCAGTGGTGAATCCTCGTAAAAAACAATTCCATCTTTGACAGTGGGCTGTACTGTCAAAGACTGTATCGTTGTGTCGCGGTGCAGTTGTATGTGTTCCGTTGGGCGATTCAAAAGCTGTAATACTTCGTTTGCACTTTTATTATTTTCCAATCCCCGGTTCTCGACTAGCAATAAATGATTACCACGTTGAATATCTCGTAGCAACCATTCCAATACTTTTTCATGTTGCGGTATGCCATTGAAAATTATATCGGCGATTTCGTTTAAGACTTCATTTTTAGACATATTTGCACTCGTTTTGTCATTTATTGTTGATATTTTATTTGTGCCGTAACTGGAGACTTCGAATTTTTTTAATGGACTATTTAACTTTTGGTCCGACTGTTCGATCATGGAAAATAGTGGTGGAGGAAGGAGCATTTCGTCGTTCTGGAAATATATGATTAAAGTCAAGATTTAAGTAATAGTTAAATCTGCAAAATATATTTTTATACAACTGAAGTGACAAACAAATTAAAATATATTTGTAAAGAAAACATTAGTAATGCTTAATTAATGTTCTGACAAAATTGTTAATATATAAACGTGCATATACTTTATGAACGCAATACCAAAAATTAATGCTCTTATGCACTCTATTCATTACATTCCCTACATAGATAGACATCCCCTAGGAGCAACGCACCACAGCTCGCAGGTAAAAGAGTTAAATCCTTCAGCGGAATTTTACCTCGCTTTAATTCCCGCATGAATCACAATTTAGCTTTACGCCAACGAAGACTGTTCATACCTAAAATATCAACCGCTATAAAGGAAAGGCAAAGATATTTTAATAATTTTAACCTTAATTCAAGCTCTTTTGCAATCTGTTTTACAAAAATTTTGCATGGCGAAAATATAAAAAGATTGATTACCTGCGGAGCTAATCGTTGCTGTCCACTATCGGATGAAGGTGGTTCGGCAAGTGTTAACGTTCTACAACAAAATTTACATGATGTTTATTGTAACACTCAGATCATTGGTGAAATCGCACAAATTGCACCTTTTTAGAACTTTTCAACTCGATGTATAATGAAGTAATTGCCATATTATAAGGATTAGTAAATAAAAATGATTTTTCGTATAATACGAGTATATGCAGTCCAACTCTAACCTTTTCCGGTAGACAACATTCTTATACTACATTAAAATTCCATTGAGCAGTTCAATTTAAGCAATTTGTTTTTTAAGCAGTGAAAAATGTTTTATTTCTATTTTAAAACGACTTACTGCTGGCCAGGCTCACAATTTTGGTGCACAAAAGTAAAAGCCGTCTTCAAAAAACTAAACTGATTAAAATAATTTAACTTTCTAAAGTCGGAGTTAAGACAGTTTTTAGAAGATTTAAAGCTCACAATTTTGGTGTCAGAAATGGGATCCTGGGAAATTAGTCAATATACTGGCCTTCTTAGGAAGAAATAAGTAGAATGAAACACTAATGCCTTAGCCTTCATATTTATTCGTGGTCGACGATAACACACCGCTGCTGAGCGCGAGCAGGCATCGCATCACTTGAGAACTTCCTGCTGCTCCATTGTGGACAACGATATACCTTAAATTTCGAGTGTGAGCTCGTATGATCATAGGACAGACCTTGCCTATTATCATTACCACTCGTAACGTCTCCTCACAGATAACACAATATTGACGTACCGCTGTAATTAGATCCCTCAGTGTTCAAAAATTCAAAGCCACAGCTGCTATTAAAGTCAAAGTTGCACACGCCTCGCGCTGCAGTCTCGAATATGTTAAATATCAAGTTTTGGAAAATCAAAATAATCGAAAGCGTTGATGACTACATACTATGAGTTCATTTGTACTGCATGTACTGCACTTTAAAATATATCTTATTATATTTACATTTTCATAAAGGAAAATATTATGTACATCTTGTAAAAAGCGCTTTGAAAATTAATAATTTTCAAAAGTAGAAAGTTATAGATTTTTTCATCAGATCTCCATGTTTTGAAATTCGATCATTCCCGGCTGAACGTCCAGCCGTGTGTGTGTGTGTGTGTGTGTGTGTGTGTGTGTGTGTGTGTGTGTGTGTGTGTGTGTGTGTGTGTGTGTGTGTGTGTGTGTGTGCGTGCGTGCGTGCGTGCGTGCGTGTGTGTGTGTGTGTGTATGTATGTATGTATGTATGTAAATAAAATTTTGTCGTACGATATCTTTAAACGAATCAATCGATCGAGATGGGCGATACGTCGTTCGAAAGTGTTCTTTGAGATTTCGAGTTGATTAGATTTTCAAGTCAAACGGTCAAGCCGTTTCAAATATTTTCAAAAAATAAAACCAAAAAAACAAAAATTAAATAGATTTTAAAATAAGCGGGAAGTTCCGGGGATGGCCTACAGGGTCAACCGTTTTTCAGATTGTTTTATATAAAACTGAAGTCACAAACGAACATACAGTCAACCTGATAGAAAGTGACTACTGCAATCCATAGACGCCTGTAGCCAACTTCAAATTAATACTAATTAGGATGCCATAAATATATTGAAGGAGAAGGGGACGCTGGCTATACTAGTTCCAATGAGTCTTTAATGGAATTTCAAGGTCTTTGTTGTAAAGTTTTGGTTGCACGGTATTTTAATTTTAATGCACTTTCAAATTCAACGATCATCGTCAACATCATTATCATTACATCATATTCACTGCTAAACATAGGCCCCCCGATAGATTGTCTCATAGAGGTTGTATGAGTTATATTTGCCACGGTTGAGGGGCGCGTTTAAAATTAAAATTAACTGCACTACAAATATATTACGTAACACCAAATTAACTTAAAAAAAATAAAAGCCGACTTCAAAAAACTATAAAGATTAAAATAATTTTACATTCTAAAGTCGGAGTTAAGGCAGCTTTTAGAAGATTTAAAGCCCCGTCTTCACAATGCGAAATTTTACTATAGAGGAATGTCACAATCTCTAGACAATAGTGCCATTAAAAACTTCATCTTATATTTTGCCAACCTTAGTGGTGGAAGTTTTTCTTCAAATTTATATGGAACAACTCTTGAAGAATAATTTATTTAATAAAAAAAGAATTATTAAATTCGATTAACAATTGACAAAGATGCATACATAATATGATGCGTAACATACATACAACAACAAAATTAAAGTGTTTATGAAGTCGACTATAAATACATAGACAATGTTCTTTGTAGGTACATAACGGCAACTTTGGTGTTAATACGAGCACATAGTAAGAATTATATCCTTATAAAAACCAGAAATTGATGAATTAAAATTATCCCGGCCGGGGTGACCAACAATTGGTTAATTAATTATAATACGGCGAGAAGGCCCAGCTATAGTTCTGATCCTGGCAAAGGGCCAAAAATGGCCGTGTTGGTTTAAATGACCAACTGCTGATTCAGATTCAGAGTTATTAAAAGGATGATTTTATGTAAAATGTCTTAAATGTCTTAAACCTAAACAAACAAAGGTGACAAAAAAAAAGGTTGACTTAAGTGCCAGGCGCCGTGATTGTTTCAAGTGGCCCCGGTACTAAGGGCCATTTTTTTTTTAGGGAGCGCGGATAACGAAAGGTTAATGGACTGCATGGTGCGAATTTACTATTTTGCGATACTGCAAATGCCCCTAAATTCGGGCTACAGGAAGGATGTGAAGGAATGCATATGCACTCACCTGGACTTCTGCTAATCTGCCTCGTGTCTCAAGGGCTGCGGCCACGATGGTTGCATGCCGGCTGTCTTCACACATATAAACTTCACAGATTATTGCGTAATATAGCGTTATAGCAAACGTCTATACACTATACTATATTTTGTATAGTTTAATATCTAAATTACACAACGGCGGGAGCAAAAAAAATTATATAAAAATTATTATAACTTTTTAGGCTAAACCCCTGAACTAATTAAGGATTTACCATATATAAAAAATAAACAGGCAGACGCAGTTACATTCCTGTTCGTAATATTATCGTGAAGGGTAAAGTTCCAGTGAAGAGCGTTCGGTGGGACAACACCAAAGAGTATAATAAGTATAGGCAACACGTTCGGCGTTCAAGACAAACACGCCCTTATATCACCGTGTACTAAATGGCGGTCGCAAGTGAATACATTAAACTTTCTCCCTACGCTGCATGCACCACCGAACACTCTCCACTCAGGTTTAAGGTTTACTTACACAACGCTGTTAAGCAAAATCACAATAGGCAGGAACATGATGACTTGATGATAAGCAATTTGGCGATTGATATATTTTCGTACAATGCAATTGTATCACTTCGCCACAAATTTCAAACTTTTCTGCAAAAGAAAGATTAGTATCTATAAGGATTTGAAATCCAAAACGTTATTTTTTACGAGCAAAGCCAATACTAAAGTATTATAAAAATAATTTGCCCTTATATACTTCACAAACAACGCAAAAGAGTAGGGCTGATCGTAATTAAAATAATGTGTCTGATACGGTTATGGTTATAGTAACATTGAAGACCAGGGCTGTCAGTATAAATGGACTTTAAAGATACAAATGTTACTAAAAAAAAACAGTAAAATTAAATACGCTCTTGTAATTTTTATATAAATAAAAAGGGGATGAATATGTTAGATAAAACTTAGTTCTGCATTTAACGCATTTAATATTAATTTATTTTTAATTTCCGTCGCTTCGACTGCCTGCCTTGCAGTACACCCGGCCTACCTTAAGTTTTTGTTTTGTTATTAAGACGTTACTCCTAGCGAACAACCTTGAGCATTCTGTCCGCCGTGGTCCGCCGACTCTTGCTACAATATATCGCGTAAGAAATCTGCCAGACGCCACCTACAGTACGAACGTAGCATTATTTTTTCAACATCAATAAACTATTTAATGGAAATAGACACGGCAGACAATGATAAATGTATTTCCATTTTCTTTATTCGGTATATTAGTTGCATTATATTAGAATTATGTATTCTCATATATTATCTAATTAATAAAAATGACACCATTCATTTCGAACGCCCGGGAAGCTAACATGAGAAAATGAAGCATTCAAAATAGTGAGTTTAAAAGATACCTACTCACTATAGGTAAATAGGTAGGTCGGTAGGAGGTAAACGGGAGAAAACGGAAGAAATCTATAGGCGCAAGGTCTGGTGAGTACGGCCAATGACGGAGAGCTTCCTACCCCAGCTCTTGTAACTCGGAGACCGCCTGTTATGCAGTATGAGGTCACGCGTTGTCGCAGGGGACGAGCGATTGACCGGAGCTGGTTGGAGACGTGCTAGCTCCTCCATCATTGTGTTCAGTTCTTCACAGTACACATTCCTACAGTCAAAATTTTACATTTAAATGTCGGCTTTGCAATCAAAAAATTGTCATAAATGGAGACAACTGCAGTGACAGCTACCTAAATATTAATATGTGCGCTGTCGCAGGCACTTTTGCAATAGTAAGTAGTACTAATTTACAGCTGGATGCACTTATGGCAGCAGTCAACCTCCCGTTGTTATCTAAAAAGACGTATTTAGAGAACCATGAAGTTATCAGTAGGAAATGGGAAGATGTTTTAGTCGATTCCATGAATTACGCTGCAGAAAGAGAAAAACAATTCGCAATTTCTAATGGCAGGGTGAAAAAAGATGGAATCGTCATTGATAACAATAGCTCGTTAGTTGCAAATTTCCCGCGCCTATTGCAATCGTACCTGCGACTGCGCATTTATTTAACGATAAATAATTTTCACTACAATTATCATTTTCTATTAAAAATTTTGGTTGCATAATTGGCATTTAAACGTAAATTTCGACTCTAAGCACTTTTGTGTTTCTCCGATAAATTGTAGTTCGGTGAAGCTGCAACCCAATGGACCATGACTTGAAATTTTTATTAATTTCGAAAAGAAGTGGCTGACGTCAATTATTCTTCTTCTTATTATTTTTTCATTATTGCCTTTTTCAGCCTCACAAGATATTTGTAACTGCAAAAAAGAAAACTATGTATAAGTAAATAAATCAGTAATACAGTTTTATGTATGATTCAGACTAAATAAAGGCTCCTAAAAACAGATGTAGATAAAGAAGTATTTATACCTACCTACTTAGTACTTATTTATACCTAATTACAATACCTACCAAGGTATTGTGATTAGATTATACTGTGTAGGCATTAGTACCTACTGATCTGCTTAGTGCTAATACCTACTTGGTATTAATACTTACTTAGATATCTTTTATCTAATAACAACACCTTAGTAGGTGTGTATACTGGGTAGGCATTAGTACGTACCTACTTATACCTACTTAGTACTAGTACCTACTTAGATATCTTTTACCTAATCACAGGCACAAGTGTGTACTTAATCACAATACCTACTAAGGTATATTGATTAAGTACATATTTGTGCACCATACTATCTACAAACCAAAAAATTAAATAAACAAACCTCTACATCTTCAACCATTTCAGTTGAACCAAGACGGGTATCATGTAATTCTACGGTTTCTTGACTCAAGTCGTTTACTGGCGTATCGTCGTCATTGTTCGTATTTATCCTGCAATAAAGAATTAATTATATTAGATATTGCATGAAAACAAAACTGAATTACTTATAATAAATCATTTAAATACATATTTTAGCTATATATTTGAAAAGGTTCATATTATTTACATGTTAACCACAAAAAAATATCACAAAAGTTTCATAAGTTCTGTTCGTAATTTCATAACTCTATGGACTCAAAAGTGCGTCCGACTTACCCATTATCATATTCAATTATTGGTAAACTTGAATAATTATTTTCGTCGTCAAATTAGAATTCAGGTATTTTTCTTCTCTTCCTAAAATAAAAAGATACTATCTAATAACATGTAGGTATTTAGCGGAATCAAAGTAGGTAAACTTTGCATAATATATCAAATTACTTACAGAATTTCATTCATCTTTAGAGCATTTTGACGTCGTTGACGTTTATTCTTCTTGTATTTAGGCATATGCACTAATCAACCCACAAATTACACAAAATTATATTCTAACAACAACGCAATCGTAGCGTCTTTTCGTGGTAAAAAAACACGTGAGCACATCGGTTGGTAGGTAGGTACTCAAATAATATTATAAATATTTGCGGCGAAACACGGAACGACGACGACGACGAGAGCGACACGGCTTCCTCGTACGAACGCGGAAATGTCTGCGGTCTGATCTGCGCAAAAAGGGTTTTACAGTGGTGTAATTTGTTTTAGACTTAATTTTTTATTACTGATTCCTAAGCCGGTGTTAGTATCCAGACATCATCTTTATCGAATTAGTATTTTTTTATTTAATACCCTTTCGAATTTTGACAAGAATGAATTAGAATCAGTTTTCTCATGTGAGTATTTTAGGTCTATTATATCTAATTGACTAAACATTATGAATTATTCGCAAACTACGCATAAATTACATGTTATAACTTCCGTAAAACTACTTTTATCCAATTGTAATGGCAACATTAAGGATAATTGTCACCCAGCTATACAATTTTTGTACAAAATTATACAATCTTGCAAGCGTGTGGCAAACGGAGAACGCACACCTAAATGCGCCTCGAGAATCACGCTCGCTGCAGTCATCGAATTTTCTGATGACCTCGCACATCTATTGTCCGAATCGAATCGATTATTGTAACAGTATTTCTGTTCAGAGCAAATGTATGTACGGAACTTGAAGCTGTTGTTGCCATCATCATCATTCATCATTACAGCCCTTCACAAGTCCACTGCTGAACTTAGGCCTCCCCCACGGAATGCCACAAAGCACGCTCCCGAGCCACCTGCATCCATTGACTTTCTGCATGTCTTACCAGGTCGTCACTCCATCTAGTGGGGGACGCCCTACACTTCGCCTGGCGGTACGAGGCTGCCACTCGAGAACCTTTCTTCCCCAACAGTTGTCGGTTCTTCGAGCTATATGGCCCATTGCCACTTCAGCTTACTAACTTTGGGCTATATCGGTTACTCTGGTTCTACTGCGGATATCCTCATTTCTAAGTTTATCACTCAGAGAAACCCCGAGCATAGCCCTCTCCATAGCTCGCTGAGCGACCTTGAGCTTCCTCATACGGCCAGTAGTGAAGGACCACGTCTCAGTTCCATATGTCATCACTGGCAACACGCACTGGTTGTACAATTTAGTTTTGAGGTTTTGAGGTATGCCTGACGAGAAGATGGGTCGTAATCTCCCAAACGCTGCCCAGCCGAGTTGAATCCGCCGATTGACCTCTCGGTTGAAGTTGGACTTACCTAGTCGGACTATTTGTCCCAGGTAAACATATTCGTCAACAACTTCGAGCTTAGTGTTCCCAACAACTACCGGCATAGGTGTGACATGGACATTAAACATGATTTTTGTTTTGTCCATGTTCATCTATCCGTTGGGAGACACTATTGAGGTCATTGAGCATAGTGCTTAGGTCCTCCAGCGATTCTGCCATAAGGACTATATCGTCAGCCAATCGAAGGTGAGTGATGTACTCGCCATTGACGTTAATACCGTATCCTTTCCAGTCCAGTAGCTTGTAAACGTCTTCTAATGCAGCGGTGAAGAGTTTCGGGGATATTACGTCACCCTGTCTTACACCTCTCTGCAGTTGTATAGGTTTCGTACTCTGGTTCTGTACTCGGATAGCCATCGTAGCCCTACTGTACAAACATTTCAGCACTTCGATATACCGACAGTCCACTTGGCCGCTGAAGGGACTGCAGCACCGCCCAAATTTCGACGGAATCAAAGGCTTTCTCATAGTCCACATACGCCAGACATAGTGGCAAATTGTACTCTTCGGACTTCTGTACAATTTGCTGAAGGGTATGTATGTGGTCTATGGTGCTAAAGCCCTTTCGGAAACCGGCTTGTTCGGGAGGCTGGAAGTCGTCGAGTCTGCATACGAGACGATTCGTAATGACTCTCGAAAACAGCACGTAGACGCGACTCAGAAGGGAAATCGGTCTGTAGTTCTTCAAGAGAGCGTTGTCGCCTTTCTTAAAGAACAAGACCACCGCACTTCTGCTCCACGCCTCCGGTGTAAAAGCACCATGGAGGACGGAATTAAAGAGCTCTGAAGGACTACAAGTACCGGTTTTCCACCTGGCTTTCAGAAGCTCCGCTGTAATTCCATCCTCGCCTGGGGCCTTGCCGTTTTTAAGGTGCTGGAGAGCCATTCTAATCTCGCTCAGACTGACGTCCGGAATATCATCGGAATAGTGTCGGATAAGACTTGCTCTTGGATCGTTACTCACACTTGCGTGTGGCTCCAACGATGATGTGTACAGATGCCCATAGAACCTCTCAATCTCACTCAAAATCTCAGGTGTCCCGGAAACGACGCTGCCACACTCGGACTTCAGCTTTTACAGTGGTACAGTGGTAGAGCCACGCGGCAGCTTTTGCTGTCGCATGGATGGGCCGGCTCAAACCGGGATGGTACCACGACCTCACAGAATACCAGCGTGAAGTAGAGGTTTACTTCTGCATTTCGCCTGGTGAGTGCAGGTGGCCGGAGGCCCAATCCCCCCCCCCCATCAACAAGGTAGTGGAATTAAACAGAAGGCTACCCCAGGAGGTTACCAGCATCCCTGGACAATCCATCGCTGAGCATCCACGCCCATGCTACCCTACTTTTTTTGAGCGTGAGTGCTTAGGCTGCCCCGCGTATTCTGGGGGGGGGGGGCGAAAATCCGCTCAAGACGAAACCTAATCGGGGCAAGCGGAGCAAAAAGACAAAGGCAACCCCTGCTACGCTTTCCGTGGATTTCTGCAATATCAGGGGACTTCATTCAAACCTTAACGCCGTCCACTACCATCTGGAGACGGCAAAGCCGGCCTTGCTCTTTCTAACCGAGACACAGGTATCCTCCGGCTGATATTGTATCTCCTGCCCGGGGTACAAATTGGAACACCTTTGTGCCCCGGGCTGGAGTTTGCGTACGTCAGAGAGGACATCTGTTTCGACGCCTCGGCAGTCTTGAAGGTACGGACCTGTCCATTCTATGGCTGCGCGTAGACAGCGACGACCATCCCCGCGTCTACGGGTGCCTCTATAGGTCCCATAGCGGTAATGCCGACACAGACCGACTCATCCACCACGTCCAAATGGCTGCAGACTCCGTGCTACAACAGGTCCCTTCCGCAGAGATCGTGATGCTCGGTGATTTTAACGCCCACCACGCTGAATGGCTTGGTTGCCGTTTAACCGATCATACGGGTAGATCTGTTTATGACTTTGCCTTGGCATATGGTCTGACACAACTGGTTACTTCGCCTACGCGGATCCCAGATGTGGAAGACCATGTACCTTCCCTGTTGGACCTTCTGCTGACCTCTCATCCGGACGAATATCAGGTCTCCGTCGATGCCCCTCTTGGCTCTTCGGACCATTGTCTGATCCGGAGTACGGTGCCACTCACGCTCCCATCGCAGTTGCGATCTGCAGCTCGCCGCCGTGTTTGGCACTATAGGTCAGCCAATTGGGATGGGATGCGGTCTTTTTTTGCATCCTACCCTTGGACGCGGGTTTGCTTCTCGCCGGATGATCCCAACGTTGTTGCTGATTCTGTCGCTGATGTGGTACTTCAGGGAATGGAATTATTTATTCCATCATCTGTGGTGCCTATCGGAGGCAGAACTCAGCCATGGTTTGGTCGCTCCTGTAAAATTGCATCACGCTATAAGCAGGAGTGCTACCAGGCCTGGGCTGACGCATCAACGTCCCGGGATGTAAACACCAGCGCTCTTAAAAAGAAGTATAATTCCGCCTCCAGGTCCTTCAAAAGTGTCATTGCCAAGGCAAAGTCAGAGCACATCGGCAGAATTGGCGAGAAACTAGTTCGCTTCCCTTCGGGAACTTCTGTCAGCCATCTCTGCCATCTCTGCACAGGGTGGACGACTCACTGGCCCATGACGCAAAGGAGAAAGCCGATCTTCTAGGCTCTCTTTTTGCTTCCAACTCGACTCTTGATGACGGGGGGAACACACCGCCTACCATCCCGCGGTGTGAGTGCTCCATGCGGGAAGTGCTGTTTACACAGCGCTCGGTGCGTAAAGCACTTCTCCCTGGACGTCAACAAGTCGAGTGGGCCTGATGGAGTCCCACCTATTGTGCTGAAGACATGCTCCGGAGTTGGCCCCGGTTTTAACGCGTCTTTCCGGTACCTACCCTAGGCGTAGTCCCGAACTCATGGAAGACAGCTTTGGTGCACCCGATCCCTAAAATAGGCGACCGCTCAGATCCGTCCAACTACAGGCCTATCGCTATCACCTCCTTGTTCTCCAAAGTAATGGAAACTGTTATCAACTGCCAGCTCATGCGGTACCTTGAGGATCACCAGCTGATTAGTGACCGCCAGTACGGTTTCCGTCGAGATCGCTCAGCTGGTGATCTTCTAGGTTACCTAACTCATAGATGGGCGGAGGCAGTGGAGTCCAAGGGAGAGGCGTTGGCCGTTAGTTTGGACGTAGCGAAGGCCATCGACCGGGTTTGGCACAAAGCGCTTCTTTCGAACCTCCCTTCCTATGGGCTTCCCGAGAAATTGTGCAATTGGATCACCAGTTTTCTTGCAGATCGGAGCATCAAGGTCGTAGTAGACGGTGCATGCTCCGTTTACAAGCCCATTAACGCTAGTGTTCCACAAGGCTGCGTGCTATCACCAACGCTGTTTCTTCTGCATATCAATGATATGTTGCAAACCGGTAACATTCATTGCTATGCGGACGACAGCACTGGTGATGCTTTATACACCGGCCGTGCCAATATTTCTCAGGAAAACGTCACTGAGTACCGGAACAAACTTGTGTCTGAAGTCGAGACTTTGTTGAACAAAGTCTCAGACTGGGGCGACTAAATCAAGTCCAGTTCAATCCCAGAAGACACAAGTTTGCGCGTTTACCGCTAAAAGAACCCTTTGTCGTATCTCCTCAGTTTCAAGGCACTCCCCTTGTTGCCTCAGCCAGTATCGGAATCCTCGGTGTCGACATATCGAGTGATGTGCAGTTTCGTGGTCACTTGGAAGAGAAGGCCAAGTTGGCCTCTAAAAAGCTTGGCGTGCTCAGCACAGCGGGACAGTATTTCATGCCGGCACACCGCTTGCAACTTTACGAGACGCAGGTTCGGCCCCACATGGAATACTGTTCCCATCTCTGGGCAGGGGCTCCCCAGTGCCAGCTCCTTCCACTTGACCGCATCCAGCGCAGAGCGGCTCGAATCGTCGACGACCGAGTTCTTTCCGATCGGCTGGACTCACTGGCACTGCGTAAAGATGTTGCATCGCTTTGCGTATTTTTACGCATGTACCACGGGGAGTGCTCTGAGGAATTGTTCGGACTAATTCCAGCCGCTCAATTTCACCATCGCACATCGCGACAGAACTCGAGATACCATCCATACCATCTGGATGATTGGCGGTTCACCACTGGGCGATTTAGAAGAAGTTTTCTTCCTCGCACAACTTCCTTGTGGAATCGATTACCACTAGCGAATTTTCCGGACCGATACGACTTAGGGACCTTCAAGAAAAGAGCCTACTCCTTCTTAAAAGGCCGGCAACGCATCTGCAATTCCCCTGGTGTTGCAGTTGTTCATGGGCGGCGGTAGTCACTTACCATCAGGTGAGCCGCATGCTCGTTTGCCCCCTCTCCTATAAAAGAAAAAAAAAGCTTCGACAGTTGGCTCTTTCTGGCAGACAGATCTCTAGCAAAGACTTTGGAGCCCTGGTTCCGCTCGATCGCTTCTTCAATACGAGCAGTATTAAAGTTGCGTAAGTCCCGCCGCATGCATTTGGAGATCTGTCTGTTCAGTTGCCTGTATGCTATCAAATCTACTGAAGATTGCAGCTTCATTTCCCGTCTAACAGCCATGAGATTAAGAGTGTGATCGGAGAGTTTTTGTGTTCTTCTGCGGCGGGTCTTACAAAATTTAGCTCCGACCGCATGAACAGTTTCCACGAGCTTGTCATTCATATCGTCCACTGCATTGCAATCTTCTAGGTACTGAAAACGGTTTAGTAAGTCGAGCTGAAAGGTTTCGGGACTTTGGATTAGAGCACGAGCGGGACGGAGCGTTGACTTCATTAGACGACACCTCTCCAACTTAATGTTTAGGTTCAGTTTGCCACTAACCATTCGGTGATCGCTACCAGTTTTCACCCTCGCGATCACTGATACATCACTGAACAGTTGGCGTCTAGTCGTCATAATGAAGTCAATCTCATTTTTTGTCGAACCGTCGAGGCTCGACCAGGTCCACTTCCTGTGGGGCCGCTTCTGGAAGAAAGAGTTCATCATAAAGAGTCCCTCTTTCTCCATGAAGTCGGCCAGCTGCTGGCCCCTTGGATTCCGTTGCCCTAATCCGAATTTCCCTACTTTCAGCTCACCGTTCTCTCTTCTGCCTAGCTTTGCGTTGAAGTCTCCCATTAACACCGTATAGTGGGTTTTGGAGGAATGCATGGCTCTAGAAATATCCTCATACATTTCCTCCACCTCCTCATCGGGGTGTGCCGAGGTTGGTGTGTAAACCTGTATGACCTTCAGCGAATACCGTTTGGTGATTCTGAGTACAAGGTACGCAACCCTCGTCGACACACTGCCAATATTTACAACGTTGTTAACGAGAGACTTGTGGACGATAAATCCGACACCTCCTTGGGACAGATGCTCGCCCTCCCGGTGATAGAACAAGTTGCCGGATTCGAGGATTACCATGTGCTCCCCCTCTCTTCGGACCTCGGATAATCCTATAATATTCCAGCGCAACTTGTCTATCTCTTCTTCCAGCTCCAGGATCTTCTCATCAGTCCTCAAAGTGCGTGCGTTATAAGTTGCCAGGTCGAGTCGTCGTAGGTGGCAACCGAACCTCCACCGGAGATTCTTAGCACCCCCTGCCCCGCCGTTACCATGGTTGCCACCGTAGCCAGGAATAGCGGGGCCGCCGGGGACTGGGGGCCGTCTCTTCGTAACTTTCTTCATTGGGGGGTATATTGCCGTAGTTGCCACGCTTGGCGAGCGGGTTGGCAACCGCAGTTTTTTTATTGTTATTTGCTGTTATCAGAAAGATGCTGCTGCCCATCTTCTGCCTCAGTTTCGTTCTGTCGCCTCTTACGACACCCACGGGAAGATATGGGGTAGTGGGTATTCTAACCCGCAACTACACGGGGAACTGGAACTGTTGTTGCCAGTTGCTTATTATTTTGTAAAAAGTACAAACAACTTACTTACACATTACAAGTCCTTGAGAACAAACGCATGGATAATCAACAACAGGCTGTCAACATTATGATCCTGTACTGGACATAAGCCACTCTCTTCATAAAGTATATTACAGTTTTTCTTATTTATTTCTTTCTTAGGCTTTTTTATTCCGGCTTCATATAGACCTTAGCATTTCTTAAAGGATTTGATTAAGCGGCAGTAGCCTGATTAAGAGTACGGACTTCGAAAATTTCGAGATTTTGGTTCTGCGAATCTTCTAATCTCATAAACTGCTCATTGTTCTAGCAATATCAGATTAGCTAGAATAGTTAACAAAAATACTAGTAATAATAACTTCTAATAATAGCGAATTCTTATAAAATGTTTTTTTTTTAATTTGAAATATATTCATCATGCTCGGCACAAGTTTTAAGTGGTATAGGATATATTTGTTAATAATCGTTTTAATATTAAGAGATTTTGGTTTACGGATTGTTTGAACCGTAAGAAGAGAATAAGGAAAAGCCTGGATCTTGTGGCTTCTGGAATATAACAGTATAAGTACTGTAGTATCTAATCTGGTATAAATACGGAGTATTTAAATTAACTATTCAATCCACTAAAAGGTCCCACTCATCTGACACTAGGATCGCCAATCCACAATTTTATGAGGCAATCTATGGAGGAGGCCTATGTTCAGCAGTTGTCTTTATTAGGCTGTACCGGATAACGGATTTTGCCTGGAAGTTTTTCCCGAGGGGCACTATCTTGCTATCGTCTAGGCACTTGACATCTATCCTCGATTACGTATCAAAATTCAGATGCGTAGTCAACCCTGAGAACTAAGATAAGTAAAAAGGGTCTCCAGTCTCGTCGCTCACCATACAAAATACAGCGCTATTACACTGTTGTTTTACGCTGGTACTATGTATGTGCAAATAAGTGTGATCCTTCCCCGGTCGAGCCAACTCATTTGCTAACGTTGTAAGTATCGATAAAAAAAGAAAAATATGGAATGGAGCACCCGCAGGTAAGAGGAACACGGCAGGCCATTGTTGAGGTAAGGATAATAGTTTCATTTTATAATTTTTATTCACATTGTCCCATCTCAAAGCGCCATCCTGTGCAAGTTAAAAACAAATGTAAAAATTGTAAGATGCAAAACAAGTTAGTGTAACTTTAATATTGCACTTATTACATATAAATATTTTAAAAGATATAGATAATAAAGAACTTTAAATATATTTTGTGAATTACAATAAACGAAATCAATTTAAACACCAAGTAGTTGATATAAACTCTGTACTATAAAATATGGGGGATGAGTCGCTCGCGTCCGTAGGTTTCGACCACCTAACCCTAGGCCCACCCTACACGTGTTCCCCGGGTGGTGCTAAACGAGCGACAAAGCCAAAAGGATAGACTCGGCTCCTCGCCGTATGGTAGCGGCGTAAAATCTACTACCCCTTATTTCGCATCATGAGCCAACAAACAAAAGAAATGACCCCGAGTTCCCGGCGCCCCTTTAATGGTGCAGGGTAGAAATTCCGGGAGAAAACCAGCGACGAGGTTCGCCACCGTCACGTTCTGTTCCCGGAGGGCAAAAGTGGATTGCGGAGGCCCTTCTACACGCTGAATGTATGTGGAGCAATGAATGATAAGATGGACGAAGTATGCGAAATGATGAATGATAGATGTGTTATGTGTAAATGAGACGAAACGAAAGGGAAAGAATGCCACTGCACATGGCATGTATACCGCTTACTGGTCTGGTGTAGACGAGACCGAGCGGGCATGCCAGGGAGTCGGTGTCATCCTTTCAGAAAGAATGGGTCAATGTGTGAAAGAGTATGAATGTGTAAGTTCAAGGCTGCTATGGATACGAATGAAAGTGAGCTTAAAGAAGTTGTTTGTGCTAGGGGTGTACGCCCCAGACATGTCTAAGCCCACTTATATCCGAGAGCAGTTTTGGGACATTGTAAGGATGGTGTTGATGAAATGTAAAAGAAATGAAAATATTATTATGTTAGGAGATTTTAATGGAAGGGTTGGGGTGAAGAGGTCTGGTTATGAAAGGATATTAGGAACGTTTGGCGACGAAAGTATAAATGAGAATGGTGAAGACCTCCTCACCGTATGTGTGGAAAAGAATCTTTTTGTGACGAACACTTTCTTTCGTCATAAGAGGATTCACTGTATACATGGGAAAGAGGTGATGATAGAAGCATGATAGATTTCATAATTGTTGCTGAAAATATTATTATGTTAGGAGATTTTAATGGAAGGGTTGGGGTGAAGAGGTCTGGTTATGAAAGGATATTAGGAACGTTTGGCGACGAAAGTATAAATGAGAATGGTGAAGACCTCCTCACCATATTATGTGTGGAAAAGAATCTTTTTGTTACGAACACTTTCTTTCGTCATAAGAGGATTCACATGTATACATGGGAAAGAGGTGATGATAGAAGCATGATAGATTTCATAATTGTTGATGAAAGAATAAGGAGCGCAGTGGTAGATACAAGGGTTTACCGGGGGTCCAACGTAGGGACGGATCATTACTTGGTCTTATGCCGAATTAATGGTCTATTCAGGCGTTACCGGCATCGGACATCTGTGTCTACCACCATAACATACCACGTATAAGAATAGAGAGGTTACAAGATGAAGGTGTGAAAGAGAAGTATAATATAAATGTAGACTGAGGGAAAATATTCTGGACTGGTTTGAATGAATTATGTATGAATGATTTAGACTTGAAGACTGTATGGAATAATGTTAAGAAAGTTTTGGTGGATGCTGCAGCCACCGAAGTATGTGATATAAGTAAGAGAACGAATGGAAGTACGGATGGAAGTTGAAGCAAAAAAGAGAGCATGGCTAGATTTACTAGCAACCAAAGCTGGTAATTCTGGCGGTATGAATTATGAGATTGAAATAAAAAAGGCAGAGAAGAAAGGCAGAGTAAAAGAAGTTGTTAAAAGGAAAAAGCAAGAAAGAACGGATAAGAATGATAGAAGGATATCTGATAACTTCCAGGCAAATATTAAAATGTTCTGGAAACTCGTAAGAACTGCCAGGGGAAATTCAAAACAGCCTAGAATTAATGCTATACGAGACGAGAATGGCTGTATGCTGAATGACCAAGTTTCGAATTTAGAAGAGATGGAAGGAATACTTTGAAAGCGTGTTTATGAGTGAAGAGTTGTCTGAATTAAGTGAAATAGAAATTCCGAAAGAAGTGGAGAGAGGTAGGGAGATAAGTGTAGATGAAATAATGAAAGCAATGAAAAGCATGAAAGCAGGTAAGGCAGCCGGATGTAATATAATATCACTTGTAATGCTAAGGGCTGGAGGGGGAGTGGTGGCAGGCCTGCTGTACACCTTGTTAAATTTATGTTGGGAACTGAAGCGGGTACCGGAAGACTGGTTCAAAGCCTTTATAGTCCCAATATATAAGGGAAAAGGGTCACAGCAGGACTGTAAAATCTACCGTGGTATTATATAGCTTGCTTGGCATTGTGGGTAAACTGTATGCTAAGGTGTTAAATGAAATTATGGAAGAAACTGATGGAAAAATTTGGGATGTGCAAGTTGGATTTAGAAAGGGAATTTTCCATGCGCATGATTGCGGAGAAGTTTTTGGCGAAAAACCAGAAAGTTTTTTGTGCGTTCATGGACTTGGAAAAGGCTTATGACAGAGTGGACAGGAATGTGTTATGGCAAACACTGAACTCATTTGGGTTGAGCGCTGGTTTGATACAGGCATTAAGGTCTCTTTATAGGGACTCTAGTGCTTGTGTCAGGATCAACGGGGTCTACTCGGACTGGTTTGGCATTCAAAAAGGTACCAGACAGGGCTGTGTAGCTTCCCCGTGGCTGTTTAACCTATTTATGGACAGTTGTTTGGAAACTTTGAAAGTTGAAGAATGTGGGTGAGTTAACCGTCAAATGCCTTTTGTACGCCGATGATCAAGTCATAGTTGCATCGTCGGCGGCCGAGTTGCAAATGATGGTTACTTTAATGAACTGGTCATTAAAAGAAAGGGGTATGAAAGTGAACGCAAGTAAGACGAAAGTGATGGTTTTTGAAAGAGAAGAAAGTAAAACGTTATGTGAAATAAGAATAGAAGGGGAGTTGATTGTGCAGGTGGATGAGTTTGTATATTTGGGATATGTATTTAGCAGGGATGGTAGATATGATAAGGATATCGAACGACGATTATACGTAGGAAATAGAGTGAATGGGGCTCTACACGCTATTATGAATCCCCTACTGTAATGCATCTCCGCAGCTTTTCTAAAATAGACTTTTGACAAGCTAAAGAATGACGCTCTTAATCTCGATCTAGCCTCTTTAATTGCAGCACCTACTATTGACGATAAAGTCTCGATTCTTAACCGCAATGTTCTCAGCCTCTATGATGCTCATGCTCCAGTTCACAAGGTTTGATTGAAGCGCCCCCCTGCCCCATGGATGACAGAGGGCGTAAGGTCAGCAATGTCTAAACGAAATCGAGCTTTTCTTCGTTTCAAGAGAGATCGTACTGGAGAAAATTGGTTATCTTTTAAAGCAGCCAGGAATAGGTGTAATCAGATGGTACGTGCAGCTAAACGCCGATATTTCCATAATTGTATTAATAACTCTTCTCCAGCTGTAGTGTGGAAATTTCTAAGATCTTTTAGTATTTGCAGGTCAGCTATATTGGATTGTTGTCCTTCTCTATCACTCGATGAAATCAACCAACATTTCGCTTCTGTAAAAGCATTGGACCCTACAATTCGCTCCCAAACTATGACTTTCATTGCTTCTGTGCAAACTCCTAACATTCCTAGCTTTAATTTTTCTCCTGTTTCTCAGGATGATGTCAAAAAGTCTATCTTAGCAATCCAATCCAAGGCGGTGGGCTATGATGAGATTAGTAGACATATGGTAATATTTATACTAGAGCACCTTCTTCCGGCAATTTCCCATATTATCAATTTTTCCCTTGATTCAGGTCAGTACCCTAATCTTTGGAAGAGAGCTTTTATAAAGCCTCTCCCAAAAGTTCCTACTCCCATTCTTCCCAATCATTTTCGCCCAATATCCATTCTACCCTTTCATTCCAAAAATTTTAGAAATAATTAAAATTTGAGTGTTTATGTATATCCTGTGTTTACAAGCAAATCTCTACTTTTATTTCGAAACATAACCTACTGAGTATATTTCAGTCTGGGTTTCGCCCTGGTCATAGTACCACTACTGCTTTAATTAATGTTACTGATAATATTAGACACGGCATGGAAGAAAAAAAGATAACAGTACTGGTACTAGTTGATTTCTCAAATGCTTTCAACACAGTTGATCATGAAATCCTCCTTTCCATACTGTCTCATCTGAATTTTGGTCCTACTGCTTTGGAATGGTTTGTATCTTATCTTCGCGGTCAACAGCAGTCAGTCTGTGTGGGGCAAATGACCTCAGCATGGGCTGATGTGGACGCTGGTGTGCCGCAAGGTGGTATTCTTTCTCCTATAATTTTTTCAATTTTTATAAACTTCATTACCTCCATCCTCGACTGCTCGTATCATTTGTACGCTGATGACCTTCAGCTTTATGTGCAAGCTGAAATTGGGGATATTCATAATGGGATCAAAAAACTTAACGACAACTTATCAGCTATCAAAGATTGGTCTACTCGTTATGGAGTTTTGGTCAATCCTTTGAAATGCCAAGCTATACTGATGGGTAGCTCAAGGATGCTGGCTAAGATTAATCTTGTAGATTTACCTCCTATTTATTATGATAGTATTGTAATTCCGTTCAGTAATTCTGTTAAAAATCTTGGCCTACACATCGACAGCACGTTTAATTGGAGAACCTAGGTTTCAGAAGTGAGTCGTAAAGTCATTGCCACGTTATGCTCTCTGTATCGTTTAAAACATTTTATTCCCACAAAATCTAAGATTATGCTTGTCCAATCGCTCATTTTACCCATAATTGATTATGCAGATGTGTGTTACCCAGATCTGTCCCAAGATCTTCTGAACAAGCTGGAAAGCCTTCTTAATAACTGTATAAGATTTATTTTTGGAATTCGTAAGTATGACCATATTTCGCAATATAGATCTAAGCTAAATTGGCTTACTATCCGTCAGAGGCGCAATTCCAGAATATTGCTTGTTCTATTTTCGATTTTAAATGACCCATCTTCGCCTTCTTATCTTAAGAGTAAATTTAACTATCTCTCCTCATCTCATGATAGGTTCCTACGTTCTTCTTCTAACAACAAAATCTGTATTCCTGTTCACTTCACTGAGTTCTATGGTAACTCCTTCACTATTCAGGCTACACGCCTTTGGAACTCCTTGCCCGATGACATCAGAAAAGCGCCCAATAAGTACGCTTTTGAAAAAATTGGTCCGTAATCATCTATTGAAGACAACGCATTTTACATGATTCATCCATTTAATATGTATTGCTAAACAGAGGTATATATTCATAGTTATTTGTATGTACTAATTATATATGTATTTAAAAATGTATATATTTGTATATATGTATGTATAAGTCATATATGTATAGTTTATTTATTAGTAAAATGTATATATTATGAAGTAAATTATCATTTTGTGTAGTGTTATTTTATTCTATATTACCACACCTACGTCAAATTCTCACCACTCCATGGGTTGACTGGTAGAGAATGCCTCAAGGCATTAAGTCCGCCCTTTGTATTCTTTTATTTTTAAGGAATGCAATAAAGAATAAATAAATAAATAAAAAATATGAAGAGCCAGAATGTGTCAAAAAAGGCACGTATGGTAATTCATAATGCTGTGTTAGTCCCTACTTTAATGTATGGTAGTGAAAGTTGGGTCTGGCAGAAGAAGCACGAGAGTAGAATAAATGCTGTAGAAAAGCGGTCATTAAGGAGTATGGTAGGGCTGAATCTGAATGACAGGGTGAGAAATCGTGTGATAAGTGAAAAGTGTGATTTGCAAGATGACGTTGTGACCAGGATTAAGAAAGGAATGCTACGGTGGTTTGGTCATGTAGAAAGAATGAACGAGGAAAGAGTGACAAAGCAAATTTATATTGCAGAAGTGAACGGCAGAGTCGAGAAGGGACACCCTAGATGAAGGTTTATCGACTAAATTGGCGGTATATTGAAAATGGGCCAGATTAGGAGTACCCTTAACCGATGAGCGTGTATGCTTAGATATATGGATGTAAAGGAGGCGAGAGAGGTGTGTCAGGATCGTGTAAAATGGCAGTCCGTAGTCTCTGCCTACCCCTCTGGGTGACAGGCGTGAGTGTTTATGTATATGTATTATGTATACTATAAAATATTTATAATATAATAAATGATTATACATAGAATATTAAATTTTTAATGTAAGTATTACAAATTTTGTACTTGTTTTTTGTTATCGATAATTCATAGGTCAGTAATATATTTTACTATCTCTAATTTTTGTATTTTTTGTTACAGTTACATTTTAAACAGTCTTAGTTATCAATTATACTAAATTTTTGGTATGTAATACGTTATCGCCGGTACGTTATAGAAGAATTTACTCTTTAAGTAAAAAAAAGACAGAAGATTTTTTTTTTACTTAAAGAGTAAATTTTCACATAGGAATTTTAAAATCAGATGATAATCCGGCTGGTTGATATTTTTATATTATCTATATTTATTAGGGATTTATTGTTTTGTTATATATCTATAAATGCATTGGCAATTTTTTTTTATTTCATTTATAAGTATTGTAAACTTCCAAAATATCAGGTAGGCGAGTATTGAGGTCACCGCCGGCGCAGTAATAATTTAGAGATAAAGCAATAACAAACTACTAACCCTTATTAGTCCGTATTAACCCTTATACCACATTGAAACAACAAGTAGTTTAGTTATGTTCGTTTAGTTTAATTTCCTTTTAAAACTACTACTATCACATTCGATTATTTAAGCACCCTAGAACCCTAATCGGTGTTTCAATAATATAAGAAAACTTTTAAAACTTTACGAAAATTAAAAGTAACAACCCTCTTCGATGGGGCGTAGGTAATATATTTAAAAAAGGTATCGTTGTAGGGGGTACTGCTCTAGCTATGTAGGCACCTATTTACTGCGCCACCGGGGAGCTTACGCGCAACGATACCGATTTGATCGACTTTGTTATGAGAGTTCTATGAAACCTCTTTCATATTGGCGATGTCGGCATCCGTGTCGCAAGTTGGAACCGGCATCATGCTGTCATATGAGCCGCCTCGGGTTCATTCGCGAAAGTGTTCCACTAATTATAAAAGTAAAAATAGTTTTATTAAAAATAGTGATGTACATTCTGTAAATACGAGGAACAAGCACAAGTTAGTTATACCAATTACTCGACTCCAAAGAGTCATTTATTCCTTTATGGGGCAATGTATACGCTTTTACAACAAAGTCCGTGAAAATATGCAGACCTTATCTATCAAAAGGATTAAAATATTTTTTAAGCAAAAACTGTCTAGTAAGGGTTATTATACTACTAAAGAGTACATGATTGATAATAACCCCTGGGAATGAGATGATCGCTATCAAGCTGTTTGTAAATGTTTTCATAACAATTATTACAAAATATTATATTGCAAATTGTGCTTTTAAAAAAAAGTCCTGCTTAGTTTCTTGCTGGTTCTTCCCAGAGGTTTTATCCGAACCAGTGGTAAAAGTAAAAAATGACTTTCAATAAGTATTACATGTAATCTATATTAAATAAAAATGATTCTATTCTATTCTAAGAAGCGGTACACCTTCCACTTTGTGTCGCTGACTATAATTAACAATAATTAATATTGGACATAATGAATATTGAATTGAATTGCAAAGGAAATAATTTTTTCAAAATTATTAAAAAATAAACTAAAAATTTGAAATAAAATTTATGTAACAAATACAAAGATTTTTTTAAAGAATGTAATTATATGTAATTATAAGTTGGATGTTTCAAATTCTAAAAATCACAATACAATGGAAAAGTGTAAAACCATGTCTAAAGGGCTAAAATGATGAGTAAAAACTAAAAATTACCTAGTGTGACAGGTGTCCAAAGTGTTAAGTTGTAACCATAGTTTCATTCAGAGTACAATATTATTTTCAGTCAAATGGCGTTTTTTTATGGTATAAGGGTGACAAACGAGCACAGAGTCCACCTGATCGTAAGTGGTTGCTGTGGCTCATAGACATCTATCCTCGTTTGCGAATCAAAATGCAAATTGTCAGCCGTGACGACTAAGATGGAATGCCTCTTTTCCAGTATAAAGGGTCTCCGGTTCTCTACACTCACCATACGAAACACAGCAGCATTAAGTTGCTATTTTACGCGGGTATTCTGTGAGACGGTAAAGCAAAAGCGGTAAAATTTTGAAATAAATTTTTATACCGAATTTAATGAGAGTGGGCCACGTTTCCACTACACGTTCAGATTAAATGAATACAGGCTCCATGGATGGATTCCAGCCAACTCCTTACAACTTTTCAAGTACACATACATCTGTATGCGCAAGTTGTATAAGCTTTGATATACTTTTTGATACAGCGATTCAATTTCCTGTAATCGGAAGCTATTCTTTTCAAAGTATTTTCAAAAGAATAGAAACTAAAACATAAACACTCACGCCTGTCACCCAGAGGCTCAAATAGCTCTAAATTAGGCAGAGACTACGAACTTCATTTGGCACAATCCTGACACACCTCTCTCGCCTCCTTTACATCCATATACCTACGCATACACGCTCGTCGGTTAATGGTACTCTTAATCTAGCCTATATGGCCCCAAAAGAATAGAATAGAATAGAACAATTTTTATTCAATATAGGTTGCAAGTAATTCTTATTGAAAGTAATTTTTTACTTTTACCACTGGCTTGGAAAATACCTCTGCCCTGGAATTAACCAGCGAGAAACCCAGCGGGACTTTTTTCAAAGTAAAATTATACAATATGAACATAGGTTGTGTAAACTACTTACAAAACTTACTCGTATTTAAGAAACAGCTTGAAAGCGACGACCCAGGGGTATTATGTACGAGTACCATTGATCATATACATATACATATACCATAATACATTGTTGTTGAATAGTTCCGATTAGATTGAAGAAATTCAAACAGAAACAACGTCTACATTTATTATAGCTTCTAGTCGTCGCTGTATTAGACCAAGAAACAGCCGTAGAGAAGAACGGACTAGGCGTGGTGGACGTTTTCAACCGTAACATCCTACAATATGTGAAACCTTGATTGCTGGTGATGGCACCGAATGGAAGTACATAGCACATTCCCAGAGTACGATCCAAATAGGCCAACGAAGTAATCAAAACCTTCTTGAAGAAGTTCCAGGTCCAACTCCTTACACGAAGCGATTCGTCCAAGATGGTAAGATTTTCAAGACTGCTTAGTGGTTATTCATTAACGAAGCACGAGGTAGATTAGCAGAAGTCCAGGTGAGTACACATGCATTCCTTCACATCCTTCCTGTAGCCCGAATTTAGGGGCATTTGCAGTATCGTGGGATAGTAAATTCGCACCGCCTCATATAGACCATTAATTTACGTAAAATCAATATTTTAATAAATCTGGTCATTTAAACCAACACGCCATTATTGGCTCTTCGCCAGGATCAGAACCAAAGCTGGCCCTTCTCGCCGAATTATAATAAATTAATTAAGCAATTTCTGATCACTTCGGCCGGGATAATTAATTTTATCCATTCTGGTCCATTCTTTTCGACATAATATATAGTTATGCTCAGAAACAGAAGCTCGTCGGCGGACTTATGATGAAACTTGGTGTATTTCTTTAGAAGAGCTTGACTTGATGACTTTATTGCATTACTGTACGCTTCTGGCTCTTATAATTCAAGCTAACTAGATTTAGATCGGATGTGGTCGAAATTTTTGGGGGCCACCTATATTCTATAAAGCTGAGCAAGAACAGATTCAAAGAAAGAAATGTTGAGATATGTATATACATTTTGATTTGCAGTTTTCAAGATCTGCGCGACCTGCAACGGATAAGTTTATAACTAGCATCTGCGATATGGAATAAGTTTTTTGAAAATAGTCAGTTATGTATAGGTATATTGATTGACACATTGTTATGCGAACAGAATACATCGAATTACACTAATTTTACGGTGTTTAAATTAACTTAATTGTAATCTTCAGATTTGCAGAGTGTTTTGCAGCACTCGTGAGGTGTGAGGCGTTTATGTCCCTATGTCATACCACATGAGTAAAGAAACCGACCATACTTAACTCGGAGTTTTAATTATTAATTTTAGTCCAATTTTGACAAATCTACACAAATAAAAACAAATGGCGCTTTCTTTCCAAAGATGACCAGCCTGCAGTGTAGTGCTACCATGACTCAAAAAAAAAAGGTTCTTACTCGTATTTGCATATGCACTTGTACTTGTTTCACAATATTTATTTTAAATTATTAAATTACTAACTATACAAACAGAACATTTTCGCCTCACGTTATCATCAGAGTATAGAATAACAGTTAACAATAATTGTTAAAAATAATAATTGGTTATTCTTATAAACCCTGATGATGTCCCGAGGCGAAACCGGTCTGTTCCTATAGTTAGTAATTTAATAATTTAATATAAATATTTTGAAACAAGTTCATGTGTATATCCAAATCACAAAAACGAAGTTGAAGTTTCATCAAGTGACGACAATCGTAAGTATAAATTATTATAAATAATGTCAACCGACCTGTTTTCTTTAATGCGCTAAAGAGCATCCCTAGATTTCCTATATTTTTAACGGCAAGTTCTTATTGAAAGTGCTCCATTATGATGGCATTTTCCATACATTAAAATCGTGTCAGTGTAGGTATTTAGCTGTCAAATAGTTATGTTTTGACTGCCTCGTTGGTCCAGTGTACGTAAACGCAATTCATCATCATAATCATCATTACAGCCCATCACAAGTCCACTGCTGAACATAGGTCAAGGAATGCCACAAAGCACGGTCCCGAGCCACCTGCATCCATTGATTTCCTGTATGTCTTATCAAGTCGTCACTCCATCTAGTCGCCCTACACTTCGCCTGGCGGTACGAGGCTGCCACTCAAGAACCTTTCTTCCCATCGGTTGTCGGTTCTTCGAGCTATATGGCCGGCCCATTGCCATTTCAGCTTACTAATCCTTTTGGCTATGTCGGTTACTCTGGTTCTACTGCGGATATCCTCATTTCTAAGTTTATCACGCAGAGAAACCCCGAGCATAGCCCTCTCCATAGCTCGCTGATCGACCTTGAGCTTCCTCATACGGCCAGCAGTGAAGGATTACGTCTCAGATCTATAGGTCATCACTGGCAACACGCACTGGTTGTACAATCTAGTTTTGAGGTTTTGAGGTATGCCTGACGAGAAGATGTGCCGTAATTTCCCGAACGCTGCCCAACCGAGTTGAATCCGTCGATTGACCTCTCGGTCGAAGTTGGACTTACCTAGTCGGACTATTTGTCCCATGTAAACATACTCGTCAACAACTTCGAGCTTAGTGCTCCCAACAACTACGGGCATAGGTGTGACATGGAAATTAAACATAATCTTTGTTTTGTCCATGTTCATCTTAAGACCTATCCGTTGGGAGACACTATTGAGGTCATTGAGCATAGTGCTTAGGTCCTCCAGCGATTCTGCCATAAGGACTATATCGTCGGCAAATCGAAGGTGAGTGATGTATTCGCCATTGATGTTAATACCGTATCCTTTCCAGTCCAGTAGATTGAAAACGTCTTCCAATGCAGCGGTGAAGAGTTTCGGGGATATAAAGTCACCCAGTCTTACACCTCTCTGCAGTTGGATAGATTTTGTACTCTGGTTCTGTACCCGCATAGCCATCGTAGTCCTACTGTATAAACATCAACTTGCCACCGCTGAAGGGACTGCAGCATCGCCTAAATTTCGACGGAATCAAAGGCTTTCTCATAGTCCATATACGCAAGACATAGTGGCAAATTGTACTCTTCGGTATTCTGTACAATTTGCTGAAGGGTATGTATGTGGTCTATAGTGCTAAAGCCTTTTCGGAAACCGGCTTGTTCGGGAGGCTAGAAGTCGTCGAGTCTGCGTGCGAGACGATTCGTAATGACTCTCGAAAACAGCACGTAGACGCGGCTCAGAAGGGAAATTGGTCTGTAGTTTTTCGAGCATTGTCGCCTTTCTTGCGGAAGAAAACCACCGCACTTCTGCTCCACACCTCCAGAGTAGTGCCACAATGGAGGACGGAATTAAAAAGCTTCTGAAGGACTTTCAAGTACCGGTTTTCTACCCGCAGAAGCTCCGCTGTAATTCCATCCTCGCCCGGGGACTTGCCGTTTCTAAGGTGCTGGAGAGCCATTCTAATCTCGTTCAGACTGTCGTCCGGGATATCATCGGAATAGCATCGGATAAGACTTGCTCTTGGATTGTTACTCACACTTACGTGTGGCTCCAACGATGACGTGTACAGCTGCCCATAGAACCTCTTAATCTCACTCAAAATCTCAGGTGGCCCGGAAACGATGCTGGCACATTCGGTGTTCAGCTTCGACAGTTTGCTCTTTTTGGCAGACAGATCTCTGATAAAGACTTTGAAGGCCTATTTCCGCTCGATCGCTTCTTCAATACGAGCAGTACTAAAGTTGCGTAAGTCCCGCCGCAAGCATTTGAAGATCTGTCTGTTCAGTTGCCTATATGCTGTCAAATCTGCTGAAGACTGCAGCTTCATATCCCGTCTAACAGCCATGATATTAAGATTGTGATCGGAGAGTTTTTGTGTTATTCTTCGACGGGTCTTGCAGAACTTTGCTCTGACCACATGAACTGTTTCCACGAGCTTGTCATTCATATCGTCCACTGCATTGTAATCTTCTAGGCACTGAAAACGGTTTTGTAACTCGAGCTGAAAGGTTTCGGGGCTTTGGATTAGAGCACGAGGGGGACGGAGCGTTGACTTCATTAGACGATACCTCTCCAACTTAACGTTTAGGTTCAGTGTGTATCTTACCGTTCGGTGATCGCTGCCAGTTTTCACCCTCGCGATCACTTTTTGTCGAACCGTCGGGGCTCGACCAGTTCCACTTTCTGTGGGGCCGCTTCTGCAAGAAAGAGTTTATCATAAAGAGTCCCTCTTTCTCCATGAAGTCGGCCAGCTGCTGGCCGTTTGGGTTCCGTAGACCTATTCCAAACTTCCTTACCTTCAGCTCACTGTTCTTTCTTGTGCCTAGTTTTGCGTTGAAGTCTCCTATTAACACCGTATAGTGGTTTTTGAAGGAATGCATGACTTTAGAGATATCCTCATACATTTCCTCCACCTCCTCATCGGGATGTGATGAGCTTGGTGCGTATCTTCAACGAATACCGTTAAATACCGGTGATAGAACAAGTTGCCTGATTCGAGGATTATCGTGTCCTCTCTTCGGACCTCAGATAATCCTATAATATCCCAGCGCAACTTGTCTATCTCTTCTTCCAGCTCCAGGATCTTCTCGTCAGCCCTCAGGGTGCGTGCGTTATATGTTGCCAGGTCAAGCAGTCTTAGGTGGCATCCGAACCTCCACCGGAGATTCTTAGCACCCCCTGCCCCGCCGTTACCATGGTCGCCACCGTAGCCAGGAATAGCGGGGCCGCCTGGGGGCCGTTTGTTTGTGTCGTTGCTCATTGGGGGTATATTGCCATAGTTACCACGCTTGGCGAGTGGGTTGGCAACCGCAGTTTTTTTTTAAATTGTAATTTGCTGTTATCAGAAAGATGCTGCTGTCTGTCGCCTCTTATGACACCCACGGGAAGATATGGGTAGTGGGTATTTTTACCCGCCACTACATGGGGTAAACGCGATTGCAGATCATGAATCTCAGGTTCAAGTCACCGTTGGGGCCAAAATTAGTTATTGGAAATTTCTGACAAAAAATTCTCAGTAGCAGTCCGGAGTCAGGAAGTTTTCGATATATCGCCCCCTTGCCTCGGAAAGCACGTAAAGCCATTGATCTCTTTCCGATCATGGCAATCCGACAGATCAGTTCAGAGATTATCAATGAGAGTGAGGGAATAGTGAGAGCACCTGTGCTTGGGTATACACTCGGGCACTATAATCCTGTTCTGCGCCGATGGCTACCGTCCGTTGAGACTGGCCACTGTGATCAAAATTCAGTCTTAGGTATCATTATAGTTATGTTTTGACATGACAAATCAATAGTGCAATCTATATAAATAAAATGATAGAGGTTTGCAGTTGTGCACAACACATCACGGAAAAACTACTGGATGGATTTAAATTAGTTTTATTTCTTAGACACTGGGCCCTTATCTAAAAAAAATATTGCGATATCTTCATTTAATATAAAGTTATTAAAGTTTTAAGAAACAACGGTTTTTATAAGCACTACGTGTTCAGTGATGTGTGTTTTGTTGCCGCGGAGAAGATCGAAAACTTTGTTCATATATCAAGCAACGCGGACGCGTCGCTTGATATATTAACAAAATCGCGGGTATCAGCTAGTGCAAAATAAAGCTACTACTTTGCGAGAAACCGGTACATAAATCAAAACAAACGCGCAAATCAAATATAAAAGCGTCTCTTCCGCGGTAAGTCTTTTTTATTGTAGGGAATTGATTGATATACTAAAAATTGTATATCAATGTCGTAGGGTAATTTTTTCACAAATCCCTTTAGCTGCGGAAGCAACTAGAAGGTTATGTATATTATATTATACGGATTTCTACCAGTAAAACCCCATGGTGGTCACCATCAGCGTAGACGAGGGTTCACAGGATCACTTTTGTGAAGAATGTGTGCTTTACAGTGGCATTGGCTCTAAGTCTTTCAGATTCAAAGAATACATCAAACGCTTATGTTTATTATAACATGTTAACAAAATTCTTCACAATATGTTCATGTGCCACATTGCAAAGACAAAGGCTCTCGGAGTTTTTAACCCAACATAATCAATATGGCACCAAAACGGGTATGAGGGTTTCATTACCACCGGAGCACTTGTTTCATAATTTCCAACGATTGTTTACGTGTGTAAACATTTTATACACAAAACACAAAATGTGTCACTTTTACTTATTAAGTGATTTTTTCTCCTGTGTTGGAGACGTTTTACATACATAAATTGCACAACGACACACAGCCAGACCAGGAACAATTAATTATTTGTTGTCCATACATACTGCCATTCCATCCCATTACATGACAACCTTTAAACCGTGTATTGGCGGTGTAAGAATATTCACTACCCCATATCGTCCCATGGTTGTCGTTAGACGCGACCGAGGGAAATTAAAATAGAAAATGGACAGCAGCATCTTCCTGATAACAACCCAAAATAATAGAAAACTGCGGTTGCCAGCCCGTCTGCCAAGCGAGTATGGCATAGGGAGTCTATGAGGCAATCTATGGAAGAGGCCTATGTTTATCAATGAACTTTTATAGGCTGTAATGGATGGATGACAGCCTATAAAGGGCCACTGCTAAATATAGACCATATTTAGCAGTGGATCTCTACGTTGAAACTTCATTCCCTACTTTTCGAACCTTAGGGGTGAAATTTATTCTTAAAATTTATATGGGACTTTAAATAGTCTATATATGATTTAGGGGTGTAAAGTATAACCTATTTAATAGAAGAATAATCATTAAAGTCGGTTCATAAACTCAGGCCAATCTTTAGGTTGGTCTAAGTTTATGAACAAAGAAGTTATACCCGAACGTACATAAAAATATCATAGTCCGATGGAATGGCATTCCGACACGACCGGAGAGCTCAGGCGCAGGATCAACGGCTTTAGGAGATATCCGAGGCACAAGGGTGAATACACCGACAACTTCCTGATTCCGGGCTGCTACTGAGAATTTCTTGACAGACAAACCCAATAACTCATGACCACTAGACCAATGAGGCAGTCAATTAATATAAAGCCGAGTACGGATTATTTACCTAAATTTAATTAATTTATGTTTACTATATTAATTTAATGATTTGTAAAATAAATTGATATTTCAAGTAATTCACGAATAAAAAATGAAAAAATATTTATTGAGTACATTGTTAAACTTATCTTTTACAAAATTTTATCGTAGGTCCAAAAGTGAGCGAGAGTAAATAAAATGTGACAGTGACAAGAGCCCAAATTAGGATACGCTGCGCTATGGAACTTTTGGCTCTAGGATGAAACAGCTTTTTAGTATATAAATATTATATTTGCTGCGACATTTGCTAGGTGTAAAAGCGACCTAACTACTTTTCATAAAATAGATCTTACCGCTACTTAATTTTGAATATTAATTTAAAAAAATATATTTGTTAAAAAATTGTACCTTCTTTCATAGTATTTACACTTCCGCTTCTGCATCCGTTTCCGTTTCTGCTTCTGCTAAAATTTACTTTTGACATATGTTTCTGCATCCATTATGACACTTCCATTGCATGTTGACCTTTTTCTTTTCATTTATTGTCAATAGAAAGAGACATGTTCAGCAGTGGACTTGTGAAGGGCTGTAATGATGATGATGATGATTAGTGTCTTAACCTCATTTTTTCCTGTGGGTGTCTTAAGAGTTGACTGCGGGAGAGGCCAGAAAGACATCGTGACCATCGATTTAAAGGTCCATGTTCATCACTGGACTATTACGGGCTGATAGAGACGAAGAAGTAGAAGAAAAAAGAGAAGAGAAATTGATTTAACTCTACATTATATACTTATTATTTAATAGTAAAATAGTCACGAAACTTGGACCAAAATTGTTATTGCATATATATGTTTAATTCAATTTTGTATATTATCAATAAAATAATGTCACAAACAATTTCTTTGTTAGCCCATTAATAGTCCGTTGCTGGGCATTGGTAAGGTGGTATCCCTTAGTACGGAGAATTTGCAATAATCACCTCAATTGCAGTAGAAGACGTGTCCCACCATTGACGCTGTTCCCCATCGCGGTTCAGGATACACACCTGACGTATATGAGGTGGTTATATTTCCATCTATAGAAGTCATGAGTTCATCCTGGATTTTGGGTGATTGCATGGTCTAGTGAATAAAGTACTTGGTTTCTATTATGTTGATCCTGAGTTCGAATACCGGATGGATGCAACATGCAAGAATACAAATTATTTGTTAATTGCTTGGCTTTTATTGTGTCAAGAATATTTTATAAAGTTTAACATATTTCAAGCTCTTATAAAAAATTTAATGACATTATATTATACATATCATAAAATATTAAAAGATTGATTACCTGGGGAGTTAACCGTTGCTGTTATCTATCGGATGAAGATGGTTCGGCAAGTGTTAACATTCTACCACAAATTACGCATGTATTATGTATAGAAATATGGTTTAAAATATATATTATAATGTTGTTATTATATATTATTGGTATATTTTTACACTATAAGCATTACCGAAAGTGTATTCTATCTGCATAATTTTCGCGGGTTCAAATCCCGCACGGAACAAGTATTTGTATGGCCTACAAATAATTGTTCCGGGTCTAAATTTTTTTGGCCTGAGAGGCCGCGAGCCCTGTGTCAGATGAAGCTGTAAGAGCCGTATAGGCTAACAGCACCAACATCACAGAAAATAGATGATGCTGTAACATTATGCCGAATCGGTAACCTTCGTTACTGCAATCCAAATTAAACTTTATTTGATTGCTTAACAATTGATTTTTGTATATGAGTAATTAGAGTTATTTTGTTATTAAGGTTTTTCATATTATTAATTTGTTTTTAAGGTATCTGTAGTAACGAATTAATATGTGCTTTCTTTCTTTATTTCTTAACAATTTATTTTTATAACAGGATTGAAATTTTTCATTTTGTCTCAGTATGTTTGTTACCTAGCACTAAGTCGACCTTGTATACATTTTAATATAAGGTATTCACTACACTTAAATGGTTATGGTGGCAGAAATAAGGTTTAAAATAAATTAATTTTACAACAAACTGAAGATTTAACATGATATTCCCGGTATGGTGGTGACATAAAAGAATCCACTTAAAAAAAGAAAAGAAACCAATTAAGTTTTATACGCGGTAGAACCACGCTCTCACAGAATACCAGCGTAAAATAGCAGCTTAATGCTGTTGTGTTTCGTATGGTGAATGTAGAGAACCGGAAACCCTTTTTACTGGTAACGAGGCATTCCATCTTATCATCATCCATCCATCTTTAGGGGTGACAATGTATGTGCATTTTGATTTTTAATCGAGGATAGATGTAGATGTCTTTGGGCCGCAGCATCCACTTACTATCAGGTGGACTGTGTGCTCGCCTGTCACCATTATTCTATTAAAAAAATCACTTTCTAATCACACGGCATGGGTGTTACAAGAGGTGACTTATCGTAAGCCGCAAAATTGTCTTTTAAAAAAAACCTTAGAGGCACGCATACAACAACGCTCTAAAGTATCATCGTAATCGCATATACGGTATAAGGCAGGAACACATAGAAGAACAAACAAAGAGATACTTATTTTTATATAATAGAACAAACAAAGAGATATTAATGTTATATTAGATATTAAGAGATGTGCTAGCTCAAGAGCTCTAAGAGCTTGCCATAAATTTCACAGTACGCCAACAACCCGGGTTCGATCCCCGCCGGCACCTATAAAATTATTTGAGCACTTTTGCATACTGTTTTACCGCAAGATCGGAGGTGAAGGAAAACATCGTGAGAAAAACTGCATTTGTTTAAATTAGGTGACAAATGAACTTACTCCACCTGAGACGTATCTAAGCTGTAACTTCACTCCTTTTTACTTTATATTCTGGTTACAATACTTGTATGTCTGTGATTAGTAATTACTGCGTCTGTGATACACATAAATTAGTGATAACTATGTAACCAAACTAAAAATCACATAAATAAATATAGTACCGAAGTGTGCTTTTGCTTTCTTAACAGGCATACGCGGCTCGCGTCGCGCGCTCACGTCGGTCGGGGCGGTGCGAGCCTCGCGCCGCCAACATTCGTGCCGCGGCCAGCGAGCGACAGTCTGTTGTCAGTTCGGCGCCGACCAGGGTGGTGCAACTTTGTATGAAAGCTGAAAAATCTGCACACAATCATGATTTTGTCAATGTGCATGTTGGGCTTGTAAAAATAAAGCGAGAAAAAATATCGCTGTTTCTTTCCTTCATGTTGTTTTAAATTGCCATTTTAAAAATTAGATACAAAAATTCATATTATATCGGAAGAAACTAAAAATGTTAATTCTGTGTTCAGCTTTTATTGGTTTGCTCTTTAAAGTATAATTACATACATATTACTCTGAGATTTGCACAATTAATTTACCTATTAGTTGATTAAAATTAAATTATTAAATATTAGCAGAATTCTATCAAAAAAGCCTTGAATTAATAGAAGAAAAAAAATGACATTTGTTTGTCAACGTCTTTCATATTGAAAATATTTTCTGAAATTTATTCAGATTTATTTCATAGGTTTAGATTTTAATATTTATTATTGATTTTTGCTTAAATGTAGTTATTATGGGCTCAGAATACTTCTTTTTCGTTTGTAGGCGAATACACAGTATAATATCGTCGTGAATATACAGTAAAGATTTTTTGTGAGATGTTAACTCTGTATAAGATATTGACTATAAATGAATTCATTATTTAAAAATTTTCTACACGATGTGTGATCATCATCGAAAGTAAGTTAAGTGTTGTGCAAATAAAAAGCACAAAATCATCTGATCACTTTCTGCAGGTTTTCTATAATAGGAAAAGAAAAACTTATGACAATATTGTGGTAAGTCTATAAACATTTTGAATTTATTGACCGTTATTTGTAGGTATTATTACTATATTGACTCGAATTGTATCTGTTTCAGATCACGTATTTCGGCTGAGTTAAGTTTTCACCATGAGAATTTTGCTGATTTAAATTTACGTTAATGTTCTGTAAAGAATAACTCTGTGACAATAACGTGTGTTATATATCAGTAACAAGCGTGGGAATATTATGTGCAAAAGCAATAAAAAGCATCAATAATAATGTATAGTTTATAAAACAATCTGTCTTCCAGAAAATAAAATTACATAACTATACATATTTATAGTTTTATTTTATCTCACATACTAATCTAAAGTATATTCGAGTAATTTTGGTGCAACCTCTCCAATGTATGGGAATTTACCCCATAGGTTTGTGAGGCTTGAGCCAAAATTACTCGAATATGCCTTAAATAAAAAGTTCAAAGTACAAAATACAAAGGTTTGAAATTCCCGCTAAAAAAGTTTTATATGGGCGCTCACCGTAGCGCTTTTAGTATACACTCATAAAGGCGTGTTTCCGTTTTTTAGTATGAAGTTGGCGTTCTTCTCTTGGTAGAGAGTAATTGTGTTCTGTGGCGCCGACAGCCAACACGCGTAGACGTATACCTAGTAACATGGCCGCAGCCCACACGCACCGGGCCCCCGCGCCCTTCGACCGCCGTCCGGAGGGCCGCGCTGGATTTTGTTTCATCCCCTAAAACACCTAGAAACGTAATTTCGGAAAAAAAAACGTTGCAATCATTTTTAAATCTTATTGCAGCCGCAAAAACAACAATTGAAATATTCATCAACTAGCGATCCACTCGGCTTCACACGGTTGATTTCTGGATCTCGACAACAACGCCACCTACCGGGTCCAATTGTGAATCTAAACCATTCGCTAATAACACACAAAATTTCATCAAAATCGGTCCAGCCGTTTAGCAGGAGTTTAATCACATACACACTGACAGAAGAATGATATAATATATAATATGCATGTATTATACATATAAATCTTTCCCTTTAATCATTCTGTACATTGATGAAAACCGCATTAAAATCCGTTGTGTAGTTTAAAAGATCCAAGTGTACAGACGGCGGGAAGCGACTTTGTTTTATACTATGTAGAGAAGAAGAAAGAAAGACTGGTGAAATCATAGACTTAGAATATACTGGGTTAAGTAGGGTTGCCATCTCCTAAAATGAAAAAGCCGGACTCGGCGCTCCAAAAAGCCGGACTTTTGGCCCTAAAAGCCGGACAGTAATTTTTAGAAAGCCAAACAAGCGCGGCGGGGCGGGGCAGGGGCCCCACTCCCGCGTCGTGCGCACCGCACCGCTCTTCACCGCCCGCGCCGCAGCAATATTTAATATAGTATTGCCTGGTAATAATGTATATGGATAGATAAATTCGGCATTGCTTCGCTAATTCTGCAAGCGATGCGTGCAACGCGTTACACTAACAAAAAGCCTAACAAAAGCCGGACAGGCCGGACACATAAAAATTTGGCCGGACACAACCCGAAAAAGCCAAACATGTCCGGCTAAAGCCGGACAGATGGCAACCCTAGGCGTAAGTATATTCTAAGTCTATGGGTGAAATACACATGTGCTGTCAATAGATACTTTGATATTCATCTACATATTATGCAATGAATCAAAGTAATAATAATATATGACAAACTGAAGTATTTTAACAACAATAAACTAGCAGATGTGTATCGGCCTTCGCAAAAGTTTTTTATCTCTTTGATTGTGACTTGTTTATGCTCGGAAAATAACAAGTGAACTGCATGCCAAATATATGACGTAACTCCATCAAAATATCTACATACACACTGTTTTTGTGCAAAGGACAAGATGACGCATTAATGCGTGGTACTTTCGTACGTAACTTATACGTGGTAGAGTTGGTAGTCATGCTACAGCTATTGTAGCGGTTGTAGCGCGAATGGGTCGGCTCGACCGGGGACTGACTACGCTCTCAGAGAATAACAACTTAATACTGCTGTGTTTCGTATGGTAAGTATAGAGATCCGGAAATACCTTTGACGGGGAATGAGGCATTTCATCTTAATTTTCAGTGATTTAGATTTTTAATCGAAAATAGATGTAGATGTCTATAGACCATGTAGTCCTCGTTTATTCTATTACTATTTCCTCTTCCCTTATACTAATATAACTATTTCCCCCTTATTCATTAAACTATGGAGGTAGCCATAGTTGCCACACCTTTGGCCACCGTATAGTTTTTTTAATTTTTATCAGGAAGATGTTGCTACCCATCTCCTGTTTTAGTTTACTTTAGTTACTTCTTACGACACCCACGGGATAATGTAGTGTTATAATATGCAGTATAAGTAATATGCAGATACGTAACTACAGTCATTGGATAACGGTAACGGATTAGTAAGCAATAGGTCGGACATATAGCTCGAAGATCCGACAACCGATGAGGCAGTAAGGTTCTCGAGTGGCAGCCTCGTACCGGTAGGCGAAGTGTGGGGCGGCCCCCCACTAGATGGAGCGGCGACCTGGTTAGACATGCAGGAAGTCGATGGATGCAGGTGGCTCAGGATTGTGCATTGTGGCATACTTTGGGGGAGGCCTGTGTTCATCAGTGGACTTGTAAACGACTGTAATGATGATGATGATGAAATACAGATGTGAGATTCGTATATTTTTTGATGTAATATGGGAATCTAAATAGATAACCGTGGAGACGCCCCTGTACTATAATAATAATTTATTTACCTACCCTATAGTATAAAGGCTGTTTGAAAATAAACACAACACATACAAAAATCTCAAAAATCTGGAATGTAGATACCGTTACATCCTATCAAAAGTCCATTGCTGACCATATGCCTCCCCTAACAACCTGTTGTCAACCGCAGTTTTTTGGAACGAAGTTCCTTATCGCACGATACGAATTTGACGGATGGGGGCTAGGCGAGAAAAAGTGTAAGATTTTTCCGTCACGACCCCTTTCCTATAGAGCGAGCGAGTTTCTTATCTTGCCATGAAAGAAATATTGTTTTAAATGACGCTTCATTTTAATAGGCGCTAGTAATTCATTTATTTGTATTTGTTAATCAATAATATAATACGTTTATCAATAATAATATACGAAAGGAAAATACGAAAGGAACTTCGTTCCAACCGAGTGTTCCACGTCACTGAATCATGTTTTTTTATTTTTAGTTGTTATTATGAAAACGCTGCTGCCCATCTTCTGATTTGGTTTGTATCAATAAATAGAGATAAGATTTTTCCGTCACGACCCCTTCTGACGTAGTGTAGACGGCCTTGGCGGCTAGGTATAAGGAAGCGAGATGGAATAATATCTCCCTCGCACTTTTTCTTATCTTGTCATGAAAGAAATATTATTTTATTTTAAGTGACGCTTCATTTTAATAGACGCTAGTAATTCATTTGTTTGTATTTGTTAATCAGTAATATAATACGTTTATCAATAATAATATATTACGAAAGGAACTTTGTTCCAACCGTGTGTTTCACGACACTCACGCATGTTTTTTTATCACTAGCTGATACCCGCGACTTCGTCCGTGTTCCTTGATATATTAACAAAGTTTTCGTATGTGCGAAGGAAAAAACATCAAAAAGATCGCAATATTTTTTTTAGATAAGGGCCATGTCTCTAAGAAATAAATCTTAGAAAACCTAATTGAAACATATCCAGTAGTTTTTGCCGTGATGCGCGCACAACTGCAAACCTCTATCATTTTATTTATATAGATGAAAGTAATAATGAATAATAATAAAGAAAAATATATTAAATTAAGAGCTTAGAGTATCATGTAGAAGTTGAAGTTGTTAACGTAGTAGGTCTGGGACTTAATTTTTTATTACTGTAGTACCTATACTACCTATTAGGTGTGTCAATAATTTACCGAGAACGGAAAAATTTACGCAATCGATCTTGGTTACTTATTAGGTATAGGTACACAATAATTGTTTACAAAATTAACTGTTGAAAAGGAATGCGACATTGGTACGAACCTGACCTTGTTGGCCGGTTAGGTTAATCAATATTATGTTGTCTGTGGTCATCGCCGGACTTCGTGTATGTGAACTCGTTGGTGAAACGTCATGCATGCGTAGTAGTGTACCTATGTATAGTCACATGAGTAAGTATTACTTGCTCATGTGACTATAAATAACTTACTAAGTAAACCAATGTACTATCATGGCCATGGTGCAGTTGTATGTGGTTGTATGAACCTTTGTCTGTGTTTGGTATTTACATGTGCACCCGTCGCAATTCGCCTAGCACGCAAGGAAAAAAATGTTTCACTGTAAATAACACGATTCTACGAAAAACGGAAATTCTCCGCCGGCGCGGCATCTGACCGTGACCGTGACTGTGACCTTAGATCCTGTCGTCGCTGCGCCTCCAAAAGCGGACAAACACTAAATGAAACTAATTTTTACGGATTATTAAATAGTAAATATAAGAAAACATTACTGACAAACATTTTTTTTGTTATAATCAGTTTAGTGCATTATTTAATATATTTTAGTTTAAGCCCTACGTATACCTAAAATCCGATTTTTATTAATTCAACTCTTTACAAAAATAGCAAAAACCAAATTGTATTTCTTTTCCATGGACGTTATACGTCCATGTTCTTTTCAAAACTAGGGCGCTTAAAATCTATAAATGATCGTATTTTTAAATTTTTCAGAGTCCAAAAAACTAAAGTTCTATTTTTCGTATATATTATGTTTAGGTATGTTTTTATTTTATGTATATTCACCCATTTCTCGGAAACTGCTGAATCAATTTAAAAAAATTTTTTTTAATTAAATGAGCTACAATCCAGTTGTGGTCCCATATAACAAAAATATTATAAATATAAAAATAACTCAAAATGAAATATAAGGTATTATACCTAATGCCTATGATACCTAATGGATGGATTAATAATACAATACCTAATGGATGGATTTTTTACGAGGTATAGGGCCAGTTATATTTACAACCTAAAACCGAGAGAGTCACTTAGAGATAAATTTAAAGAAATAAATATATTAACTTTGGCCTCTCAGTATATTTACGAAAATTTAATGTATGTTCACAAAAACAAAGGTAGTTTTAGTAAAAAAAAGGATACACATTCTGTAAATACTAGAAACAAGCACAAGCTAGTGATACCAGTTTCTCGACTCCACAGAGTCAGTAATTCATTCTTGGGGCAATGTATACGCTATTACAACAAGGTCCCGGAAAGTGTACAGGCTCTCTCTATTACCAAGTTTAAATGTTTTGTTAAGCTGAAACTGTATAAAAAGGGTTGTTATAGTATAAATGAATATATAATTGATAATAACCCCTGGGAATGAGGTGGTCGCTACCAAGCAGTTTCTAAAATAAATTTTGTACTTAGTTTGTACAACCATTAACGTAAAATTTACTTTAAAAAAAAAGTCCCGCTGGGTTTCTTGCTGGTTCTTCCCAGGACAGAGGTTTTTTTTTCGAACCAGTGGTAAAGTAAAAAATGACTTTCAATAAGAATTACACATGTAATCTATATTGAATAAAAATTATTCTATTCTATTCTATTCTATTCTATTCTATTATGGTTGCAGCACTAATGGTCGGGGAAGGACCACGTTCTTACAGAATACCAGCGTAAAATAGCAGCTGCTGTGTTTCGTATGGTGAGTGTAGAGAACGAGTCTCCGGTTTACTGGTGACCCATTTTACTGGAAACGAGGCATTCCATCTTAGTCCTCAGGGGTGACAACGCATCTGCATTTTGATACTTAATCGAGGATAAATGTAGATGTATATGGGCCACAGCATCCACTTACCATTAGGTAGATTGTGTGCTCGTTTGTCACCATTATTAGCACGAATGGGTCGGCTCGATCGGGACAGGACCACGCTCTCACAGAATACCAGCGTAAAATAGCATTTTAATAACTGAAGGTTAAACTTAACTTAAGGACGCTCTGTTTCGTATGGTGAGTGTAGAGAACCGGAGACCCTTTTTACTGGAAACGAGACATTCCATCTTAGTCCTCACGGGTTGCAACGCATCTGCATTTTTAATTTTAATCGAGGATAGATGTAGATGTCTATAGGCCACAGTATCCACTCATGGCCTGATTTACTCACAGGCTAACAGGCTGGAGCCTAGGGCGCAAGTTTCGAGGGGGCGCTGAGCTTGCTTCTGCAAGCACCACTTATGTATAAAATAAAATTTGGTATAATGTTCTCAATAAATAATAGAGTAAGTGTCGCAAGTATTTTACTTGTTGCTCTTTCTTTATTTTTGGTACAAAACAAATAAATAAATTGTAAAAATAAGACTTGTCTGTCTGGACGTTATTTAAAGATGAACTGCTCAAGCTCACTTCTCTACCTCCAACTTTATAAGGGGTTTTGCCAAGGCTGCCAATGGGAACTTCTGTCAGCCAACTGTTCCAGCCAATGCGGTCACTAATTAGCGGGTTCTAGTTCTAAACTTCTAATTTACCTGACTCAGAGATGAGCGGAAGCAATAGAATCCTAGAGGAGGCCTTGGTCGTTACTTGGAACGTAGCGAAGCCCTCCGATGGGCTTTGGCACAAAGCTCTTCTTAATAAGCTTCATTCCTACAGACTTCCCAAGAAATTGTGCAATTGGATCATCAGTTTTCTTGCACATCGGAGCATCAAGGTCGTAGTGACGTGCATACTCCGACTATGAGCCTATTAATGCTAGTGTTCCAAAAGGCTGCGTGCTATCACCTACGCTGTTTCTTTCTTATATCAATTATATGTTGCTGTTACTGGTTGTAACACTGCTGATGCTTTTTACACCGGCCGTGCTAATATTTCTTAGGAACACGTCATCGAGTATCGGAACAAACTTGTGTCTGAATTCGAGTCTTTAATAAACAAAATATCGGATTGGGGACGACTCTAGACCAGTTTAAACTTCAGAAGAAACAGGTTTGCGCGTTTACCGCTAAAAAGAACCCCTTTACATATCTCCTCAATTTCAGGACACTCCTTTGCTGCCTCAGCATCGGAATCCTCGGCATCGACATATCGAATAACGTACAGTTCCGCGGTCACTTGGAAGGGAAGGCTAAATTGGCCTCTAAATACGGCACAAGTTCGCCTTCACATCTCCATGTGAGGGCGAACTACTGTTCTCATTTCTGGACTGGGGCACCCCAGTGCCAGCTTCTTCCCCTTGACCGCATCCAGCGCAGAGCAGCTCGAATCGTCGACGACCGAGTTGTTTCTGATCGGCTTATTTCACTGGTGCTGCGAAGAGATGTTGCACCCCATTGCATTTTCTCTCGCATTTCCACGGAGAGTACTAAGAGAAATTGTTCGGATTAATTCCAGCCGTCAAATTCGGGACAAAATTCACAGTGCCATCCACACCATCCGGATGCTTGGCGGTTCACCATAACTGCGCGATTTACTAGGAGTTTTCTTCCTCGCAAGACTTCTTTGTGGAATCATCTACCACTGGCGGTTTTCCCGATACGACTTAAGAGAACTTTAAGAAACGAGCTTATTCCTCTTAAAAAGGCTTTGTTTTAATTAGGGCGAAACCAAGGGGTGGAAAACTAGGTAAATACAAAAATCTAATAAATATATTCGTGGGCTGGGCAGGCACAGAGAGAACAGGCTGGTGGGGGGCATATTCATAGCTAGCCTAGGGCTGTCGGAACTCTAAATCAGGCACTGTATCCACTTACCATCAGGTGAACTGAGTGCTCGTTTGTCACCCTTATTCTATAAAAACAAAGAATTTCCAACTCCACGTATTAAATGAGTAGGATGTAAGTACTATTGTTCGCACGATTAATTCACGCATTAATACACAAATGACCCCAAAATCTAAATGATCTCCAAATTTGACTTTTAAGTTAAGCATTTCAGTTAACAAATTATCACAATTTTTATAATATGTAGGAAAAGCAACTTTTAATTTTCCTGTCACGCCTCCCATGAGTGCATCAGTTGTTTGTCTCTTCGAACTACAAACTTTTCGCTGTTCCCACAGGCGTAGGAAGAGCATAAAGAGTAGTTGGTTATTTTTCACAGCCATAAATTTCAGTACATTCATTAACCTTATAAAAGTAAAGTCACTAAATAGAATAGAATATTTTTTATGCAAAATAAGTGTAGATTATTATATATTACTTATTGAAAGTTATTTATTTTATTTGCCACTGATTCGGAAAATACTCTGTCCTGAAAAAGGACTTGCTTTATACTCACAGCCTATATAGGTACGCCCGAGAGGAGGCCTGTGCCATCATCATCCTAAAAGGGTTTTGAAGCGATTTTTCCCCAAATTGTTTATTCCATATGTACGGACTTCACATGTCCTATAAATATTTTTCCTCACGATGTTTTCCTTCACCGCGTAACATATTTTTTTATAGAATAAGGGTGAAAAACGGAAACACAGTCCACCTGATGGTAAGTGGATGCAGTAACCCATAAACATCTACATCTATCCTCGATTACCTAAGAATCAAAATGCAGATGCGTTGTCACCCATGAGGACTAAGATAGAATGACTAGTTTCCAGTAAAAAGGGTCTCCGGTACCTGCACTCACCATACGAAACACATCTGCATTAAGCTATTTCACGCTGGTATTCCATGAGAGCGTGGTACTTCTCCGGTCGAGCCGACCCATTCGTGCTACAAGTATATCTACAGTTGGCTCTACGTTAAGTTGCACTTAAAATTGCAATTAACAATTTCATTGGTGCCGGCGGGTTTTGATCCGGGTTATTCGCGTATTGTGAAATTTACAAGTGCATAAGATATAGTCTCAATAAAATCTACGTTAAAAATATAGTCTTTATGTACGATTGACGTAAGTTTTATTTATACCAACATCCTGACATACTTTCCTAAAAGGAGAAATACATGGCTCACAATTGGAACAGTGTGGGCCATATATCATTAAGATTCCACGGTCACATCCGAGGGCAACTTACTTACTTCCTTTTGTGGCGGGCGTCAGAATTATTTTATTGTTTTTTTTTATAGAACAAGGGTGACAATCGAGCACAGAGTCCGCCTGATGGTAGGTGAATGTTGTGGCATAGACATCTACATTTATCCTCGATTAAGAATCAAAATGTAGATGCGTTGTCAGCCCTGAGGACTAAGATGGAATGCCTCGTTTCCAATAAAACGGGTCTCTGGTTCTCTATACTCAACCTACTAAACAGAGCAGCCTTAAGCTGCTATTTTATGCTGGTATTCTGTGAAAGCGTGGTCCTACGCCGGTCGAACCGACCCATTCGTGCTACAACTATACTACGTCCACTGCGGGAAGTATTCCTTTTCCATTGCACGGAAGATTTGCCTTAACCGCCATGCTTGGCTTTGGATCCTCGTAGCTTTGACGCCACTCCCTTTCGCTATAGCTGCAGCATGGCTCTACCACGTATAAAATCATTTTCATCATCATTACAGCCCTTCACAAGTCCACTGGTGAACATAGGCCTCACCTAAGGAATGCCACAAAGCCTGGTCCCGAGCCACCTGCATCCATATACTTGGGCAATGGGTCGTCCATATAGCTCGAAGAACCGACAACCGATGGGGAAGAAAGGTTTTCGAGTGGCAGCCTCGTACAAGTAGGCGTAGTGTGGGACGGCCCCCCACTAGATGGAGTGACGACCTGGTAGACATGCAGGAAGTCGATGGATGCAGGTGATTTTCCTTAGTCCACTCAAAATAGTACAAAAATAACTTTAACAAAAAATAAAAGTTGACTTCAAGGGACTATAAAGAATAAAATAATTTCACATCTATGCAAATAAATAAAATTGAAATGTCTGTTTGTAATGTCGAAATAACAGCTTTTTACTACATGCATATGAAAGTTTATACGGTACTTACAACAAAAACACCATTTATTAAATTTTTGTCTGTCTGTCTGTCTGTTTGTTCCGGTTAATCTCCGAAATGGCTAGACCGATTTTGACGGGACTTTCACAGTCAGATGGCTGATGTTATAAGGAGTAACATAGGTTACTTTTATCTTGAAAAAAGAATTAGTGTTCCGCGTAATAAAATTAAAACCCATAAAATCCAATCGTAATAAATTACACGCGGGCGAAGTCGCGGGGAACAGCTAGTTCTACATATTTTATTATTCTTAGTTCTTTGTAGTCGGCTATTACAACATTTTTTTATAGAATAAGGGTGACAAACGAAGTCACAGTCCACCTGATGGTAAGTGGATGCTGTGGCCCATAGACATCTACATCTATCCTCAATTAAGAATCAAAATGCAGATGCGTTGTCACCCCTGAGGACTGAGATGGAATGCCTCGTTTCCAGTAAAATGGGTCTCCAGGAAACACAGCAGCATTAACGCTGGTATTCTGTGAGAGCGTGGTCCTACCTCGGTCGCGCAACCCATTCGTGCTACAACCATAATATAGCTGTAGCGTGGCCCTACCACGTAAAAGTCGGGGCGGAGCAAGACCTAAATTTAGTGTGGGCAAGCTGAATTTCGCGGCCCCTGGTGAAGAATAAATATTTTCAAAAATCGTATTTGGATTTCTATTACAACCCATCACTAATTCACTGCTGAACATAGGCCTCCCCCGACGACTGTCACGGTCTTGATCCACCCAAATACATCAACATCCTGCACGTTTTACCTAGTTGTTCGGCCTCCATTTAGTAGAGTCACCATGTTCCGCTTACCAGGAGGCTGTCACTCGGGAACATTTTTTCTCCGTGGGTTATCGGTTATTCGAGCTATGGTCGGCCCATTGCGCTTTTTTTATTGTGCTACATTGGAAGATGTCAATAACACTTGTTCTGCTGCGGATATCTTCGTTACTGAATCTGTTACGCAAAGTAACTCTGAGAACAGCCCTCTCCATACCTTGCAGAACGACCAAAAGTAAAGGACCATGTCACGGTTCCATAGGTCACCCCGGCAACACGCACTGATTGTACATTTGTTTTGAGATTTTGAGGTTTGTTGGGCTTCCCAGTCGAGTTCGATTCGTTGGTTAACCATTTCGTCGAAGTTGGACTTGTCTAGTTCCGTGTCCCTCGTGAAAAAGCATATTTTACAGGAGACACCGAAAACACTGTGCGATCTAAATTGTTTACATGATAGCGCTAATATTAAAATTATTAAAAATTTAAATAAAGACAAATAAAATAACTTACAAAATAAAGGTATACCCTTTCGCATAGTTTCTCATGGATGAAGATATCAACGATATATTTGTTATATTGAAACTACAAACACAATATTTACCTACAATATTGGTTTCAGACATATTCTTTAATAATTGTGAGTGTAGTTTCCCATAAAAGTGTGACATGAACACATCTTTTTCTGAAGACTTTACCGTTGTAATGCTAACCATTGGCAGAGACTATGTAGGTAAAACTGAGCATATTGCTAGGTTTAAAATCAGCATTATTGGGAGACGAAGTCATGGCATGCAAACGCAGCTTAGAAGATAAATCAGTGCTTCTTTATTAGGGCGTTATCGTTTTCTTGAAAAACAAGATATTTTGTTCCAATTTTACTCCTGTTCCACGCTTGCGCCGTATTGACAAATAAAAAGGTTAAGTACCGATTCTCCACTTACAAAATCTCTGTTATAATTCGAACCACACCAGGTACATTGACGTTTATAAGATACTGTAGAGCCATTCTAATCTAATTCAGATTGACACCCGTGTTATGTCATAGATACTATTTACTTTATATTATAAGTCCTGTATACTTTATATTGTTTATTTACTAAATTACTTTCTTAGAAGCCAAACTAATGTTATATCATAGGATACTATTTACTTTATGTTATAAGACCTGTATACTTTATAAATCATATTGTTTACTTCCTTAGAAGCCACACTAATTCGATTGTAATATTATATGCTAATGTTTATAGTTTACCATAAGTTAACCATAACACCAAGAACAATGTTGTTCCCTTATGTTTATCCCCACCTACTAGACTATTTAAACCAAATCTTTCGATCCTTCAACATAATTCCATTCCCAAGTTCTCTGTATCAACTACTATATTTTAAGTTAGTTTAAAAGTATTAAATAAATTTATTTTTAAAGAGTTTTTGTCTCTGCCACATAACAAATTTGGCGCAGTCGGTAGGATCTTGCGTGATTCATTCGCTTAAATCGCGTAAAGACGAAGTAAAAACGTACCAAATTCGACGGGACAGCATCGCCCAACAAGAAGACAACGTACGGTAGCTGAAGGCTTTTGAAAAACTTCGCCAAACCGTGGTAAGTGGCTAAACTTGTTTGTTCGAATTACTATTTTTCAATTTTACCAAAATATTTTCCTACATCTACCACCTCATTCACATTCATTTTTTTTAAATATAAGTAATCGTACTATTCTATTATATACTACTATATTATACTATTCTATTATATCAATTATTCATTGCCTGTGTAAAACAATCTCAAAATAACCCTAAAATGGCCTTAGACATCACCACATTACTTAAATTAATTCCCTCATTCGACACAGATAATAACGACCAAGTGTACAGATTCGTTAGGTCATGTAATCCAGCTTACGACTTAAGTTCAGCGGACCAGAAGTCAGTACTTTTAGTATACGCGTTAAACAATATCACTGGTTCGGGTGCGGCAGACGTTCACAGTAAAGAACATGCCTCATGGACCGGTTTAAGAACATTACTTATTGAAAATTCTCTAACGTTAAAACCATAGTACACCTTAACCTTGAATTGTAATCCATGTTCCAAAACCTACAGAAACGTTAACCGAATATTTTCACAGAGTCGATCTTTGTCGCTCTAAAATAATTGAAAAGTTAAACGCTGAAATACGCGATAAGACGTTATTAGGTCGCTTAGCGACAACGGAGGAAACCTTGAAGATTAGCTCCGACATCGGAGCAATGTTAAGAACAAAAGAATTTACTAGTCTTTGCGAAGCAGGCCGATTCGCACTTCAAGAAGATAAAATTTTGCAATGAACAAAGCTAGGCAATCTTTATTTAAACTGAACACAACGCGTCCACCAACTTTTACAAAACCACCATACCATAACCATAATTATAATAATAATAAAAATATAATAACAATAAAATGGCGGGTGTTGTCAAAAGTAAATGCAGTCAGCACAAAATCTTAAAAATAAATTTTTGTAGCATATGTTTCAAGTTACCAAATAACAAATTTTCAACGCAAATATATTTTACGATATCTATATAAATAAAACGTTAAAAATCTGTGCATAAGAAACTAATTTCAAGAAAAATGTATTTATTTCAAACTGACAACTGTCATCTAAATTTTACAAACAGATTTATAAAATATTTAATTTAACGTTACATTATGCATCGAACGAGACGACAAATACGAATAAATACCGCCAATACTACTTTCGCACACGTAACATCGCCTACGGAGGACGACACATCCATGGAATGTAATCCTAGAGGCACAAGAAGAACCCCACCATCTATGAGGGGACGAAGAGCGCCACCGGCTGGCAGGACCTGAAGGAATTACTATCCTACAAGAGGACCCCGCTACTGATGGTGTGGTGCGACGACGCATGCGCTGGACTAAAGAATTAAATATAAGTGTTATGCGCGCGTACTATAAGGCTACCAAGGAGGAACCAATCTTACATCTTATCGCCTAAAATGCTGTATGAATTCCAACAGCTACAGCCCAACCTAACAAATTTAACTGCCCAAAGACTTTCAGATCAAGTACGTGTCATTCTAAGTCGTAAGATTTTGGACGACAGATTACTTGAACAACTTTGCAGTGAGTACTCAACATCTACTATCAATTCAATTCCTTATTCCCAACGAACACTTCCAGGTGAGAATGATGACTTAAATGTTAATAACAGTAACCATAATATAAATATTACTAATTTAGACAACGAAAAAGTAGAGCAAAATTGTTTTGATATAGATGTGAGTTCCCAGGACAGCGAATATATGAGAAAGACTTTCGAATGTTGCCTTCTGGAATATAAAAATATACCTATAGAAAATAGACCGAAACTACCTAAACTTCCTAACAACAAAAAAACTATATTAACAGTAGCATCAATGAATATTCTATGTAAAGATTATTTTGAAAAAAGTAATTCAATTTTGGAAACTATGTCTCTTCTTTATTGTTGTGCCCATGTTGTATGTATGATAATGAAAATTCCTGTCATTTCAGTACATAATTTTAAGAAAAATAATACAGAACCTAAATGAAACAAAAATTCAAACACGAATTGACAATACTCAAAATTATAGGAAAACTAATAAGCTACCAAACAGGTAACAGACGTAAAAAAATAATAACTTTAGTAAATCAAATCACTAATGAAAATAATATTAGCCAATTAGATCCCCATTTTCCGGATAAAATTGCTGAGTACATTGATACGCTAAAACAAAAGTTAAAAGCATGGGCTAACCGTATTAGACGATATTCAGAAAGATCTAAGCGATACTTCCAGAATCGCACATTCGAAAGTAACCAAAAGTGGATGTATCGGTCTTGGGAGAACACTACAACTAAAAGTTGCACTCATGGCAGCCCAAGCTTAAATGAATGTCTAAGTTTTTGGAAAAGTATATGGTCTAGTGAAGTTTCTCATGATGAAGGCGAATGGATTCGTGCAACCGAACGTACGTATTCTAATTTGGCTAGCATGGGTTCTATTTCAATTACTGCTAAAGACATATACTCAATTACTCGTAGATTACACAATTGAAATCCCTGGACCAGATGGTATACACAATTTTGGCTAAAATGGATCACAAGTAGCCACGCGCGTTTGGTTGCACAGATTCAAGAAGCCATAGAGTGAACTCCCGAGACTTCTTACAACTGGTATTACCCACTTTACTATATAAAAATGGAAACACCACGGAACCGAAAAATTACCGACCTATAACATGCCTTTCAACTGTATACAAATTAATAACTGCAATTCTAAATAACAAGATCTATAAACATTTGGAAAATAATAACATTTTTTCAACTGCACAGAACGGATGTCGGAAAGGGTCACGTGGTTGTAAAGAACTTCTTCTCATTGACACAGCTATTTGCCGTCAAGTCTTTCGTAATCGCAAAAATATGTCTGCCGCTTGGGTGGATTACAAAAAGGCAAATGACTCTGTTCCACATTCATGGCTAAAGAGTTTTGGAAATATATAAAATAGATGACAAAATTTGTAAGTTTCTAAGTAAATTAATGGGTCAGTGGAACACTGTCCTAAACCTACCAGGTGAATGGCAAAGTAGTTCGATAGACTCAATAAATATTAAGCGGGGTATATTCCAGGGCGATAGTTTGAGCCCAACTTGGTTTTGTTTAGCCCTAAATCCTTTAAGCACTGCTATTGAGGAATCCGGATTAGGGTTTCGGTTTCGGAAAGAAAACTCACCCATCTCACATCTACTTTACATAGATGATGTCAAGCTATTCACATCAAAAGAGTTTCAACAATGATATTAGAATGGAATTTGGAATAGATAAATGTGCTGTCATTAATGTAAATAGAGGCAAAATAAAAATTCAATAATTTTGAAATTACAAATGATTTACATTTTAGTTCTCTTTCTGAAACAGAAACCTATAAATACTTGGGCACGGCGGAAGCGCTAGAAATTAATGACAAAATATTAAAGAAAATTCAAAAGCAAAATTTATGTCAAGATTTAAAAAGTTATCAAAGTCATTTATCCGGCGGAAACAAAATTAGAGCATATAACTCCTGGGTAATACCTAGCCTCCTTTATACTTTTGGTGTTACAAGATGGTCTCAAACGGAATTGGATGCCTTGGATAGACGAGTCCGTACATTAATGACTACGCACAGAATGCACCACCCGCGATCATCTGTCATGAGGTTGTATCTTCCAAGAAAAGATGGTGGACGGGTTTATTAAACATTAAAAACCTACACAACCGTGAAGTATACAACCTCAGAGACTATTTTATTAAAAAAAAGACACATCACGCATTCATAGTGACGTAGTGATTAATGACAAATCATTAACCCCGCTTAATATGTCGGCAAAGGACTGGCAGAGGCCTCATACTATGACTATAGATGAACGCAAAAAGGTTTGGAATGACAAGCAACTGCATGGTCGATTTTTTAAAACATTGACTAATCCTTATGTAGACATGGTTGCATCAGTACATTGGTTACAGTTTGGTGACCTTTTTGCAGAAACTGAAGGTTTTATCTGTGCAATACAAGACAAGTAATTAAAACGAACAACTATCGGAAGTACATTTTGAGGGACGGCACGGTTGACGTATGTCGCGCATGTCACCGCCCTGGAGAGTCCCTCAGACATGTTATTTCCGGTTGTTCACAACTATCGAATGGTGAGTATTTGCACAGACATAACCAAGTAGCTAGAATAATACACCAGCAGCTTGCCATTAAATTTGGTTTTACTCAACAGGACGTTCCATATTATAAGTATGAACCAAAGCCAGTCCTTGAAAATAGAAGTGTCACGTTGTACTGGGATCGGTCAATTATCACAGACAGGTTTATAGTGGCAAATAAACCTGACATTGTGGTGGTAGACCGAACTACACAAAGGCAATAATAATAGATATCAGTGTTCCTCATGACGAGAATCTCGTGAAAGCAGAGAATGATAAAAAAATAAAATATATCGACTTAGCTCATGAGATTGTCGCTATGTGGGACGTTGATTCTACTATTATTGTACCAATAGTTGTATCAGTCAATGGGCTTATCGGTAAAAATATGGACGATTATCTGTCCAAGTTAGGTTTGGGCAAGTGGCTGAAGGGATTGATTCAAAAATCGGCCTTATTAAATACAGCTCGAATAGTAAGAAGGTTCCTATCTTTGGATGCCTAACTTCACCGATGGCTTAGGATTCCTCGCCGCGGTGGATAATAGCCGAAATAATAATATTTATATAGATTGTATTTATATTTATAATATTATAATTTTGTGACAATATATGTGATAATGTAATAATAATAATAATACAAATAAGCCTATGAGTCGAACTCATCTACCGTATACACACATCATGTACAATAACGCAAACACACCACAACAAATTACGAAATTATGTAGCTATTGTAAAATATTGGGCATAATATTACAGAATGCCGTAAAAAGCTTAAAATAACAATTTAAGAAATAATCAAACCGAACGCGCACTTCCTATCCCAGTTAACCATTTAAACTACCAAGCGACCAACGAGACGAGCAACTCGTTTGAAATCGCTTCAGTATCCTGCTCACCGATCCCGACTCAGGATATGGAGAAACTACAAATATAAATTCTAGCAAATTAAATCCTATTTCTCGAAGGCGTCCTCAACCGGCAAACCATCAAGATCACACTACACAAACAAACAATGTACCTTCGAAATCACCGCTTAAGTGTCAGACACAATTGAAAAATGCGTCTACACAAACTAGCGACTTAGTTACTACACATCACTCAGTATTCACAAATTCTAGTTCTCAAACGGAAACCTACGAACAGGGTAGCCAGCCCCAAACCCTTGGTTTTCCAAAGCTTATTATACCTTCTTCATCCACTGACTCTATCATTACTATTTCTACTACATCCACAGATACTTTCAAGACCACTGCACCCACTATATCCACTAATTCTTTCAAGACCACTGCACCTACTATATCCACTGATTCCATCAAGACCACTGCACCTACTACATCCACTTCTTCCACTGTTTCCAATAAACCACGTTTGAAATCAAAACCTAAAACTAAAAAGCCTAAATCAAAACTTCATAAATCCAAATCTAATACAAAATCTTTTGCCATATCCGCCTTAAATGATGTACCACCCGATAACCTCTTACACTGCACTTTTCATATAGAAGGCAAACCAGTCACATTTCTCATAGATACCGAAGCAGGGATCTCGGTTATAAAAAAGGATAAAATAGGTTCTTCACCCTTAAATAAATTAAACATCGTGTCAATCGTAGGCATTTTCGGTAGCCAAAATTCAATTATAACCTCAGGCACCACCGACGTATCTCTAAATTATTTACCTAAATATCGTTTCCATGTCGCCTCCTTAACATTAAAGCAGACGGTATACTAGGTAACGATTTTATGATAAAGAATAATTGCAATATTTACATTCAATCCAAAACTATGAGAATACGTGAAAGATCCTACAAATTACATTATTTGAACGAAAATCTTCAAAATATAATCGACTGTAATAACCAATTCATTTCTAGCCGCTCTGAGAGTGTAATTATGTGTAGAACAAGCAATATAAATTCCGGGACAGCAATAGTCGAAAAATAAATAATAGATAACGGTATTGTTATTCCCAATGCATCAGTCGAAGTCAAAAACAACTCATTTATTATCACTTGTGTAAATACAAACAATACCGACAAAGTAATTAGCATTCCAAACATCGAAGTTCTCCCTTACCAACCAAATCAACAAACAAACAACATTCATAACCACTTAATTAACAATCTTAATCACACATCCGACACCGATAGACAAAACCAAGTACTCACCCTTATTAGACGCGAACATTTGAACAAAGAAGAGCCGAACTCATTAGATAAAATTGTTTCCAAATATCCCGACATATTTTTCATCGAAGGCGACTCACTTACATTTAGCAATCATACAAAACATCAAATACCTACCACTACTCACATTCCAATTCACACAAAAACCTATCGCTTTCCTCAAGTACACGAACAAGAAGTAAAATCACAAGTCCAAAAAATGTTAGACCAAGACATTATCAGACCTAGCTCATCTCCTTGGACTAGCCCCATCTGGGTTGTTCCTAAAAAACTAGACTGGGAAACAGAAATGGCGATTAGTTATTGATTACCGTAAGTTAAATGAAGTCACAGTAGGAGACAGTTATCCTCTTCCCAACTACACAGACATTCTAGACAAATTAGGTAATTCTCAATATTTTACCACATTGGATCTTGCCTCAGGTTTTCATCAGTTAGAAGCAGATTAAAAAGATATTCCTAAAACAGCTTTTAGCACTCCATACGGTCATTACGAATATAAAAGAATGCCATTTGGCCTGGAAAACGCGCCAGCGACGTTTCAGCGTGTAATGGACTCCATTTTGTGTGGCTTACAAGGTGAAAGATGTTTCGTTCACCTCGACGACATAGTAGTATTTGCTTTTAGCCTTCAAGAACTTGAACAAAAACTTGAAGAAGTTTTCTCTAGACTTAGAAAATATGAACTAAAAATCCAACCAGACAAATGTGAATTTCTTAGACGCGAACTTGCTTATCTTGGCCATATCATTTCCAATCAAGGCGTTAAGCCAAACCCCGATAAAATACGGGTAATTCAAGAATTCCCTATTCCTAAATCGTGTAAAGATATAAAAGCATTTCTAGGTCTTACAGGATACTACCGTCGGTTTATTCCTAACTTCAGTAAACTCACTAAAACTGCTTTCATAAGGGGCGAAACCCAACAACAATCCTTCAATGAATGTAAACATCTTCTTACTAACCCTCCAATCTTACAATATCCTAACTTCACAAAGGAATTCATACTAACCACAGACGCTTCGATAAACGCCTTACGCGAAATAGGTAAGGACTTGCCTATAGCATATGCATCTCGAACACTCAATAAAGCTGAAGCCAACTATTCCACTATCGAAAGAGAGTTATTAGCTATCGTTTGGGCCGTCAAACATTTTAGACCCTATTTGTTTAGTAGGAAATTTAAAATTGTAACTGACCACAAACCGCTTACATGGCTTTTCTCGATAAAAGACCCTGGTAGTCGGTTAGTTCGTTGGCGACTTAAACTCGAAGAGTACGAATACGAAATAGTATATAAGGCAGGTAAAAAAATACTAATGCAGATGCTCTCTCGCCACCAATTCTTCACACGAACATATATAATCCAACAAATAGCGACAAAAACACACATCTTGACTCAAACACTTCAGAAGACTATTTACAACTAAACTTTCAACACTACTTAGAAATCGACTCTCACACATTTAATACTCCATATCTCCACATTTCACCAGACTGCCTCTTAAGCGAACATCACAAAAACATTCTTATCCCAATCTCTAGTCAACTTTCCGATAAAAATACCCTTTTCAACCAAGCAATTTCCACTTGGTCTCAAGTGGACCCATATTTAAATAAACCAAAAACACTTTACGAAACCGATTTATTAGTTTTGGATAAAAAACAAAATATTATATTTAGCTGTTCGAGACCCACTCACTTCGATCCTTGGGATTCTGAAAGCTATTTTAAAGTATTACTCGTTTGCCTACAACCATAAATTAAAATCACCCCATTCCAAATCTACAAAACGACCCCACTTGTAAACCTAAAGGAAACGAACAGTTACACATCACAGCTTATTTAGCAGACATTTACGAATGCAAAATCACCATATGTGAAAATAAAGTTAAAACTCCAGCTCTAGAAGAGATAGCGTCAATCCTGAAAACCTTCCATGATGATCCCTATCAGGACATCGTGGCATTATCGAAACAACACACAAAAATGATCTGAATATTTCTGGAAAGGAATGACAGAAACTATTAAAATTATATAGATAATTACCAAATATGTCAACGAAATAAAATTCAACGTAAAACATATAAAGCTCCATGGTTATTACTTCTTTTCTACTGAACCTTTTGAACGCGTAACTATTGACTTAGTTTCTTATTCAGACGTAACTAATGACTTTAATAAATATACTCACATTACAAGATGACTTAACTCGTTTTGTTCAGGCATACCCCATTCAAGACAAACAAGCAACTACAGTAGCCAAATCTCTTTTAATTTTCTGTCAACATTACGGTGTACCTAAACGTTTCCATTCCGATCAAGGTACAGAATTTCTAAATAGCGTGATCAAACAATTGATGAAATTACTAGGATCCAACCACACAGTTAGCACCGCATATCATCCTCAAACTAACGGTTCATTCGAACGATTCTACGCAACATTACGCGATCACATCCGAATGTACCACAAACGTAATCAATCTAATTGGGATCCAATTGTACCATTTGCCGTTATGTGCCATAACACATCAATTAATCAGTCAACAAAATTTACACCTCATGAATTACTCTTTGGTTACAAACCGCGTTCTCTATATTCTTTAAAAGCAAACGACGACTACACAACTCATGACTACCTAAGAGATTTAAACGAAAGACTCAAGGTATCACGGGACATAGCCCGCCAAAATGTAGAGTCAATGAAAGAAAAGGCAAAAGAGCGATACGACAGCAATATTTAAAATATAGCCAAATTTAACGTAGGAGATAAAGTTATGCTTAAAGTTCCTAATCCAAACAACTTAAATAGCCTATGGGACGGGCCTCATGTTATTGTTAGAATAGGTTTTAATGAAAATTATATTATACAAAAATCTGGAAAAAAACAAATAGTGCATGCGAATCGCTTAAGACCATTGCATGACTTCATTCAATAATCATAACATTTTATTCTAAGACTAGATCGTAATTATTCATAAATATTTAACTTTAAATCTATTTCGGGGTGGCACACCCTAATAAAACCCTTAGTTTAATTGAAAATCTTTTATATCTTATAAAAAACTCATACATTAATTTTACTATTTGTTTTTTTTTTAATCATTTTATACAAAGTTTATCTATTTTCTAAGAATTATTATATAACTAAATTTAAAAGAAGTCAAAACAATTAACTAGGTTTATTTTAATTTTCAGGTACTCCACAACCTTTGTTGATGGGGATACCCACATAAATCCTATTCCTTCTAATTCTGGACTTGGACTTGGACTTTCAAAAACAATGGTTAAATATTAATATCTGAAAATTCCCAGAAATTTATCGTATATAGTAATCTTGAGCCTTTATTCCTAGCTCGCAAACGACTTATAAATAACTATCAATCTTTCATTACCACACATTCAAATTTACCTAACGTTATAACTACTACTTCATTTATAAAAATAAACATAGACAGAATAGATTCTAGACTCGATGAACTCAATTCTTACACAGACAACAAGCGATCCAAACGCGAAATACTAGACGGCTTAGGTTCAATTTTGAAATGACTCATTGTTGTTCCAGATGCAAAAGATGCCAAACATTATAACGAATGTATTGAACAGTTAGAGATACAGCAAATATCTACTAATGATATCTTAAAACAACAATTACAGAATATATTGATCGTTGAGATCACGAATTTTAATGAAACATTACATAAAATCTCTTATGATGAATACGTTATTAACGAAGATATTAGAAAAATAAATTCATTCTTTACCTCAACAAACAAACTTATATTTAATTCAACTATTCTTGAAGAAATATCCACCGTTTCAATTCAAATACTAGAAGCTATAGTTTCTTTGGAACGAGATATCGATGATGTCATTATAAGCATACTTTTCATTAAATCAAATGTAATACACCCTTCTATAATATCCACTATGCGCCTATACAAAGAATTACTGTCTTCTAATCCCGCTAGGCTCAATAAAAACTTAGTTGTCCCAATAGCATTACCTAATTTATACAAAATACTTGAATCTGCCTCTATTACTTCCTATATTTATATGAATAAAATTATATATATCTTAGAATTCCTTTAGTAAAAACGAAAATTTACATTATACCATTTATATTCTATCCCTATTCTACATCCTGACTCTTCCTTATATTCTACTATCCTTCCCGAACAAACATATCTTGCCATGAGTACCACTAGACAGCAATACGTCATCATGAGCTCACTGGACAAATGCAAAGACTTTGCAACGGAATCCAAACTCTGCAAGGATCTTCTCATCTACAACATCAACAGCAGACCCATATGCGAAGTTGTCATCTTAACAATGACGAGTCAACAAGTTCCTGAAGTTTGTGATGTAACTACGTTTTCTGCACACATCAACACTTTCCAAGCTCTTAGAAACAACAACTGGATCTACATACTCCAACGCAAGACTCCGTATGCTTTAGAATGCGAAAGCAAAACGACACATCATATCATCACTCTAGAACAAGGATATAAAATGTACACCGCGTTTGTGACACTCCTAGCTGAGGACCCAAAATCGATCAACATCAGCCATCCTTATCTATGTGGATATTGAACAAATTTGCGTCCCAGATGAAATTAAGCTGCAACAACCAGAACTTGCACCAATCCAGCTCAACAACATTCAACTCGACTCTCTTAGCTCGGTTAGAGAACAAATAAAAACTCACAAATTGCTTGAAGATAATAAACCTACATTCTTAGAAAACATGTAACAAAATTTTCCATATTAAGTACGATTACTGGCATCATTATGCTAACATATTTTTGTTATAAATATTATAAACGCTTGCCATGGAATAACATACCTACAAATCAAGTAACTGTATACAAATTTTTAATAATTGCTTTGACCGTTCTCGTCGCCGACAACTCGTCGAGATTCCCATATCATCACTAAACACCACTGCTACAACAGCCTGTATCAGAAGACGAAGACGAAGTTGTTGACTACACTCAAAAATCGAGCAAAACCGCTCAATCTTTGTTCTAAAGGGGGAGGTGTTATGTCATAGATACTATTTACTTTATATTATAAGTCCTGTATACTTTATATTGTTTATTTACTAAATTCGTTTCTTAGAAGCCAAACTAATGTTATGTCATAGGATACTATTTACTTTATGTTATAAGACCTGTATACTTTATAAATCATATTGTTTACTTCCTTAGAAGCCACACTAATTCGATTGTAATATTATATGCTAATATTTATAGTTTACCATAAGTTAACCATAACACCAAGAACAATGTTGTCCCCTTATGTTTACCCCCACCTCCTAGCTTCCTACACTATTTAAACCAAATCTTTCGATCCCTCAACATAATTCCATTCCCAAGTTCTCTGTATCAACTACTATATTTTAAGTTAGTTTAAAAGTATTAAATAAATTTATTTTTAGAGTTTTTGTCTCTGCCACATAACAACCTCCCACCGACAATTTTTTTTATATAGTAAAAAGTTAATCTAAATAAAGTCTTACATTCTAGTTATGTATATACTATAATATTTGTCTTGGCTTGGGTAGGGGGGTTGGCCAAACCCCCTATGCACATAATAATTCTGTAGTCACATTATGTATGTTTAAGCCTTAATGCATTGTTGCATTGTTGATGCATTATGCTTGACAAAATCAGGTGTACATTCGCGATCGTATATTATTTTGGTCGACACATGACTGTAACACACTTAGGTACTGAGTTATTTAGTTATTTATTAAATCATTTATCTAGACATTCACATTAAATAGTACCCTTCCTTTATATATTTATTCACATTTATATTTCTAATTTTATAGTTCATACTTCATTTATTTATACCTTTATAATGATTTCTTATATTTACGCGAACACTACACATTGAATAAAACTACTTTTACGGTCACGGGGGGATTGAGTCCCCATCACAGCTGTAATGTTGAAGGTTTTTAATAAATAGGAGACGTGTTGCTTGTACAAGAACTTTAATTATACTCCTCTTTATTCTTAACTTAACTTAATATATATAGTCGTGAGGGCTATATATATACTACACTACACCTCCCACCGACAAAAAAATAAATAAAAAAGAAATGATTACATTTGTTTTTTTTTTAACTATAAAATCAAAATTAAACTTAAATCTAATAAGAATATAAATTACAAAAGTCAAAACAGGTATATTCTATGGGTACGTCGGGTGGCCAGATCCCCCTGTCCCATAGTAATTTCAAGGTCACAATAGATTTGGTATGATGTATCATGCACACATACAACATACATATTTGACATTATTAGGCAATATAGTAAATATTTGAGAAATTCGCGGACATCTGGTATAATTTACAGGCATTACAAATTTATATCACGTAGTCTCATATAATATTTAGGTAGGTATATCGTTGTCAGTCAGGATTGAGGCTCACAATATTATGGGCACAACAAAATTTAAATTAATTAGTTGTAAACATAGTATAATGAGTTTCTAAATCATATTAAATGAAGTAATTATTTTCATAATCCACACAAGTAAGTTGGCATTACTGTACTATTTTCCCAGAAAATAATAAATTGTAATGGATAAAAGTTTATGATTTGATAGTTCAATCAATATTATACCGAAAATAGTTTGTTACATTTCATATTAAGATATCCAGAACAAAAAGTCAATGCAAAGCAATGTACCTAATCATTTTCGTTAACATAACAATAGACAGATCAAAATACATGTTGCGATCCCAGCCGCGTAAGCGATTTGTGACACCTTTGTTTTAAATTTCTGAGTACGTTTATGGGAACGTTTTTGATTACGTCGTATAATGGTACCTAGTTTTAACAATGCATTAAAATGATATCGTGAATAAAATTAATTTATCTTGCCTAATAGTTTATACCTCTAATATAGATGGTTACATGCAATTTTTATAATACTTTTACATAGGTACATTAATAAATATTTATTATTTAAGTTATTTATAATTTCGAAAATTCATTATTTCATGACTTCTAAGGAATATGTTTATCTTAATTGAGACAAAATTTATATAAAAAAAGAATACATTATTAGGTACACAGCTAAAGTTTGTTTAACAAAATATTTATTAACATTAGAAAAGACAATTGTATTTTAAGCAGATAACATAATTTTAGGTTTCGTTGTCTTTTATAAAGAAAAAAAATACTATTACATTACTACATAATAACAGCTTATCTACACACTTTGGATTTGACTATAGTAAGCAATATAATATACCTAATATAGTTTAAAATGTAAAAATTTTACATAAACAAAATTTAAGGTAGAGTTTCAAAAATTTAAAATCTCGTAAATTCATATAAAAATTATGCGAAATGTTTATTGTATTTGATTAATATTATTATTTTTTGTTTACGTGTAGTTGTGTGCATCGATCCCTATAGTTATTACATGTGTAACGTGTTAGTAGCATTTTGGACAGCATTAATAGCCCTAATACAGAAATGCAAATAATTGCCTATCTAACTTTATAGATTTGGTCGGGGATCACCTTATTCCTTATTTTCGTTTGTTAGGCCTTTATATTATAATTTTTTTTTCCATAATTCTTGTACGTAATTTTTTTGTGATATATTTGACCTTTACCGAGCTTTATTTCTCTATTCACATATATATTTATTTATTATTTAGATACCGGGAATCGGAGTTTAATTCACTTCATTTATATTTTACTTCATGATGTTTATCATGCGGGTACTTTATACATATGGGCCCCATTTACTTGGGTACTATATTACATTTTCATTACATTCATTTTATTTTATTGGTACATAAACTTTTAAATCATACTATATCAAGGTAAAACTGTACCTTGGGTTGTGCACAACCTTCAGGTCTACGTTTAAGTCATTTTAAAAGGACTCCAACAATTGTCACTGAGGAAAACTAAGTTCACACTATGATCCAATGAAGGACGTGACCTCTATGTACCATTATCAAGGGTAACAAATTTAAGACTTCTGGTCCCCAACAGTACTAATATGAGTAAACTCTTTCACATCACTTGTACTGAAGGTATTGTTCCTAGTACCCGTTATTCCGATTTTATCATCCAATCATGGAAACATACCCTGCTCGAGGACTATATGCTATACCAGTGATGGACGTTGTTCCTGTATCTCCATTAATATCATATCAAGATAAACTTTTGTTTTAATTTTATTTTCTTCATAACTCTTATTTCATTCTTTATTTATATTACCGTGTTCCTTATTAACATGTTATTATCTATTTGACTCTATCGATTACTTTTATACACTTGCATGCTCCACTTACTATACTAACTTGCATTATTCTCGTTCATAATGAATTCCATACCAGGAGTTTAAGCATTCATCAATATTTGGGTGATCAGTCCAATATTGACGAAACTTAGCAACCCAATCATTCATATTCACACTTTGAACATTCCTTTATTTCATTCTTCACACCTTTAAATACATCCTTGTTAATTTTTGTACAAAATGGGATAATATTTTGTCAGTCAAAGTTTAACTCTGTTAAGAAATATTACTATTAAAACTCTTAGGTCGGCGACATATAAACTTTATAATAGGATAGCATTTTTTTAATCAATTTCCTTTCCGTTTTTATTACGAAGTGTACCCTATCTAAGGATATGCTGGTGTTATGTACCTGTGTATATTATTGTTATTCTTAATTAGGAGAACTCTTATACGGTAACGACCTACTTAAATTTTGTTTTAGTAATAAATTATTTTTATTGAATATTACTTTATATAAAACTTGTCATAATTAATAAATTGGACATAAATACAGAAATAAATTAATGATAATTGGATGTAACATTTATAATTTATAATATATAATGATTGACAAATTAATGGTCATATCAACATATAATTATAGTATAATATATGTATATAGTATAACAGAATATAGTATATGACATTGAGCCATAATAACAATCTTACGTTGGTATTTCCTCTGACGCTGTTACATAACTAATTAGTTACCATATAAATTGAATAATATTGAATAATTTATGTGTTGTTAAAATTTCGATAAATATTGTTATAGTTACTTGACCATTAATATTTGCACACTACTATAATATAATATGTAAACTAAATTATACTTAAACACCATTGTACAACCATATTGTTGCAAAAGAATATTATTATTATTAACAAGTGGTTATTTACCGATTAATTGTTGCGGTTTAATACATCATTTTGAATTTTTCTATTAATAAGTACTAATGTTTTTCCTACTTGTTAATTAATGATTTAAAAGTTTTTCTTTCCCCAGAACTGTGTATAACATTATTTAAGTAATAATATAGTAATTATATTAAAAATGGGCCAAATTAAGAGTACCTTTAACCGACGAGCGTGTATGCGTAGGTATATAGATGTGAAGGAGGCGAGAGAGATGTGTCAGGATCGTGCCAAATGGAAGTCCGTAGTATCTGCCTACCCCTCTGGGTGACAGGCGTGAGTGTTTATGTATATATAATTTGACACACATATATGTATATATTACATTCGGCGCTGAGATAAGTATGTCTTGTACCTGCTACGGAACTTGGCTGGTCGCTGGTTGTACTCCTGATTTCTTTCTGCTGCTCTGGCACTCAAAGATGTGGTTAGCTCACCGATGTGGTTGGGCACGTTTCTTTCTTCTTTCGTTTTTATTTTGATAAAATTGGTACTCTTATCTTGAAGGAATATTGATTAAGATGTTTTCTGGATCTTGAAATCTTCTTTCTTGAAACTTGTCAATCTTGATTTAATAGCAATGTTACTAGAGCTTCTTCTATAATTTCTTCTTCAGGTCTTTCTTCATTTCTTCTTTGTTTGTCATTTCTTGGTTGTCTTACTAAATTGGTCTTCAAAATCTTCTTTAAATATAAGTAAAATTGTTGTCTCTTCTTATATTCATAATTTAAATTTTATTTGTCACATCCGGTATTATGTTCTCTTTGTTATTTTTTTTTTATTGTCAATCTTCTTAACAAGCCCTTCATAATTTAATTTAGATTTCTTATAATATTTTTTTTTTCTTCTTTTATGTAGTAGGCCCCGGCGGTGCGCGTGCATTGTCGCAGCGCACCGCCTGGCAGGGTCGCCATGTAATGTTGTAAAGTGATGGGCAGTAGCATCTTCCTGATAACAGCTGAATAAAAAGATAATTAATAGAATCAGGCGTTACTTTGCGGAAATCCATTATATTAAAGTTGTAAATATTTACTTTGCAAACATCCGCTTAATAAAATAAAATGATGTGTCTTACCTAGTTTGAAGAGCACCTCCCGCCCTCCCTCAATTGCGTGCACTATCCCCGTCACCACTAATCCCAGCACCACTACTCCCAACACCACTACACTAGGAAAGACACACCACCGATGACAATACGACACGTGTTTCGCCTCTACACGAGGCATCCTCAGGCGATGTAGACTCTGCGGTGGCTGACCGCTAAGTGAGCGGCGAGCCAAACACAACTGCCATTTATACAGCCCGCTGACGCAACGGCTCCCTACCTAAGTAGCGAGCGACTGCGTCATGCGATAATACTGTCCTGTTATTAGAGAGCAGCATGCTAGGTAAGACACATCATTTTATTTTATTAAGCGGATGTTTGCAAAGTAAATATTTACAACTTTAATTTGAATAAAAAGAGCAAACTGCGGTTGCCAAGAGTGGTAACTATGGCAAATATCCCCCTATCACCCAAATTGAAAAATGTAACCTTGTCGGAAAGGCAACAGACAGAATTACTGTTGCGTATTGAATTGGTTTCGTGTTTTCTCGAGTCGTTTGACAAAATTTAAGATAGAATTGAAAAAATTATAAATTACAATGAATAGCATAAACAAATAGAGTATAGGGAATCCTTTGAAAGTTTGTATTTCAATGTTATGTCTGTTTCAAAATGCTCAAAAAACATTGTTCAATTTACAAACTAAAGTAATATGGTCTCGTTCGCAACATTCCGTTCCCGTTACACTACCTGAGATTAAGTATCCCTCATTCCACGAGTCATACGAGTATGATCACGGACTCGAGTATAAAAATACATATCTATCTCTAAATAATATAAAACAAAGTCGCCACGTCTGTCCACATTCGCCCTACGGCAAATTCGACAAGCCGTATATATATAATGTGCGATGGTAATCATCCTTATAACATGGATATAGTAATGGAAGGGTAGACCCTCCAAACACAAAACATAAATGGAGGTTCCAATCTACTAGTTTTTAAGGCATGTACTTTAAAACAAAATAAAATTTATTTTATTTCATTTTATTTATTATTATTTATTTTTATTATATTAGCACTGAAATATATTTGCATTATTTTTCTTAATTTGTTAGTTTTACATCTTATTAAAACTGTTGTGTCGTAATTCTTTACGGGCTGTCACTCGACTCGACTCACTCACCATTTAATAAATTCACACCAACTTCGTCAGTGATAAGTGCGCATAATTCACATTCAGCTGATAAGAAATCTGTCTCAGTTGCATCGTGTGCATTGAAATCCATAAATAATACGAATACTACGAGCATACGTCTTCAGTACAGTTACCACAGGCGTTTATTATCCACTACACTAGTCGAAGTCATAAAGCTGAAAATGAAGTCTTTACGTGGTAGAGCCATGCTGCAGCTATATTAATAGTACAGTTGTAGCACGAATGGGTTGTTACATTGTGGAAGTCAAAATAAATTCATTTCAGAAAATCTTTTGAACGTGATTTGCTAGATAGAAATAGAAACTTTTGATGGCGACACACCGTTGACTAACCTGCGGTGTGAGTGCTCCATGCCGGATGTGGTGTTCACACAGCGCTCGGTACGCAAATCACTCCTCTCCCTGAACGTTAACAAGTCGGTTGGGCCTGATGGAGTTGGCGCCGGATTTGAACGCGTCTTTTTCGGTACTCTTACATACTAGGCGTAGTCCCGAACTAATGGAAGACAGATTTAGTGCACCCGAACCCTAAAAACGGCAACCGCTCAGAACCATCCAACTACAGGCCTATTGCTATCACCTCCTTGTTCTTCAAAATAATGTAAACTATTATAATCTGCTAGCTCATGATGTACCATTGTACAGTTTCCATTGGGTTCGGTCAGCTGGTGATCTTCTGGCTTACCTGACTCATAGACGGACGGAAGCAGTAGAGTCCAAGGGCCGCTGGCCGTTAGTTTAGACATTGTGAAGGACTTCGATCGGGTTTGGCACAAAGCGCTTCGTTTGAAGCTCCCTTCGATCGCCAGTTTTCTTGCAGATCGGAGCATTCAGGTCGTAGTAGACTGTGCATGCATGTAATCGGATACAAGCCAATTAATGTTGTTGTTCCACAAGATTGCGTGCTATCACCTACGCTGTTTCCTCTGCATATTAATGATATATTACAAACCAGTAATATTCATTGCTATGCGGACGCCAGCACCGGTGATGCTTTATACAATGGCCGTGCCAATATTTCTCAGGAAAAGGTCACTGAGTACCGGAACAAACTTGTGTCTGAAGTCCAGTCTTTGTTGAGCAAAGTCTCGGATTGGAGGCGACCAAACCTAGTCCAATTCAATCCCCAGAATATACAAGTTTACGTTACGCTAAAAAAACTCTTTGTCGTATCTACTTAGTTGCAGGGTACTCCTCTTGTTGCCTTAGGTAGTATCGGAATCCTGGGCATCGACGTATTGAATGACGTGCACTTTCGTGGTCACTTGCAAGAGAAGGCTAAATTGCTAATAAGCTTGGCGTGGTCAGCAGAGCGGGACAGTATTTCATGCCGGCACAACCTCACATAGAATACTGTTCTCATCTCTGGACCGAGGCCAGTTCCTTCCGCTTAACTACATCCAGCGCAGAGCGGCTCCAATCACCGACGTTCGAGTTTTTCCTAATTGGCTCGATTAATTGGCATTGCGCTCTTTGCATGCAGCATCTCTTTAGATTTTCTATCGCATTTACCACAGGGAGTGCTCTGAGAAATTGTTCGGATTAATTCCAGCCGCCAAATTTCACCTACGCACATCACGATAAAACTTACATTACCTTGTATGTCTGGATGCTTGACGGTCCACTACTGTGCGATTTACTAGGAGCTTTCTTCCTTTCACGACTATTTTGTGGAATCGTTTACCATCGGCGATTTTTCTGGACAAATACGTCTCAGGGACCTTCAAGAAAAGAACTTACTCCTTTTTAAAAAGCCGGCAACGCACCTGCTACAACTCCCGTGATGTTACAATTGTTCATAGGAGGACACTTACCATCAGGTGAACCACATGCTCGTTTGCCCCCTCTTCTATATAAAAAAATTGATAAAATGTATATACAGATTCTTATATACCAAGCTGTAATTTATATTGTGATGGGAGAATTCTTCCGATAAATTAATCAGGTACATAGGAACTTAATACTATTACGTTTTGGAACCGCGTCGACCCAATAATTATTTTGAGATTATTTTTTTTTATAGAAGGGTGACAAGCGAGCACACAGTCCACCTGATGGTAAGTGGTTGCTATGGCCCATAGACATCTACATCTATCCTCGTTTGCGAATCAAAATGCAGATGCGTTTTCAGCCGTGAGGACTAAGACGGAATGCCTCTTTTCTAGTAAAAAGGGTCTCCGGTTCTCTACACTCACCATACGAAACACAATAGCATTAAGCTGCTATTTTACGCTGGTATTCTGTGAGAGCGTGGTCTTTCCCCCGTCGAGCCGACCCATTCGTGCTACAACTAAACAATTAATATAGCTGCAGCATGGCTCTACCACGTAAAAGCATGCGCTGCTTATGACAACTTGCGCAGAAAACTGATGACGCGGTTGTCGCTAGGGTCATAACCGATGATTTTATAGTAAACGATTTAATTATCTGTTAAGATGACCATCTTATTCTTTCAAAAATATGCGGAAAAACTACACAAGTTTTAAAATCACCCGGTTTTAATGTATGCAAATAGACCTTTAATCAGAACGTTAACAATAAGACATCCAAAGGGCTAGGGTGGCAAGTCGACAGCGATGACTTCATTTTACCACTAATTTGGAACAAAGCGTTGTTACAGACACTGATACCAAAGCGTCGTATGATATTGATCATTTTACAAATGTATGACCCATTAGATCTCTTGTCTCCGACAATAATATTTGTTGCAAAAAATGTGGTAAGCAAAAATAGGCTGGGATCATAAAAGATTTTCGAATGCTTTTGGAATAAATTTTTACAAACCTTGACTCAAGAGCCGTGGTAGCTCAGATGGTTAGCGCTCGCTGTAAGTTTCACAGTACGCGAGCACTCCGGGTTCGATCCCCGCCGGCACCAATGAAATTGTTAATTGTAATTTTAAGTGCTGATTTACCACGTGCTCGGCGGTTAAGGAAAACATCGTGAGGAAACCTGCATATCTGAGAAATCAAAAAAAAATATTTCGAAGAAATATGAAGTTCGCCAACACGCATTGGGGCAGCGCGGCGGACATTTCCTTGCCCTAAAACCCTCTCAGAAATGAGAGGAGGCCTGTGCCCAGCTGTGGGACGTATATAGGCTGTAACTATACTTTTTTTACTTTACTTGACTCATTTAGGCAATTTTGTGTTTCTCGCAAAGGGATTTAAATATATAGGTATAACTACTTAAATGTCTTTGGTTTTCGCTGCGTCACAAACTTGTGAATAACATATTTTTACTGACGCGTCATAGGACGCATACGGCGCCTGCGCATACATAAGTACTTATAACGATGACTCACCGGTGACAACTAAAATATTATAAAAATAAAAGTAAAGTAGCACCCGTCAAAACCATTTGTACGATTCCGGATTAAACTACACGGAGCCTTGCTAGGTGTGCGGTTATATAATAAAATTGTAAATTGCAGATGTTTGTACATTTTATATTTTTGTGACAAAAATGATTGATAGAGACTAAAAATAAGTAATTAAATACATTTCTTTCTCTTTTAGAATTGTCTCTCTGCCTGTCTGTTTCTTCATGAACGTAACACGTCTAAAGTACTAATATTTTTCAAAAGAATCGTAAAGAAAATTATAAAGCATATCTTCGAGTTACATTTAGTCTTTGTTTTATCAAAATCGGTTCATTCTATCAAAAGTTGTGATTAATATCCTAAGTATGGGTACGAAGTATAGGTACAATTTGTTCAATGCTGGCATTTGGTCCTCAAGTGAATTTTAGTCTAATCTCAAAAATTGTAATTAAGTTTTGTAAAATGACGTTCTTCATTGATATACTTACACCTAAAATACATTATACTAAAAAAAGAAATACAAATAATTACAAATATTTACGTAATACCAAGACAACCGCAATTCTGCTCCACGCCTCCGGTGTAGTGCCCACCATGGAGGACGGAATTAAAGAGCTTCTGAAGGACCTCAAGTACCGGTTTTCCATCCGCTTTCAGAAGCTCCACTGTAATTCTATCCTCGCCTGGGGCCTTGCCGTTTTTAAGGTGCTGGAGAGCCATTCTAATCTCGCTCAGGCTGACGTCCAGAATATCATCGGAACAGTATCGGATAAGACTTGCTCTTGGATCGTTACTCACACTTGCATGTGGCTCCAATGATGATGTGTACAGCTGCCCGTAGAACCTCTCAATCTCACTCAAAATCTCAGGCGTCCCGGAAACGACGCTGCCACACTCGGTCTTCAGCTTCGACAGTTGGCTCTGTCTGGCAGACATATCTAGCGAAGACTTTGGAGCCCTGGTTCCGCTCGATCGCTTCTTCAATACGAGCTGTATTGAAGTTGCGTAAGTCCCGCCGCATGCATTTGGAGATCTGTCTGTTCAGTTGCCTGTAAGCTGTCGAATCTGCTGAAGACTGGAGCTTCATTTCCCGTCTAAAAGCCATGATATTAAGAGTGTGATCGGAGAGTTTTTGTGTTCTTCTACGGTGGGTCTTGCAGAACTTAGCTCCGACCGCATGGACAGTTTCCACGAGCTTGTCATTCATATCGTCCACTGTATTGCAATCTCCTAGGCACTGAAAATGGTTTTGTAGCTCGAGCTGAAAGGTTTAGGGACTCTGGATTAGAGCACGAGGGGGATGGAGCGTTGACTTCATTAGACGAGACCTCTCCAACTTAACGTTTAGGTTCAGTGTGCCTCTAACCATTCGGTGATCGCTACCAGTTTTCACCTTCGCGATCACTGAGACATCACTGAACCGTTGTCGTCAGGTCGTCATAATGAAGTCAATCTCATTTTTTGTCGAACCGTCGGGGCCCGACCAGGTCCACTTCCTGTGGGGCCGCTTCTTGAAGAAAGAGTTCATCATAAAGAGTCCCTCTTTCTCCATGAAGTCGGCCAGCTGCTGGCCCTTGGGTTCCGTTGCCCTATTCCAAATTTCCCTACCTTCAGCTCACCGTTCTCTCTTGTGCCTAGTTTTGCGTTGAAGTCTCCCATTAACAGGCTCTAGATATATCCTCATACATTTCCTCCACCTCCTCATCGGGATGTGCCGAGGTTGGTGCGTAAACCTGTATGACCTTCAGCGAATACCGTTTGGTGATTCTGAGTATAAGGTACGCAACCCTCGCCGACACACTCTCAATCTTTACAACGTTGTTAACGAGAGACTTGTGGACAATAAATCCGACACCTCCTTGGGACAGATGGTCGCCCTCCCGGTGATAGAACAAGTTGCCGGATTCGAGGATTACCATGTCCTCCTCTCTTCGAGAGTCATTACTAATCGTCTCGCACGCAGACTCGACGACTTCTAATCCGAAAAGGCTTTAGCACCATAGACCACATACATACCCTTCGGCAAATTGTACAGAAGTCCGAGGAGTACAATTTGCCTCTATGTCTGGCGTATGTGGACTATGAGAAAGCCTTTGATTCCGCCAGTGATGACTTATGGGTCTGAGACGTGGTCCTTCACTGCTGGCCGTATGAGGACGCTCAAGGTCGCTCAGCGAGCTATGGATAGGGCTATGCTCGGGGTTTCTCTGCGTGATAAACTTAGAAATGAGGATATCCGCAGTAGAACTAGATTACCGACATAGCCCAAAGGATTAGTAAGCTGAAGTGGCAATGGCCCGGCCATATAACTCGAAACCGACAACCGATGGGGAAAAAAGGTTCTCGAGTGACGGCCTCGTACCGGCGGACGAAGTGTAGGGCGTTCCTCCACTAGATGGAGTGACGACCTGGTAAGACATGCAGGAGATCAATGGATGCAGGTGGCTCAGGACCATGCTTTGTGGCATTCCTTGGGGGAGGCCTATGTTCAGCAGTGGACTTGTGAAGGGCTGTAATGACGTAATACCATTTCAGTTAAAAAAAGTACAATAGTTAACCAGTGTCATCGAGACGGTGCTGTGCAAATATAATATAATAAATATATTTTCATTACTACTGCTGATTTTTATTGCATTCTGAACTTTATTATGTATTTCTTAAAATTTATTATTCGTAAAAACGTTATGATGTATAGCTAGAATAATAATAAAATCAAAGATTTAAGTTATACTTTTTTTTTAACTAGCGCCTGTCTATTACAAGGGCAAAAGTAAGATGTTCAAGTTCAATTATAAAGTAACCTTCACGGCACTGGCATCTTCATATTTCTGAAAGGGTTTGTTTTTTGGAACGGGACAGAATTCATCGCACAGCCCTACTGCGTATTGACTAAATCATTTATTTACTTTCTATTTTTAAGATTTTGTTTGCTCACAATATTTTTCATCACCACTAAGTACGTGGTAAATCAAATTTTTACATCCCCACCCAAACTAAGGGGTGTTATAGGTTTAACCTGTATATCTGTGTGTCTGTCTGTGGCATCGTAGCTATCACACGGATGAACCGATATAGATTTAGTTTTTTTTGTAGGCGACTTGATCAAGGGTGTTCTAAGCTATGACTCAAGAAAATATTTTCAGCCGTTTGAAGATCATCAGCTCCTTTTGTTTCGGGGGTTTTTAAAATTGTCAATTTAATATCATATAAATGCTATCAACAATTTAGTTGGTTTCGGTTAGGATTGAACTTAGTTTCTTTGTGTGCTATCCGGGCACTTATCCTCTGAGCTACCACGAAACTCTTTACGTACTCCTTTAATCTTTAAATTTAATATATACCTATGCTCTGGATTATTTGAAACCTGTGATTATCCTAATGATCTAATGGTTCTTTTGCAATGCAATCCAATGTAGATATCAATCGCGTCAAAAGTTTTGTCTTTTATTTTAAGAACTTGTAATAATAGTTTTTTTAAATACAAATTAATTTTTTTTGTTAAATTACAAATAATCTATTTATTTTAATACGGTTGTAGAATGTTTTTATAAATCATCCAGTTCCAAATATAAAAAACTGACTGAATTGAACACCTTAGAAACGGCTCTCGACGACGTTTGTTCTAAATATACACACTGTATAATCATGGGTGATTTTAATACCGATATGTTGAAGGTTTCTCTTTGTTCTCAAAAACTTCAATCAATCATGGGTTTTTCGCGTCACGTCCTTTTGTACGCTTCTTATAAACTCAAACCCCCAAAGCGCTCTTGTCCCTTACTGCCTGTACGCAATTTCTCTAAAATTAACTACGATAAGCTAATGAGTGACGCTCAAGATCTCAATTTAACTTGTTTGGTAGCAGAACCTACAATTGACGGTAAATTCTATTTTCTTAATGATAAAGTTCTCAGCTTGTTTGATGCTCATGCTCCTGTCCATAACGTCAGGTTGAGGCGTCAGTTGGATGACAGAGGAAAGTAAAGATGGCAATGGTTAGACGGAATCGAGCCTTTCTTAAATTCAAGAGGGAACGATCTGAAGAAAATTGATCATCCTTTAATCATCAGCCCGGAATAGGTGTAATCAGATGAAACGTGCTGCTAATTTTATAATTTTATAACTGTATAAATGATTCATCTCCTACCGTAGTGTGAAAATTCCTCAGAACTGTGGGTGTCGGTAAGCCATCCACGCTGGACTGTGGTCCTTCTATATCTCTCGATGAGATAAATCAACATCTCGCTTCCTTCAAAGCAATGGATCCTTTAGTCCGAACTCACACTTTAAATGTTATTGCGTCAATGCAATCTCCTCACATTCCAGCATTTATTTTCTCTCCTGTCAATTAGGATGAAATTAAGAAGTTTATTTTAGCAATCAAGTTTAAGGCTATGGGCTGCGATGAAGTAAGCAGACAAATGGTCGTCACTATCTTAGATCCTCTTCTCCCGGCAATAACTCACATTATAAATTTTTCCCTTGACTCGGGGTAATATCCTAGTCATTGGAAAGGCTTATGTTAAGCCCCTAAGGTGCCTACCCCTATCTTTCGCCCTATATCAATTCTGCCGTTCCTCTCTAAAGTTTTAGAAGCCTGTGTTAATAAGCAAATCCTTACGTTTATCTTGAAACATAACCTACTGAGTCCATTTCAGTCCGAGTTTCGTCCAGGTCACAGCACTACCGCTGCTCTAATAAAAGTCACTGAAGACATTAGAAAAGGTACGGATGAAAAAAGATAGCAGTACTAGTGCTAGTTGACTTTTATAATGCTTTTAACACAGTTGATCATGATATCCTTCTTTCCATCCTATCCCATCTTAATTTTAAGCCCACTGTCTTAGATTGGTTTGCGGGCGTCAGCAGTCAGTTCACGTAGGTAACATTATTGGCGAGCGAAAACTAGATACAGATACTTATATGTATGTATTTAGGTGCACTATTATAAAATTAAATCAAACAATTTCAATAAAATAAAAATGGTGCTTTCTTAAGTGCTATATAAAGACATTCTAGGGTTTATGTTTACTTTAAATGTTAGACAAACCATCACCTGAAAAATATCATCTTCATTATCATCATTACAGCCCTTCACAAGTCCACTGCTGAACATAGGCCTCCCCAGGGAACGCCACAAAGCAAGGTCTCGAGCCGCCTGTATCCATTGACTTCCTGCATGTCTTACCGGGTAGTCACTCCATCTAGTGGGGGGACGCCCTACACTTCGCCTGCCGGCACCAGGCTGCCACTCGAGAACCTTTCTTCCCATCGGTTTTCGGTTATATGGCCGGCCCATTGCCACTTCAGCTTACTAATCTGATTTATTACTGAGGTAGAAGATGGGCAGCAGCATTTTTCTGATAACAGCAAAAGGCAATAAAAACCTGTGGTTGCCAACCCGCTCGCCAAGCATGGCATCTTTGGCAATATACCCCCCGCCCCATGAGCAACGACACAAAATTTAATGGTTAATATAAATTTAACTGTTAAAATAAACAATATAAAAAAATAACAAATTTATTAAATAAATATAATTAACCATATTGAATGAAAATATCTTACTAGGTATACATATACAGGATTTCATAGCTTCTGCACATCTAGCGTCTATTTTACGTACCACCTTGAGACTCGATCAAGTTTCAACTTCACCTGCCGGTACGAGGCTGCCACTCGAGAACCTTTTTTTCCCATCGGTTGTCGGTTCTTCGAGCTATATGGCCGGCCCATTGCCACTTCAGCTTACTAATCCGTTGGGCTATGTCGGTTACTCTGGTTCTACTGCGGATATCCTCATTTCTAAGTTTATCACGCAAAGAAACCCCGAGCATAGCCCTGTCCAGAGCTCGCTGAGCGACCTTGAGCATCCTCATACGGCCAGCACTGAAGGACCCAGATCCATAAGTCATCCCTAGCAACACGCACTGGTTGTACAATCTCGTATTCAGGTTTTGAGGTATACCTGACGAGATGTTTCGTAATTTCCCGAACGCTACCCAGCCGAGTTGAATCCGTCGATTGGCCTCTCGGTTGAAGTTGGACTTACCTAGTCGGACTATTTGTCCCAGGTAAACATACTCATCAACAACTTCGAGCTTAGTGCTCCAAATAACTACCGGCATAGGTGGACATTACACATGATATTTGTTTTGTCCATTTTTTTGTGATATATAAATAATAGTAGTTACCATTCATCATGAAACATTTTTAAAATCGGTAATGGATAAACTAGGGAGAGGTTTTGGAACAGGGAGAAGTACGCCGCAATGCCTAAATGAGGACACGTGTGAAATCCGCCAACATGCATTTGTGATTATTACTATTTAAACAACAAATATACGATGGGATTTCAATTCCAAAAACTTGGTAATTCAGCATTTTAGGACATGACAAAAATTAAGAATCCATTTATACCCGACCAAAATTGATTTGATTGAAAAGAAGATTGAGATGGTGGACCCCGAAAATCGGAAAAATTTGCATCCAGCGTAATATGGCTCATAGGCTCATTACGCAAAATAAACAGAGAATGAAAAGTCGGCTAGGTGTTCGCAGTTTTTCTTTCTACTGCTTTTCTACTTTATTTCTATATTTTGTAAATTCGTATTAAAGAATTAATTTTACAACTGTTACGTAAGGCTATTGAGGCCAGTTCAAAAAAATAAGTATTTATTTTTTTCGTTGGTAGGTAAATTAGTTACAATAAAACATGAACAGTGGTTAAACAAATTGGTTGATTATATAATCCTATAAAGTCAGTATAAAAACCATTCAAAAAAAAATAGACATAAAATACATCTAAATCTAATATTCTTTAACACATTAAAATTCGTTATATTTTAAAAGATGTTTAAAATTTCTTATAAATCTAATTTTAGGGCCGTTTTTGTGTGTCCGTGACGACTTGATTGCCCCTGGCGAACGCCTGGGCCTTGACGACTGACGAGCCAGCAGTGTTTGCTATGGCGGTGGCAACTCCTCTGTCTTGTGACCTTGCTGTGCCGCTGGCAGCTGATGAACCAGTACAGGTTACTGTGGCAGTAGAGCGTCCTATGTTGTAAGCGTCTGCTGTGGCGTCCCCTTTTGACGAGCCAGCATTGTTAACATTTGCAGTGGCGACTCCTACGTCGTGTGCGTGTGCTGTAGCGTACCCAACTGCTGAGCCAGTAGTGGTTATTGTGGCCGTGGCGACTCCTGCGTCGTATGAATGCGCTATGACGGTGGCAACTGATGAGCCGGCAGCATTTGCCGTAGCAGTCGAGGAACCACTACCAAAGGTTATTGCTGTTGCGGTGGCGACGGCTGAACCCGAGGTTATTGCCGAAGCAATATGTGGTCCCGCGCCATGGCCACCCATCACAGCAGTAGTGACTACTGGGCTAGAGCCAACTGCTTTGACGGTGATGCCTATCTTAGCATTTCTGAAATCTGTAATGCATATTTCTTGTTATTCATCTTATTAGAGCAAGTATCTGTACTGTAGCAAGGATACTAGGGATAGAATATTTCATTTTTTCAAGACAAAAAATTAACCACAAAAAGTTTAAAATTTGGCTACTCTTTGAAAAATAACCCTGTATATAGTCTATGCCCTATTTTCGTCCGTTATCTATAATATAGCCAAGTTTAATCAAAATCCATTCAGTAGTTTTTGCGCGATTGAGCCACGAAAATACAAATACCCAAACATTCAAACTCACATTTATAATATTAGTAGGAAGTATGAAGTTGGATAGTATGAAGTAGGATAGTAAAAAGTAAGATTTTTATTTTAATGAATTTATGTAGATGAAAGCTTAAATAATTAATTTAATAATAATGAACTAACTTGAAATTCGTTAAAATTGCAAATTAGTATCTGTACTCACAGTCGAACTAAGTGACTTCGCAATATAATATATAAGTGAATTCGACGGCTCCGTGGCACAGTAGCTTTGCAATGAGTTACAGCGCTAAGGGCCGCGAGTTCGAATCCCGCACGGAACAAGTTTGTATGGCCTACAAAATAATTGTTCTGGGTCTGGATGTTTGTCCTTGTGAAACCTATGTATGTAAACTGCCCCCGCGATGCAGGAGAAAATTCTAGTGTGGAGGTAACGTTTTTTTTTTAAATAAATAAAGAAAAAAGAAGATAGAAAAAAAGAATATGATAAAAGCTCCAAGATCACACAACATATTACGTACATACAATTATTTATTTAATAAGATAACTTTCAACCACAAGTACGGCAGACAATATAAGATAAGTTACAATCCTTATTTTTATACTAAATTTTAGTGAAATAAATCAAAATAATATTTTCTTTCGAGTAATCTTGCTTTGTAATAGCACCATCTACTTTATTCTATAGGAAAAGTCATTTTATTGAACCAAATTTGATCGAGTCTCAAGGTGGTACGTAAAATAGACGCTAGATGTGCAGAAGCTATGAAATCCTATATCATATGTATACCTAATAAGATATTTTCATTGAATATGTTTAATTATATTTATTTAATAAATTTATGGAGGATAAGGTTGTGGTAGTATGGTACCTGATGGTAAGTCCATCGCCGGAATAAACAAATAAATCACGGTCAGACAGTTATATATTTCACGGCACAACACATAAAAACAGTCTCACATGAAGAAGCAGAAGGCGATAGATACGGTTACAAATAGATAGGAGATGATAGCAGAGAGTACAGTTTAAATTCACTAACGTAAAATAGGAAAAGAACACTAAAATAATATTGGTTATACGTAAGGGCAAAGGTCACGTATTCACAATATTCACGTCAGACGGCTAGATAGCGACTGGCACAGAGTACCTTTGTATAAACCGAAATAGAGACCAATCTTCGACCTATAAAATGGCAATGTATAATTAGCGCCATCTCATTTCCTTAGTTAGCAACTTTATTCCAATAGCTATAAGTATATGAATACATAGGCTGCATATATATATATATATATATATGTATATATATATTGTAGTGGTATGTGGCTTCCTCCTCCCAGTAGTGTAATAAATACATCTACACCTAGGTTAAGTAAAGAGAAATAAAGAGATATTGTAACGAGACAGTTGTTACTATTGGTCCGATCACCACATGGCGACCCTGCTAGGCGGTGCGCTGCGACAATGCAAGCGCACCGCCGGGCCTATTTAAAATTAAAAGGTGGGAATAAATATTGTTAAATTAAATAATGAAAACATGAGTAAAATGATTGACAATAAAGTAATATTATAACGGAATCGACGTAATACCGGACGTGACGGAAAATAAATAAATATGAATTCAAGAAGAGGCCACAATAACACAATAAGAATTTTATAGAAGCTGACTGAAAATTTAAAATATATCTATGAAGACAACTAACGAAGAATGAGGAAAATAAAATGTGGATTTTTTTTTTAATATAATGACCGAAGAACAAAATTCAAGAAACAACAGATTAATTTTTAAAAAAAAAACGGTTGTATTTCAGCGAGCTTTGTCCAGTAAAATATGAAAAGTGAACCGAAAAGAAAAAAGAAGATATATTAGAGGTAACATTGCATCAGCGTTATTTTTATACATTATATTTAATTATTTTATTATGTTTTAGACTATATTAAATAAAAAAGTAACGCATTAAATATTAAATGTACGGTATTTACAAGTAACTAGAAAATATTTGTCAGATTTTAACAATTTATAATATTTTTAGTAGATATTGTTTTCTAAAAAACATACATTTTACGATGAACAGGTTCGTGTTAAAGCAAATATATTTTTAAATTTAACCCAATTTTTTATAGTATTTTTATTTAAATGTATACAATTTTGAAAAGGTTTTATAAAAAAAATCGTAATTATTATAAGTTATAATCATTTTTCTTCTTTTCTAAAGGTATGGAAAGCTTAAAGTAACTTTATTATTATATATATAAATATATATTATATAACCTTTAATAAATAATCTTATAGTTAATATTACTTACAATAATTACTTAAAATATTAATATTACCTACTTAAAAATCTAAATTGTTCTTTTCAATATTTAAATATATTAATGTTTTGTTTATACAAACTTGTTAGCTGTAATGAAATAGTGATTACCGGTTTTTCTGTAGATATACGATTTCTTAAATATCATAGTTCTAGCAATCCTACTTTTTATATGTAAATTAAATGTATTATTAAAGCTAATACATTTTTCGATATAAGTAAAAGTAATATAACTATAAGCGATGTAACTTCTGTGTCAGTTAGAAAATACTTAAAACTATCATTTTATGTAATAAGGAATATAATAATTAAAATAGGTCTTAATAATAATGTTTTAACAAAGTTAAACAAGGACATAAAATTGACTGGCAAATATATTACCTTATATTTGTACAATATTAAAAAGTATATATTTAAAAGGTGTGAGGAGTGAGAGAAGGGATGTTCAAAAGTGTGAATACGAATGATTGAATTGCTAAGTTTCGTCAATATTGGACTGATCACCCAAATATTTGATGATGCTTAAACTACTGGTATTGAATCCATTATGAGCGAGATTATGCAAGTTATTATATGGAAGTGGAGCATGAAAGTATATAAAAGTTACCGATACAGTCAAGTAGATAACAACAGGTACTATAAAGATAAAGAAGGAAATAAGATTTATGAAGAGAATAGAAATAAAACAAAAGTTGACCTTGATAAATAAATATTGGAGAGATACGGGAACGTCCATCACTGGTGTAGCATATAGTCCTCGAGCAGGGTATGTTTCCATTATTGGATGATAAAATCGGAAGTAACGGGTACTAGGGAACAATACCTTCAGTACAAGTGATGTGAACGAGTTTACTCATATTAGTACTGTTAGACCAGAGAAGTCTTAAATTTGTTACCCTTGGTAATGGTACATAGAGGTCACATCCTTCATTGGATCATAGTGTGAACTTAATTTTCCTCAGTGACAATTGTTGGAGTCCTTTTAAAATGACTTAAACGTAGACCTCAAGGTTGTGCGCACAACCCAAGGTACACTATAACCTTGATATAGTATAAAAAAGTTTATGTACCAATAAAATGAAAGTAATGTAATGAAAATGTAATATAATACCCAAGTAAATGGGGCCCATATGTATAAAGTACCCGTGATATATATCATGAAGTTAAATATAAATAAAGTGAATTAAAACCCGATTCCGATATCAAATTAATAAAGCTAGCTAAGGTCATAAATAATTTAAAAAAAAAAGTACGTACAACAATTATGAAAAAAAGGCCTGACAATCGAAATCAAAGGAAATGAGTAGTATTAGTATGAAAATAATTAACGTGCAGGGGCATGTCAACAATTAAAATGAGGTAATAAGGGATCCCGCCCAAATCTAAAAACAACCACACGTAAAAATCTAATAAATATACATTTTCGCTAAGATATATTTTATATCAATTTACATAATTGTTTCATAATTTCAATAACTCTACCTAAATTTCTTTATTAGTAAACAAAGAAAACATAAAATTATTTGTTTATGTAAAATTTCTAAAATTTTGAACTAAATTTGGTTTATATATTGCTTATTAAAATCACGTCGAAACAGTATCGGATCGCTATTATTATAAGTTTCATAATGTAATAGTTTTTTTTTCTTTTTATTCCAAAAATTATGTTATTATATATACTTAAAATACTAATAACAACAAATACAACATATATTTTGCTATACAAACTTATATTTGTGTACTAGCCTATTTTTTTATTTATATTTCAAATAAGATAAACATACTACACTTAGAAGTCATGAAATCTTGAAAAAGGTAATAATGCGTTTCGACTATTAATGACAAATAGCATATACCTATTATAAATACTTGATAATGTATGTAATAGTATTATAACAATGCAATGTAATAATCTTAACTACATTAATAAAAAAGTGTTTAATACTATAATTTTCAGATACATGTTAAGTATATTCATGATAAAATATTTTGTAAGTTTTGTTGAAATTAGGTGCCTATGTCATACAATGAAATCGCAAACGTTCCCATAAACGTACTTTGGAATTTAAAACAATAGTGTCACAAATCGCTTACGCGGCTGGGATTTGCAACTTGTATTTTGATCTGGCTGTTGCAATATTAATGATAATGATAACAATGCTTCTTCTCTTCTTTGTTCTGTTAGTCTTAATATGAAATGTAATTTTTTTTTTCGCTTTTATATTGATTGTACTATAAAATCATAAGCTTTTAATTTTATAATCCATTATTTTCCAGGAAAATAGTTTTAATATCTAACTTATTTATGTAGTACATGAAAATAATTTCTTTATAACGATTTTGAAACTCCTATTAAGTATACAATTAATTAATTCATTGTGAGCCTCTTTCTCTGACAGCAAATGATGTACCTAAATGATATAAGAGACTACTTATATGATATAAATTTGTAAAAGACGTGAAAAAAAATATATGGCTAAGTTACAGAATACGCAATTATAAATGAAACTATTGAAAGAAATAATACATGGGTAAAAGTTGTGAAATAGGTAAGGAAAATTATCGGAGGTTAGCATATCCACATAAAAAAAAGCCTAATCAGCTGAGAATTTGGAAAACCTAATAACCGATTAATTTTTTAAGGTTATTCGGATGCGATTAAATGCGGATTGAGTTTATGTATCGTTAATCACCAACTTAACATATTCATTAGTGGAAAACTTCAAATAAAATAAAGTTTTAAGCAAACATTTCACTTATAAATAAAATATCATATTATATTATACTCAAATAAAGTATATCGGTACATTAAGTAGACGTTTACACAGTTATTTATAAAATAATACAAAGTGTAAAAAAAAAAAATAGTATCTTGAATCATTGTATTAAAAATATTTTCAAATAGTTTTAATAACAGATTGTTTTGTTAAACTTAATACTGAATCTCATACAGCAAAAGATTCCAGAAGCGTATATGGAAACGGCATTCATAATAAACATGAATCGCTCGCTGTAAGAACACAAGCGATCTAATTGAGCACAAGTTTTATATTTTAATTCGTTACCAATTATGGCGAATGGTATCATCGGTCGAGATCTTTTAAGAAAATGTAGATCAGTTTTGCATTTTGATTCGAATATTTTAATATTATATGATCATCTAGGTAGATCATATAGCCTATTTCTAGCACTTGTAACAATTCCTTGGTAAGTTTTTTTCTTTTATTTCACTAATGTGATAAGACGGGTTAAGAGATACTTGAAGTTTTGTGTTGAATGGCAATTGTATAATTTATTGAGAGATTTGACTGATAAAAATAAATTCAGTGAGTGTTTTATACACAGTGGTTAGAGTAAATTCAAATATTAACTTATTTCAATGAAAAAATGTTGGAATGTTAATAGGTAAAGCACAAGATCTGGTAGATAATTAGTTATTTCAGTGATAGTCGGTGCAACCGAGTATTATGTAAATTCTAAAAGTCAATGAGAACTTTTCGTAAACATCAAGGTTTTGGATGGGATAAAAGTACATAATATAATATGATGTCAAGTTAAATGCAAAACGATATATACAGTATACTTGATCATACTGTACGCGAGATGTCTGCGTGAAGGTTAGTGTAACGCTAATAAATAAATATAAGAAATAATAATTATAAAAGGGTTAACCAAGAATTAAAGAAAATTTTTTAAATGTGGGAGTGATCCGAGCGCTCCATATATAAAAATAAATAAATAAATAAAATAATTACACGGCTGTAGACCCGTGAAAATATAAAACTGGGGATTCAAAAAAAAGAAGTATAGATTAAACGAGGAACTATAGTTTATGTAATAAATCTGGAGAAAATATTTTTTTTTTAATATATGGTATGATATGATATGTGATAAGTTCGTGCTAACGTGTTGTTGTAACGTTGGTTAGTACCAAAAATACGACAGGTTAATGACGTACAAAACAAAAAGGTAAACGAAATAAAATCGCATGCGTATCCTGGACTGACTTAATAATATGTATAATCTGATCATGATCATGAGGTTATAATCTCTTTTTTATATAAAATCAATTTTATATTTTTAACTATTTTATCTTACCACTTATCCATGTCTAACATTGTATTTTATTTTAATGTTCAATATTAAATGTATTATTATGTTATAAGATTCAGGGTTGATATAATATTATATTTAAATATTTCATTTTATTCATATTCTTGATAACAGCATTAGATGACAAGTATTTAGTACAATGTAATGTAAATGTAATCAGAAATCATTTTTGTTATAAGAATCAACAACATAAAATGTAAAAAAAAAAAGTAAATACAAGACATTTCTTTTTTTTTAAGTATCGGGGGAGGTGTAGTGGTATGTGGCTTCCTCCTCCCAGTAGTGTAATAAATATATCTACACCTAGGTTAAGTAAAGAGAAATAAAGAGATATTGTAACGAGACAGTTGTTACTATTGGTCCGATCCCCACAATATATATATAGCCTACGTATATTTACATAGGTTCTTATCTCAGATATTAATAATTAAAATCAAAATAAAACTCCAACATGTTTACAACATTTATTAAAAAAATTACGCAAATACAATAATTATTATCAGTACATTTCTTCAACTTGAATATAGAAATTAATCAAGATCGTAATCCCAGATAAGTGAAACGCCTGAAACAAAGGTAAGAACAAAATTAAAAACAACTTCTTCAATACACATATAATTTAAAATGCGTCAAGAGACAAAATTGAGATCATTTGGAATTGAAATGAATTATAAATCAATTGCTAATCAAGTAAGCAATTCTGCATTATTGTTGCATCAAAATCGAATCCAATCTTGAATATTTGTTTTTTTTTAATCTTTTAAAATTAACTAACTTGAAATGGAAATGATGATAAAATTGAGTTGAAATGAATGAATGAAATTTATAAATTTTTGAAATGATACCTCAACTTTATTTTTGAAATGAATTTTGAAACAATTGCTAACTAATCAAGTAAGTAATTCTGGATATTGCTCCATTAAAATCGAATTAAATATTGATAAAAACAAATATTCAAGCAATCAATAATGAATATTTGGAAACAAATATTCAAGCAGTATGCTAGCAATGAAGACGACTTAAATTATATAATATATCAAATAATTTAAAGCTCAAAATAAATTAATTATGCTTGTTTGCATTATTTCTAACACACTTTTTTTATATAATATGTATTAGAAATAATAACGTGCTGTATTGTACCTTGTAGTGTAATGACGGCGTAAGAGAATTCACTACTCAATATCTCGTGGGTGTCGTAAGAAGCGACAGAGATAAACTAAAACAGGAGATGGGTAGCAGCCTCTTCAAAAAGAAAACCGCTGCGGTTGCCAACCCGCCTGATATACTATGGCAAATATTCCCATAGTATCACCAATCTTTAGAAATGGACTTATGAGTTATGACGATGAAAAAATGTGCTTAAAAATAAATTATTTCATTAATGTTGTGATAATGCTATTTACATACATTCTATAGACTCATGCAATATAAGCAAATATTTAACCCATTTAATAACGATATATTTCCTAATTATAAAAATATTTTTTCAACTTTTGTACAAAAAAATAAGATTCTTTAATTTTTATATATATAATTTTTTTTAAGCTCAATCTGGCAGCCATAGATTTAGTATATACTTACGTTAGATTGGCAATGTAAAAGAGAAAGGGCATAGCATATGCTTACATTAAAACGAGATAGAATTGCTAGACCATACACGTACACGCAATAGGCCTATATCGGGCTGACGTCAATCGTTAACGAAACAAATCCCGCTTATTTTCGCGATATCTTTGATTTTGAAGTATTAATAACTGTTTAAAAGGTGTGATTTAAATATGCTGACGTGGGCAGTACCTGAATGCAGTTCACCAAGAAAGGAAAATTCACAAAATTATACATTTCACACGTAAGTACAATTAAAATATTTAGCACTCTAAATGCAATATTTTAGAACTGGTACAAATGTCTTATACACAAATGGATAGGGAAAAATATCGCATTTTATTACGATAATGCTCTAAATGCGTAAGCATTATATTAAAAATAACAACAAATACGTGAATTCCCGCTATTTCTGATCTAATTTTTGTAGAGATTGACACTATCAATATCATCTTATCGATAATATGTTTCTAACAGGCAAAGACATATCTTTGGATGCAGCCTCTTGTAACTTCGTAATTTTTTTTAATTTTTAATTTTTAGAGTTTCGTAGCCAAATGGCATTTAGTAATTACTTTAATGAGCAAAATTTAAATTCTTATAATATCTCAGATTTCCAAAAAATATTGAGGTTAAACAAAAATGGTTAAAAATGATAAATAGAGAAGTCTGGGTTCCCAAAAAATATTCAACTATATGTAGCAAGCACTTTGAACAAAAATTATTTTTTTCATAGAAGTGCACAAAGAGATATTTCATATTATCCTCAGAGGTGAAAACGAATTTATAATGATTTCTTATATTTACGCGAACACTACACATTTAAATAAAACTAGATTTACGGATTTTATCGCGTATATTAACTTATTTTATATTCCCGACGTTTCGAGTACTTTACAGCACCCATGGTCACGGGGGGGGACTGAGGTATTTGACGTCCCAATGTCATAGTTAACCGCGGTTACCTCCAGATTAAAAATTATTAATTTTTGTTCCGATCTACGCAGTATGAACTTACAGTATCTTGAAGTCTTGCAGTTGTATGCTTGGGATTTAATTTTATTAATTATAGGATCCCAAGCAGATGGTAGCACCCAGCCATCTTCTATTGAAATTAGGATGTTTTTGATTTCAATAGCCTCATGAATCATCCTTGAAGGAATCGGTGTTCTTTAGCGAGGATTTGTGGTCTATCAAATCTAATGGGGAAGATGGTTCCATGTTCACAGACTGCAGACTTTCCGGAGCGTCGATTCTTCACATCAGCTATGTGGAAGCTATGGGAAGTCTGCAGTCTGTGAACATGTACAGGATCGCCCTCATACCTCAGTCCCCCCCCGTGACCATGGGTGCTGAAAAGTACTCGAAACGTCGGGAATATAAAATAAGTTAATATACGCGATAAAATCCGTAAAACTAGTTTTAGAAAACGAATTTGTAGCCTTCTTCGTTCGAAGTTGGCTGCATGTCCTCCATTCTCCAAGTACTCCATGGACTGCAGTAACCACTTACCATCAATCGAATTGTAGGTTTGTTTGTCAATACAGTTTTATATTATAACGAGCTTAAAGGTTAAAAACGTAATTTAAAAAAAACCCGTCCACAGTCAGCTTCTAACAAAGAAAGCTACAAATGTGTTTTCACCCCTGAGGACTAAGACAAAATGCCTTAAATAATTATAAAGGCTCTCTATACACAATAGGCCGGAACGCGGCAGTGTAAGCACTGCTGTTTATTTCTATTTATCCCTCTCAAGACTTTTATGAGATAGGTATTCATTCTGAACGAGTTTTCCGAAAACATATGAAAGGAAAAATTGTAAACGAAAATATGTTTCGAAAATAAGTAAACGAATGCCTTGTGTCCTGCAAATATTTTTTTACATACTTGACATACATATATATGATTCGCCAGCAATATAGAACCATAAACACTTAATTATTAAATTAATAATCGAAACTTACTTGATTATTAGATTGAAGTATGAAGCAAAATTGCAAAATACCTTTAAAGAGAGATTACGATATTTTTACAATAAATTAATTATTTTTGGTGGAAAATAAATATCACAAACTTTTTTTTTGTAGGTTTATTTTTATGCCCTCAAACAAAAAAGTTCATTTTATGACACGGACACAGCGCTCTATATCGATATTTGAAGTTGATGCATGGCGCAACACTATTCGTCTCGCACACATGCACATTTCACTCACACCGGTACATTTCGTTTTTGGTCTCACCCTAATCACTCTATTGCCAATCTAATGTATACTATATCTATGCTGGCCACAGACTAGATAGAGAAACTACTAGATAGAGAAACTAACGTTTCAGACCGCCATGTCACGTATATCGTCTTTGAACCGTATGCAAGAATTGAATATGACTTTTTTTACTTGTAAATGCTAGTAGCATTAGGTAATGGAACGAAAACCATACAGCCAAATATTATTACAGCAGCGTGCGTATTTCAATTAATTTAATATTTTAAAATGTATTGCAGGTATAATAAATAAAACAGCGTTTGTCTATATAATTATTTATTTAAGTTTTTATTTTTCAATTTTTTCTTGTACTTATTTAGAGCTTTTTTTTGCATTGGCAGTAAATTAAATTTTTCGGCCCTCATTACATCAGTCCTTTTAATAATTTATTGATTACAGTGCACCAATTAAAAATGCAGAGTTTAATAGCTATTTTCAAAAAATTTTCAAGAACTATATCTTTGTGTAACTGGCAATAGAAACGAAAATGAATATTTGGAATTTATTTCCTTTTTTCTTTCACTAATTATTTTGATATCCACGTTGTTCCAAATATTCATTTGTTGTTTTTATTACATTTCCAAAACTTCTTACAACATTTTCGGCTGGATATATTAATTTTCTATTTTTTGTTTTATATTCTTTTGTTTAACAAAATCATGAATATTGCTATCTTCCGACAGCAAACTATGTTTGCATTCTTCGCATAATTGATTTTAGATAATATTTTCTGGTTACCCATCCAGCCGTATATGTCCTTGAGTGTATATTAATTCTTTCCTCTTGCCTGTTCTTGAATATTTTCTACATCAAATTCTACAGTTTTACAGACAGGTGTGGCTGATTTTAAATCAGATGATGGTGCAATGTTTACATTCTCAAAAAGGACTGTATATCTAATACACCTGGCTGACATCTTCCTGCAATTGTAACTCTCCGAATGAAAGTTTATAAATCTTGTTAGCAATAATGATTTGAATGTATTTATAAATGTATAAGCACTTGGATCATTACTCCGGTAATTGTATGCTCGAACTTGGCCAAAAGTTCTCTATTATGTCAGAATTGAAATATCTAGGCCTCATAATTTTGATGTTTTTGAGGCCAATAACTCCCACCCTTTTAAACTTTTAGAGTGATGATCCAATTTTTAAGGAAGGTACACTTTTTGGTGCCATCTTTTAAATAAATTTTATACCTTCCAATATTTTAATGGCTTTGTTCCAAAACTCGTGATGGGCTGATTTAAGTGTTACTACCTTTCAGATTTTTCCTTTCGATATTTTTGATTTGTGCACGCTCCATTGACACTATCAAACAAGTCGTCAAAAACGATACCGCTGCTGCTGTGTTTTCAGCGTTTTACTTATTGGACTTCCATCTGGATATAGAGCTAAAATTAGAAAAAATACCGATTTAACACATTATAAATTATACAACATAAACTGAAATATTATAAGTAAGCACGACGCAGAAGTATATGATAGTGCTGCTGATACTGACTTGCTCAAAGCACTACAATTCTTCACCTAGAAAAAATAAGCATGTTACAATAATGAAATAACTCTTAAATGGCATGAGACATTAAAATAAGATAGGTAGATTTCTATTTAAAGTCTAAAATAAATATATAATTTCAGAACATTTACCTTCATTTTTTTAATTTTGTCTGGAATTACATGTTGATCCGTCAATTTATGTAATAATCTTGATTCGCCGTGCTTGCAATCAGCATTGTAAACATCTACAATATCATTCCACGTCACTTTCTTTCCCTCGAACATCATATCTTTTGTCAATAAATTGTTTCGAATCCCTTTAAGTAAATGAGGTGGATCGAAAATTACACTTAAGGAGTTTCCATTTAAATGAATGGTGTCATCTGAAGAAAAAAAAAATAACAGTTAAGATTGTGCAAGTTGAACTCACGCACAAAATCAATTTCCCGCACTTAGAAGTATTTACTACAACTTCATCCTATTACTTAATAGATTGCCAGGTCGTTAACTTACCAACTGTCTCTCCAGCACGAAGTTGTTCTCTTTTCGTATCATCTAATAAACTGTTTACAGCAGATTGGAAACTTGATCCTTGATCAGATACAAGGGCAATTGGTTTAAGCCCTATGTCTGTCAGTGCAGATATGATATTTTTAATTATCTCTTTTAATTGCAGGCTTGATGTTGCACCTTCACAAAAGTAAAAGGCGATTGGTTGCTGCCATTTAAAAACAGCACCTCGTAGCATGAATACGAGGGCATGATCTGCAAATTCATTGATTTTGCCATTTAAATCGACAAAACCTACAATGTTGTCTTTGTGAGCAGCATAAGTTAGTGCAGTATCAATGGCCATTTCATCAAATATGACACTACATATTTTTTTTCTGTCATCCCACTTTGCAATCTGAAACATACAATATTTTTACTAGTTATCATAATTATCTTCGTAATGTACTTATAAAGTAAATAATAATATATAAAGGACAAAGTCCAAAATATATAAATCAAAAAATTAAAAATAAAAGTTTATCGATACGATCAATCTGCATGACAAAGGAAACAATAATTTTTGGACCACTAGCAATTTTAACGACCATAATAGTATCACACACAAAAAAAAGATAACAATTTATTATATATAGCCTAAAGATTTTTTGAAAACCTTAATGGAATCAAGAAATCTGAAAAAAATGAGTTGTTTTGATATTCATGTTCAGATCATTGATTCTGGTAATGTAATATTTAAAAAAAAATTGTCTTAGAGATGTGCCAACTCGGAAAAAAATCGACTTGAGTTGAAATCCAGGTAACTCGACTTTAAACTTGTGTTACGCAATTCAAATTAGCTGAACAAAGCTGTGTCAAATTGTCACAAATTATATATACATATTATTTTTGTTATATTATTCTTATAAATGGACATATTATTATCCCTTAGTCATCTTATCTTTAATCATATTACTTTAATGGTATTTGGAATGTACACTTACAATCAATCAATACATGTCAAAAATAGAATCAATATGACATTTATGCACAGACAGACACTATATTTTGCGGAACTAGTGAAAAGATTTTACATTGATCTTAAAGTATCTATAAATGCTGAATATACCTACAACTTTGTTTTATATGTACTATTATTCAACTGTGCACTATTTTAACTTATAATACGGTGAATACTACTAGAAAATCGCTTTCAGTTTGTTTTAGGTTATTGTTACATTCATGTTTTAATTGTTGATTTCTCAGGACTCCATTTAGATGCAGTAAAACTAATAATACTATTGTAATCTATAGATTATAAGGAATAAATCGACATACATTTCATTAAGAATCCTTAACATTTGTGGTGGGCCCATTCTCCATACAAAAATAAATTGTCTCCTTTCATCAAAATCTGTTCAGTAGTTTTTATGAAAGAGTAACAAAGATAGGTACTTACAAACTTTAGCATTTATAATATTAGTAGGAAGTAGGATAATTCAAAAGTTTTACCTGTTTGCTCATGTTTAAAAATTTCTGGATTTATTCCAGTGTCAATATTTAATTGGCTTATCATTTTCTTCAATGTAGTCTTAGAAGCAAAATAAATATTTTTGCAGGAACTTGTATGATTTAGGACCTTGCTTATAAATGGAAAGAGCTATGAGCTTCTCCTCTCTTGTAAACCTCAGGGCCTTTTATTTTTTGTACAGAGTTTAACTTGCATCCACAAAACTTTTGTAGTCAAGGGATTCATGTTTTAGTCAGCTCTTCTAAAGATTTTTCTTTACTAAGGCCAATGCTTTTTGGTTCTACATCTATAATCAATTTGACGTTTTGCCTTTTTATATTTTTATAAAATAGTTGGCACCTGGGAGTTAGTGAGTTGAAATTTTTAATAATCTCCGTTTCACCAACTTTCTTGGTGTTTTACATGATGAACCTGGAATATATTATATAGATTTGTAATTTTGTATGGTGTGTAATAAAGAATATTAAATTAAAAAAAAGATTGTATTTGTCATAATCTTACATATTAAATGCAATAATCTCAGGTACTTTAAATTTTATGGGTACTGTTTTGATTTATAATATTACCTTGTGGTGTATCTTGGCTTGCAGTGCTCAAGATGCAACCACATGAGTACTAGAAGATGCAACAGTGTGTTTCATAGTGGTCAAGTAACTGAGAAAGAAATGGGAAATTATTAATGATGCGATAAATAATTAATGGATGACTGTTAATGAGACTTTAGTGCCTATTCATTTGTTGTTGTTGTGTACAAAAGAATAGTTGCTTTAAAACAACAATTAAAATAAAAAGTCAAAAACAACAGCATATTATGTAAGCTGAAAAATTGGTATTCAAATATAAATTTGTACTCATATCTCAAATATGTAATTTTAATTGCCATTTTCAATATTTATGTTTGCTCTCAGTGTTTCGCCCATTTAGTATTTCCGTACGATAATACATAATCAGTATTTATTACACCATCATACCCTGAATATGAATTCAATCATTTAAATACTACCCGAAAGAAATACACAATAATTATTGTACTTATTATAATCCGGCACTTTCAATATTATAGATACAGTTTTGATTATTATTACCTTGTTGTGTATCTTGGCTTGTAGTGTAAGAAGAGGCAATAGCATGAGTACTAAAAGATGCAATAGGATGTTCCATGGTGGTCAGGGTAACTGAAGAAAAATAAACCAAAAGTTCAATCAATCAATATGCTTTATGGCAGTACATCTACTATCTATATATACTATCAGCATGCTACTTTATTAGATGCACTTTCTGCAAGTTGTGAATATGAATGATCAATATGGCACTTCTTTAAATATAAAAGAAAAACAATAATGTTATATTAAACTATGTTAAATAACAGTTAGGAATGAACAACAAGGCAACCTTATTGCTAACAAGCAATCTTTGCAAGAAAGTCTTAGGGTAGTAAGAAAAATGTAAATCAGAAAAGGTAGAACGTGCCAAAAAAAAAGAATTGGTTAAACAATTAAAACAAATGCACTAATTTTATAATACACAAAATAGCATACAATTACATACATTTATATAGCATATATATATATATAATTATAAACATAATTATATTAAAATGTATATAGATACTTACAACTACTTAGGTATGTACATAACAAGTTTCTACATGGTAACAATAATTTAAATAGATACCTAAGTAGTGTTCCTTAACTAGTTTATACAGTGCAGTTTTAATTTATTACCTTGTGCATCTTGGATTGTACTGCTGGAAGACGCGACAGCGTTTTCTACTGGAGTCAGAGAAGTAACTGAAAAATAAATTAAAAACCAATTTACCTATTGTTACAAAACAGGAGAACAAGAACAGCCTAGGCATTCCACTATTGACTAACTCAACGACCGGGCGGCTACAGATATTCAATACTACATAACATACCACTGACTGTGAGGCGCGCCACTTTACTAGATGCGCTTTCTGCAAGTTGTGAATATGAATGATCAATATGGCGCTTCTTTGCATATTTATGATCAATAGTCATCGTCTTGGAATCAAAAAGAGAATAAATAATTAAAAGGTTGGTTAGCTGTAGGTATATTTATTCCGGTTTTGAAGACTAACCTGTTTCTTTGAAATCTTTTGACGGGTTTCCTGAAAAATTTCCAAGTCAGTAAATAAACTTGATAGGCGTCACACTTGAGACGATTCGTCTTCGGGTTAATAAACTTTGCTCAAAATGTTTATGGCAAACATACATGTTCTTAGTGATTTCACTACTTTTGCCAACGAGGTTACTATAACCTATGCACTGTATCCACCTGTTTCTAATGTCTTTATTTGCCGGTAACTGATGCAATCTAACGTCCTGTCGTAAACTATTGCACTCTGAAACACAACACTTTGAAACATTTTGAAATTTCACCCTGATATTACTTTATTTGTGGATTTAAAGACGATCGAAGAAAGCACTTTTATCAACACGAAATAAGCAATGAGCAATAACCAAAGAGTATAGTAACTGTCCTATACAGGAAAAGAGAGCCCACTCGTGCGAAATCTGTCAACCGAGGAGTACTAGCGCCGTCTGGTGTCGTTTCGCCACAATATAGTGAGAATGTGTGCGTGCGTATAACACATGCACCTCTACATATACACCACTGTTCATGGCGATTCATTACACTTCTAGGATTAATTATCAACAACAAACAGTGAATTAAACATTTGAAACATTTTTAAAGATAACTGCATGGTAACAAAATGCTTCAAATGTTTACTAACAGTCGGTTGTTGATAACTAATCCTAATACATAAAGTGTGATTCGCAATTTGTAAATAGGAATTAACTACGATATTTTTTAACATGAATGGAATTAAACACAAATAATTAGTACATTATTCTATATTTTTGAATTTAAGGAGATAGATAAAGATTTAACCTAGTTTTGACAATACAACACATAAAACTAATATTTTTATTCTAATGTTTATATCATTAATAGATTAATAACACAGCTGTTCATACAAAAATAGTAAACTTTATTATTTTAATAAATGAATCATAACAAACTTTAACATTACAAAATATTAAGCTAATACCATAACGGCAAACTTAAAGGGCTATGAGGCAATCCAAAGCTGTAACCACGCTTGGCAAGTGGGTTTGCAACTGCAGTTATTAGGAAGATCAGTCCATCTGCTGATTTATTTCCCTCTGTCGCCTCTTACGATGACACCCACGGGATGATAATATGGGGTAGTGGATATTCTTAGACCGCCACTATACGGTAATCTAATATTTTTTTACAATAAATGATTCATACACAGCTTTGATATAACAAAATGTTAAACTAATGTCTAACAATAAATTTTCAAAAGACAATATGAAAATAACATTTTTTACAATAAATGATTCATAAACACTTTGTTAATACAAAATAAGAAATATTTTTATAATAACCCTCTCCCCTCTATTGTATATATAAAATGGCCGTCTATAAAATATAACTATATTAAAAAAAAATATACGTGATCGGATAATCAATAAAGGTTCTAAAGGGCTAGATATAGGCCATTACTTATTAATACCATTATTAACACATACACTGCCGTCAGTCATCCCTTAAATGCAGTACTCCGTGCAAAGTGACTGACACGGCAGTATAAGGGTTAATTAATACCTTCCCACTTGGAAAAGGCTTACAATATTTATATTAAAATACCCAATACAAGGACTTCGCTCACTCACATTTAAAAAATGGGGAGGGCACACGGCTCCACAGGCCAACGCCGTGCAGTGAGCGCCAACCAACCAACGCGTTCCGCCCGATGAGGAACTAGAAGTTGGGACTGGAACGTAGTCCACAGCAAAATAAGTGGCGAAAAATAAAAGAGGGCTAGGCCCTTGGTATTCATAACAGCTTTGACAATAGGAAATATGAAAAATATTTGTATAATTAAATAAATGATTCATCTTAACACAGCTTCAACAATCGCCTCATAGAAGAGATATTTACCATAGTTTGTAACTTGGCAAGTGGGTTGCCAACCGCAGCTTTAATTTTAGTCGTTATTAGGAAGACATTGCTGTCCATCTTCTGATTTGTTTCCTCTGTCGCCTCTTAAGACACCTACGGGATGATATGGGGTGGAAATTTTACTGCGCCACATGCATGCAAACAATTCATATAACACAGCATTCATTAATACAAAGTATGAAACTAATATTTTAACAATATTAGTTTCATACTTATAATTTAGTTTCATACTTTGTATTGACTTGACATTGTACAATTCTTAACAGCTTAGACAATACAAATTTTGAAACCAATATTTTTATAATAAGTTATTCTTAACAGCTTTACAATACAAAATAAAAAATAATATTTTTTACAATAAATTATTCTAAACAGCTCTTACAAAACAAAGCATAAAACACAGTTTTGACAATACAAAATATGAAACATATTTTTACAATAAATTATTCTAAACAGGTATAACAAAACCTTCGCTGCAAATGTCATCTTTTTGGTGATCTTCTCAAATGCTACTTGATTACTCATTTTTCTGTATTTGATAGACGAGTCCTAAAATCTTTTATAGTTTTCTAGACTTCTAATTGAAATTTAAGTCTTCTCGCGTGCTTTTATAACAACTTATTATTTTTCAGAGTAGTATCCGATTTCGTCTGTTTATCTGAAAATGTTTAATTTATACATTAGCTTTTTCAAATTGAAATTTAAAATGTAGAAATTTACAATAAATGCTGTAAAATGATTATATTTTAGTATATGATATTCTTATATTAGACTATATTTGCTTCCTACTAAGCAAATTGTAGAAAATATTGTTTGTTACTAAAATATAAGGAATTAAATATTTAAATCAGAAAACCTTATACAGAAAAGATTAGAGGCCTTACATGTGCTAAAACAGCTAGATTAGTTAATTTTAGTCATTTCCGTAGCGTAATATCATATGGAATCTTGCTATGGAGTAATGCGACTGACATTGAAACTATCTTTGTTTTGCAGAAGGGGGCCATAAGAGCGATATATAACTTAGGTCCGAAGAAATTCTTATAGGAAAATTAAAGAAATAAGTATATTAACTTTGGCCTCTCAGTATATATTTACAAAAATTTTATGTATGTACACAAGAACAAACATAGTTTTATTAAAAATAGTGACGTACATTCTGTAAATACTAGAAACAAGCACAAGTTAGTTATACCAGTTACTCGACTCTAAAGAGCCAGGAATTCCTTAATGGGCAATGCACATTAACTCCAACCTAAGCCCCACAAAATATGCAGGCCTTATCTATCAAAAAGTTTAAAATTTTTACTAAGCAAAAATTATTTAACAAAGATTTATTATGCTACTAAAGAGTACATGATTGATAATAACCCCTGGCAATGGGGTGATCACTACCATGCTGTTTCTGTTTTCTGTTTTCATACTAATTGTATACTATAATCAAAAAAAAAGTCCCACTGGGTTTCTTGCTGGTTCCCCCAGGAGAAACGTTTTTTCGGAACCAGTAGTAATAGTAAAAAATTACTTTCAATAAGAATTACTTGTAATTCCTTTGTCTATGATGTTGAACGCTGGTCATGTGGATGCAGATTGGGCGCTGTGAATATTGAAAATTAAAATATTAATTTAATCACAGAATATAGTGACAGATGAAGATTGTTTCATCACTTTAATTCCTGAATCTTATCCAACCCACCTGTCAAATGTGGCAATTGTTATAAATATCATCCTATGAGGCAATCTAAGGGGAAGCCTATATTCAGCAGTGGTTTTAGACATAGATATTTATTCCAACACTTAAATCTACACAAGACACATTACAATTAAAGAAAAAATACTACACTGGATCGAGATGGCAAGTTAGAAAAGGGAGATGGTAATACACTTAAATAGCTACGTAAAACAGTAGTACCATACTGCCCTTTCGCTTGGTTTTGAATTTTTTATTATTATTTCATTGCACAGTAAAGGATGTTATTGCTTTTAAAAGTAGCATTTTCATATTTTTGTTAGAACATGATGAGCAGTATGCATTAAATAGTGGAGAGAAAAAAACAAAAATGTACTAACTAACATATTTTATTTATAAAACTTTATCAGTGATATCAAAAATCACATATTGGTTCTTATTATTTGCCATAACAATTCTTAAAAATAGAAAACTTCTCTAAAAATATACTTTTAGCAAAACTTAAAGACTTAATTATAGAGATCAAAATTATAATGTTTATAATTATAGTGTTATTTGGCACAAAATTATTCTCATTAACATAAACAACATGAAAAAGCTCTTTAACATAAAATTGTTTTCAAAGGACTTCTACAAACAACAAAAAACGTCATTTAAAAGCACCTTAATGAAAAATAATACTTAAACATAATTAAGAATCACTGACAAGTACAACTTTTAGAATCAGTGTAAGCTGGGAGGTTATACCAACTTATGATGTTTCAAAAACTAGCCTACATTTTATCACATTCACCGATCATATCTATTATTATTTCATTACAGTGTTAAATTTTCTTTGCTTTATTCCTCGATTGCTAAATTTTCAACATTATTATTAACACAAAATTTTCCCACAAAAGTCTGCATTTAGCAGATTTACAGATACTGATTTTAAATTATCTTTTTCCTTTTGCCAGTAATGGCTCTTTCAGAAAGTCTAGTACAAGGTTAAGGTATTTCTTTTAATTTGAGTAACTTTTTGAAGTTGGTTGAAAAAGAAATATCTGACATACTGCTCTCTCGGTTACCACGACAGTATAGGCTAATAATATGTAAATAAGTAATAAATGATATATCTAATAATTATCTATCTGATAACCATCAGGTTTTTTTAAGGCGAAAAGGGGGCAAATGAGCATACAGTTTACCTAATGGTAGTATAGTAGTTAGTAAAGTAGTTATCAAGTTTATAAATCTCGTAAGAACATTTTGTACACTTATTATATTGTATAACATATAATATGATTTAAGTGGCCACCCCAAGTACTCAATTCCAAATTACCACCCTATAGAGATTATAAAATAAACAGTTAAAACAGAATTTAATTACCTCTTTCACCACTCAACTTCTTTTCTACAGGTTGAGGCTGATTTGTATGATGTGTCAGGTATGATTAGGAGCATATATTCTTGGGACACCATAGTTGTGTTCTATTTCAAGGAAATTTATGTTTTCCTTAAATACTCCTGAAAAATAATGCAATGGAAATCTATAGAAAACACAAAGATTATTTATAACACCACAACTATTTAATTATAAATATGCTTGACATTGAGTGAAGGCCGTGACAAATTATTGATGAGTAGGTGGATGCCCTAATACCAGCCACGCCCCTAATTCCAGCCTTTTCGACTTTTACTTTGTAAATAAGATTTCTAGTAGTCTTAACTACAAATATTGTCGTTTAAAAAATTCTTTGTAACTAGAGGAAAGTATATTTCAAATATTACCACACAGATATAAATCTAAGTGTTAAATTAAAAATCAAAACATGCACGCAACGGAAAACGCTCATTTTCCTAATTGTTTGACAAGTTATGGTCCCGATAAAATTAAGCATATTTTACATTAGCTCATCTTTAGGCTTTTTGATTTATATAAATATAACTATAGACATAGTAATGCAGCTATTTTTTTTATATTTACAAGTTTTTTGTTTCCCTTTAGTGGAAATTAATGGGGCTGTAATTAGATATAGGAAATGTATGGAGTGCATAATGTTAGCCGTCAGGCTGATATTTGTTTGACGACCTAATAATAGAAGTACCTAATTTCAGCCACGTAATATAAATCAGGATTGTCATAAACTGGAATAAATACCATTAATTAGAACATAACTTATTTTAAAGTTAAGGAATTTATGACCAATTCGTCTATGTCTTAAAATTGGTTTTTAATTTTAAAGATTAGCAAAAGTTGTACTTGCTTTTCCATCAGACATTTGTTATATGTTAAGAACACCTTATATATTTACTTATTTTTTGAGAAAGACAAAAACAAGCAATAAATGTAATGAACTATAACTTAGTAATACTAATTTTATTATAACTTAAGAACATAAATGAAAAACTTATAACAAGGAAAGTGATTCAGGAACATGCTTTGCAGCAGTCAATGGAGGAGGATGTTCAGTGGTGAACTTGTGAAAGGCTGAAATGATGAGGGAGATTTGAATACTTTAATGATAAAATTATAAAAAATCGATGTGCTACATAATTTGCTTAAATCAATTGTTTAGTGTTAAAAGAAAAATGCAACTGCTTAAAGCTAAAATACAGTAAGGTAAGGAGTAAAACATTAAAATAAAATAATTTTTGTCATCTGTCTTAATACATATTCCATGCTTGTGACACAGAGTAAAGAGCTTATGACATGCATGATTCAAAATTAAAAGTTGTTACGAATTTATTTCCGTGCCCATAAAACTTACCTACAATAGGTACCTATAAAAAACTCAAAAGGCATAACCCTATGCTATGCTGGCATTAGGTACATAAAGGACGACATTCAGTACAGGGTGGCTGGAATTTTTTTTGCTTATCGTCGTTTTTAAAATTGTTCTTGAAATAATGATTGTAAATAAATGTTCATTACGTTTTTGGAGAAATAACTTATCGATTAAAATAAATGTATAAAAATATTGAGTGCTAATTAAAATAGCAAGAATTTTTAAAGTTGAAATTGGCATTAAAAGGCCGGTAATAGGGGCATCCACCCTAATTACACTGACCCTTTGTTTCTGTGTGATGAATTTAATATAATTAGAATAGAATATAAATGATTTTCCCCCCTACATACACATTCAATGAATGTGACACCTACATACAGTATCTAATTCTACCATTTAAACATATACATGTTAAATATATTGTTTTTAATTTAAAACTCACCTTCAAGATACAAAGTTGGAACAGCTGTTATGGTTAAACGATGACCTGTAGTTTTGTAATTCGATTCAAAGTGATAATCACATATCTTTTTAGTAGTGAAAATTTTCGTTGGTTCTATTCTATTTCTAATCTATTTCCAACTTTCGACATCCAAATATGGAACATGTCAGCCCGCTTTACGGGATGAGGAAACCTATGCATAAATGCACCTGAAAATGAACATGTTCTATTAGTTTAACAGTGTGAAATTGTAATTGCTACTAACCTTTCCACAATTTGTTTTGATTGTTTTAAAAAGGTTGACCGCAATCGTTGAATTATCAATATGTATAAGTGATAGGTTTTCAAATATTTCTTACCTAATTTGTCGCACCCAAAAACACAAATCTCTTTTCGTGACGACATAGTAAGAACGAAATAACAGTAATGAATGGAATGTAACAAAAATATTAATATAAACAAAGAAAATTATTAGGTTAACAAACTAAATCTCATGATCGTGATGGTGCTCATAGAAAATGGCGCTGCTGATGCTGTTGACCATAGAATATTTGTTGACTTTTGGCGCCATTTTTAATATAATGGCGTCAAACTTTTATCGCGAAACGTCGTAAGAGGGAGCCTGTTTCCATACATTTTAGACTTCAAATTTTTAGTACCAACTTTCCTCCCCCTGGCAATAACGGGTGAGTGACATTGACATCACAAAATGGCGCGCCTTAAGTTTGCGGGGGTGAGGAAGGCTAAAGAGAGGCGCGGAACGTCAGATTCAATTCTTGCAATGTCATTCTATACGAACCATGTTTTTTGTTAGGGCATTACCTGGCGTCATAGATTACTGTATATATACTAGAGATAGATGGGCAACTCAAATTTAATTTTCGTTATTGCGCTGTCTTGGTTAACAGATGGCGCTAAAGTAAAAGTGCTTTAAGCTCGCCCTTTATTTGCACTTAAGAAATTTTATTTTATATACAACCATTAATTACATTGCAGCACTTATACACAAGTGATGCAATGTAATTAACAGTTGTTTATGTTTCTTGTGCTAATTCTTAGTTCCTATTACAAAAAATAAAAACCGGTTATTTTTAAAACGTTTATTGTTTAAAAATTCTTTGCTTAGTTATTGATTAACATTAGATGTGTTAAATTTAACAATATTTGCACAATATAAATTAACTTCTTTATACAATGTCCCTACTGGTTAGTAAGTATCTTATATTACAACGAATAGAATAGAATAATTTTTATTCAACATAGATTATTACATAATACTTATGGAGTAATTTTTTATTTACCACTGGTTCGAAAAATACCTGTCCTGGGAAGAACCAGCGGGACTTTCTTTAAACATTTCACTTTACAATAATTTTCTTTGTACACTTTAAATAAATTTTAATAGTACCAGCATGGTGGCGATCACCTCATTCCCATGGGTTATTTTCATTGATGTATTATTTGACATTATAATAACACTTTTGTACATTTTCCTTTAATCAAACATTTGAACTTGTTTATTGACAAATTTTGTACATTTTCTGGGATTTTGTTGTAAAAGCGTATACATTGCCCCATAAATGAATTACCAATTCTGTTGAGTCTAGTAACTGGTATTACAAGCTTATGTTTTCCTAGTGTTTAAAGTATGAACATCTTTATTCTTATCAAAGCTTTATGTTTTAATGTACATACATCACATTTTTATAAAGATATTGTGATGCCAAAGTTAATATGTATATTTATTTAAATTTTTTTCGAAGGTACTCCTTACAATTTAAGTTATAAATCGCCTGTACGGCTTTCTATCGCAAAACAAATATAACTTCAATGTCAGTCGCATGACCCCAATAGTATTATAGTAATACGAAGAAAAACAGTGGTATCCACAAGACTCAACTCCTTCCTATTTAATATATAATAATTATTCAAATATCAATGTGCTCTACATTGGTATTTCAATCCGCTCCAAAGTTTTGCTCCTCTTCCAAAATTTCATGAATTAGTATCAAATAATTGTTTATAGTGGTGCATCTTTAAATTAAAATAAAAAGATACATTTTTGGAGCAGCGTTATTAATCTTTAAAATATGTACTTGATAACGTTATCATATTTTAGTTACATAACATTTTTTTTAAATATGTGTGTAATAAGTATACTTTTAAAAATACAAACAATTTACAAAAGTGACTTTGTTATGCCCACTATATCATTGTTTATATGTGTGATCTGTATAATATTTCTTTTACAAAATAAGCATTTTATATATTATAACGTACTTACATAATACAACTTTACAAACAATTTGTGAAATTATTATCAATCTTAAAATTGTTGAAAAGAGACTACATAAAGCATCAAAAAGAATACCAAGAAAAAAATATTTAATAAAACTTTGATACCTTTGACTATGCACACCCACATATTCCTGAATATGCAGTTAATTACTTACTTAATGCTTTAGTAAGTACAGTATAACATAAATGTTGTGGAAGATCATACAATTCTAAAGACAAATTGTTGGCATTTTCAATATGTAAGCCTTAAAAGATATAGATTCTTAAGGAAACTGTCCACTTTGTCCTCAAGATGGACATCCTTAAATAAATACTAATTAAACCAGATATAAACCCAATTATATTTAAGTAAATGAAAACAAAGCTTGAGCATATGGAGTGCTTGTGTTTAATGTTTGATGAGATGCTAGTGTTCCCTCACTACATTACAATGCAACTGTCATAGGTTTTAAGACTGGGGATGTTAAGAGTGAAAATATGACGATGAACATGTTTTGGTTTAATGATATAGGTGAAAGCTCATAATAAGCTATCAATTTGTTATAGATTTTGCAAAATGCTACTCTGGCAGTAATTAAAAAAAATACATATAACAAGAGATTTATAACAAACATGATTAAATGGTGTCTATGATCAATTTACAATTAACACCAAAGTAAGCAATAATTAAGTTAATAAGACAAAGGCAGCAATAATGCTTTTGTAATTTAAAATAATAAGCAATTCTCTTTATTTGATCCTAGTTATTGAAAGGGGAAATTTTATTTCAAAAGAATTAAGATTTACACAGCATGACATAGTAGACAGCTAAATGGGAGCATTTATAATTACTCTTAGATATTGATGCGGGAGTAAATGAACTACTGAATGATGGATATGTAAGCTGACAGAAACCTATGGTGCTACATGATAAAATACCTAAAATAAAGAGTTAAGCACAAATTTTAACCAACGTGTATCAGATGTTCTTAGATTTTGTGCAAGTAAGTCTTTACAACTGAAACATATTAATGATTAATGTTAAATAAATACTTGTCTTTAACAACTTTGTTTTCATTTTATTTTCAAAACATTATTAATTGCCCCTAGAGAGCACAGATACTGAAGATATTACTGACTTACTGAAGTTAGTCAATTTGGTTTGATTTTCTTTAATTTCTACAATGTAAGTTTTTATAAAAAGTTTCTAAAACATAATTCAGCACATATATGCCGTGGAAGAAAGTTTTATCTATTACAATGAGTAATCCTCTCACCCCAAGCAAATACATAAACTTTGTAATTTTTCAAGAAAAACACTTTTGCGATTTTCAAAAAACTTTTCATAATGTATTGAAGATATAACAAAAATAATTAAAAACATTTAACCAATGATTCCCCCAAAATGGGATATTTCAAATCATTAAATTGTTAATAAATATCAAATTTTAATTCTTAACATGACAAACATGAAATAGTATGGACCCTTATCATCAATTTGTTGATCAAAATAATTGTACATAGTTCAGACCCTCAAAGATGGCCTAAGAGCTGGTGCAATAATATAAATAAAATATTAATAGGCAGACATATTAGAATCAATAATGATAAAATAAAACACAATAATGACAAATTATGTACCTTGATAAATTATTAGAGGGTATTCTAACTATTTGCACTATTAAAAGAAAATAATTTAGAAATAATTTAAAAAATGTTTTAATAACCTGAAATCAAGGCTAAATTATTATTTTAAAATACCAAAATAGAAATGGTTATCTGTAAAAGCAAAATTTTTTCCATAACATCAAAATTAAGGTATCATAAAATATCTTGCGATTAGTTATCTACTTTTATAAGTCCATAGTGCCGTGATCTTGAATTTGTTTTTACACAATTTTTATAGATCTTGTACGTTTTGTTATAGGAACCTCCATTAAAATAATCAAACAATTGATCAAACAGGAGAAGTATATCTGCCGCATCTTCACATTCTTGTGGCAGTAACTTCTTTTCTGCAAAGAAATAAAATGTTATGAGTACCGTTAAAGTAATAAAGAAGCAATAAAATATTAAATACAAGATAGGCGGGTACTACTTTAATCTTTACTTTGAATTATAATGTTTTGCTAAAATCCCCACAGCTGTAATTAGTTATAACACTACAGCTATATCATACATAAACCATATGCGTGTAATAACCACATCAAGTGACATAGCTTGTAAAATTAATCTTGTAAAATATATGTATTTCTTTTTTACCTTATAAATAAAATCTCAAGGTAATTCTCTCGTATGCAAAAAATCAAGAAAAATTCATGAGGAAATAAAATGGGAATTAAATTCCTAAACCTACAGGAAAATTGTCTCTAAGTTTGTTATCTAAAGTTAATAGATAAACTAAAGTATGAAGCATTTGCTATTAGAAAAAATATAAATGCATAAAATTCATGGACCATCCTTAAGCTTTATGCATTGTTCTCCACAATCTTAAAACACAGAATAAAGAAGAAGGACCTTCTAATCTTCATAAGCCTGATACTACCTTGTTAAAAAAAAGTACCGACTTATTAAAATTCTTACCCTGATAAACAACTGTTATGTAACATCTCATTTGAGGACTGTCCATAGGTTACATCAAAACTTACCTTCCTGCGGCAGTACTGTGAGGAAGGTATTTATGTATGTAAAGCATGAAAATAGTCATTAAGCCCTTATCACTATCTACAATTAGTATGTCTATTGTCTAAAAATTGGGGTGGGTGCTACCATAAAAGTAAGAAATTTACTTATTGTTCTTCCTATTATGATTTGGGTTCTTTTCTGGTGTTTATAGGATGAAAAATCTACTAGAATACAATCAAAGCTGAAATACAATTTGGTTTACAGCTGAATTTCACCAAAACAAAACAATCTTTGCTAGTTATACCATTCTATAGAAAAAATATGAGTACATATATTAACAGTTACATCACAATATCACATATGTCACTAAAACTGTATGAAATTCAGTAAATTAGTTGTTAATTTGCAAAATAGCGTATAATATTCCTGCAATAAGTCAGACAGCTAGATAGGTAAAGTATTTTAATAAGAGAATACATTAATTGCTACTATACATAGCACCAGCATTCATTCCTTCTCGTCCTAAAAGAATTGAACATTTTAGAAAGTCAACAAACTAATACATTCAAAAACTTTTGCCATTATTTGTAATAGAACATTATTATGTAAGATTAATATTAGCGTTCGCATTTGAAATAGTATAAAATAAACAAACAATAATATAAATTCACAATGACATTAGTTAGTGTTGCCAGTGGGAGCTGATATAGGTTGGGATACCAGTAAAAATCTTATTTTTTCCCCCCGAAAGGTTTACAATTCGTGTGATTCGGTCCGTCAATTCATGACTACATAATATACAAACACAGAGGAGGCGTCAACTTCATATAATTTTGATCACAACATCATCTTGCAAACCACACTCTTCTCTTATTACACAATTTCTCTCTGTGTCATTCAGATTCAGCCCTAACATACTCCTTAATGACCGCATTTCTATATGCATTTATTCTACGCTCGTGCTTCTTCTGCCACACCCAACTTTCAGTACCATACATTAAAGTAGGGACTAACACAACATTGTGAATTGCCATACATGCTTTTTTGGACACATTCTGACTTTCCACAATAGAGCGTAGAGCCTCATTTACTCTATTTCCTGCGTTCACTCGTCGTTCTATATCCTTATTCATATCTATCATCCCTGCTAAATCCACATCCCAAATACACAAACTCATCTACTTGCTCGACCAATTCCCCTTCTATTCTTATTTCACATATCGTTTTACTTTCTTCTCCTTCAAAAACAGTAACTTTCGTCTTACTTGCGTTAACTTTCATTCCCCTTTCTTTTAATGACCTGTTCATTAATGTAACCATCATTTGCAACTCGGCCGCCGACGACGCAAGTATGACTTGATCATCGGCGTACAAAAGGCATTTGACGGTTAACTCACCCATTCTTAACCCACATTTTTCAACTTTCAATTTTTCCAAACAACTGTCCATAAATAGGTTGAACAGCCACGGGGAAGCCACACAGCCCCGTCCGACACCTTTATGGATGCCAAACCAGTCCGAGTAGGCCCCGTTGATCCTGATACAAGCACTGGAATCCCTATACAGATATATATAGAGAATATACTTTCAATGCCTGTATCAACCCAGCGCTCAACCCAAATGAGTTCAGTGTTTGCCATAACACATCCCTGTCCACTCTGTCCTGTCCAACCTTTTCCAAGTCCACAAACGCCCAAATACCTTTTCCATCAGTATCTTTCATAACTCTTTCAATTAGTACCTTAGCATACAGTTTTCCCACAATGCTAAGAAGGCTGATACCATGGCAGTTTTTACAGTCCTGTTGCGATCCTTTTCCCTTATATATTGGGATTATCATGGCTTTGCACCAGTCTCCCAGTTCCTGCTTAAGTTCCCAACACAAATTAAACAAGGTGTACAGCAGGTCTGCCACCACTCCCTCCGCATTTCGAGTGATACTCTATCATATCCGGCTGCCTTACCTGCTTCCATTAATTCATCTATACTTATCTCTCTATCTCTTTCCCTTCTTTCGAATTTCTATTTCATTTAATTCAAACATCTGAATATTGTTTAACAAAGTATATATATATATACCTACTTGCACAAATTGTAGAGCTCCTTATACTCGTTGACTAAAAACTTGAGCTGCATGTTTCACCTTCATTTTGGGAATTTTTTAAAATCATTATTTTGTTTATTTTTACATTTTTCTTTTTACATTCATCTTTTAATAATTGTACCTGAAAAAAATATGACAATCAGGTATGCATAAAGAGACCAGATGAAATGATGACAGCATAGACCAGATTGTATTGGAATGTCATGGGTCGGCTCGACCGGGGAGGGCCTCACTCTCACTTAGATAAGTGAGAAGCTTAATGCTGCTGTATTTTATACAGTAAGTGTAGAAGACCAAATGCTCTTTTTACTGGATACAAGGTATTCCATCTTAGTCCTCAGGGGAGACAATGCATCTGCATTTAGATTCTTAATTGAGGATAGATGTAGATGCTACAGTATTCACTTACCATTAGGTAGGCTGTGTGCTCGCATGTCACCCTTATTCTATTTAAAAAATCTCTGGAAATGAGGTGATCCCTACTATGATGTTTTTATTATAATTTATATAAATAATTGTATATTATTTCTTAAATTTAATAAGTATTACGTAATAATTTGTATTAAACAAAAATATTCTATTCTATTCTAAGGATACACCAACTAACATGCATAATATTATAAAAAATTTGTCCCCGTGCCACACTGGAACAGATTTCATGAGGGTAGAACCCATACCTTAGAATTGATAATGCTGGTCCATATCACTATTCAGTTGAATTTGTACTTTGCATTATTGAAAGATTAATTATTGTATTGTATTGTGTTATTGTATTGTATGACGGCTCTGTGGCGCAGTGGCTTAGCAATGAGTTGCTGCGCTGGGGGCCGCGGCTTCGAATCCCACACGGAACAAGTATTTGTATAGCCTGCAAATAATTGTTCTGGGTCTGGATGTTTGTCCTTGTGCAATTTATGTTTGTAAACTGCCTCCACGATACAGGAGAAAATCCTAGTGTGGGAGTAACATTTAAAAAAAAAACTCAAAAAAAAAAGTTATTATATTTAGCCTATCACATTTGTTAATTATCAAAGTTGTAACAAATGTGATGCTGTTTTTTTAATAAAATTGAAGACAAACTTAGTCCAGAATTCAGACTACTATGGTAAATGCCAGAAAGAATATCTTTCCTGATAGATTATATTAAAACCATCTTGCGCCAGAAGTATATATACAGACCAAGAATAGGTTACAGAGATGTGGGCTGATGGGAAGATAAAATATAAAAGAATATAATATAAATTATCATGCAATAAGTTTAGTACTATCTAGTGTCATAATAACTGGAACAATTACTGGAGAGAACCTGAAACAGGAGATGAGCAACAACCCGCTTGCTAATCGTGGCAGCTATGCCAAATAATACTTATAACCTATAAGACAATCTAGTAGTGGACTTTTAATTATTACAGCCCATGCCTTGAACCTTCGATTTTTTAGATTGTGGCTGTTTTCAAGTGAATAAAAACCGTAAAATTATGCGAATACTTTATAAGTACTTACCAAATTGATCACATTTAAAAACACATTGGTTTCGTTACACTCACAGTTTTGCGCAAATCGAATAAACAAAAACAAATCAGGGCCGCAAAAAATATTAATTATTATGAAAGAAAACACATAACACATAAAACGTGCGAGAAATCGGAATAATGTTCAATAAATATTAATATCAATTTAAGGTTAACTATCAGCACAAAATAAATATTAGTTGCTACCAGTAACTAACTAACCGCCACTAACTGCGTAGTGCGCATGGATTATTGCGTATGCATAGACTTAATGTATAAGCGTGCCCTCTAGTGAGATTAAAATTAAATCTAGCCTAGTGTCCCGGAATATAGATGGAAGCACAAAAAAAATATCATTTTGTTCTAAAAATAATGTTCTAAGTTGCATGCCCATGCCTGGCGTGATGCTGGCAGCGCAGCAAACTGCCATTGTGAATTTATTTGGCCTAAAGGCCGAATAATACCAGCACAGACTAGATAGAGAAACTAACGTTTGTGAATACCAGGCCATAAACTTCAAAAAAAAAATTGTGAATTTATTCACGCTTCCCGCCACAGAACACAATTACTCTCCTTCCCGCTAATTGTTTTGTTTCTTGATATTCTAATATTTAATGATAATTCGTTAGTTACTAATATTTTATTATATATAATAGTTTATGTGGTTTTGTGTTGTATTATTTACGTTGAATTGAGCTATTTATTATTCTTCCGGCAAATGATCACATAAACCATTTTCAACGATTTGGTTTTTGTGATATCTTGTCTCCATTGCTAGATAGAATAACTAATAAAAAATATGTCAGATAAGCGTTGCTGTGTCCCCGGATTGTATGTCATCTCGTCTCTAAACAACTTGCATCAAGGGCTTTCTTAGAAGATTTGTCTTAGGCATAATATACTAAGTATGTCTTATTTTAAATGTATCTTCTAAATATTTTAGGCATGTATCCTGTTCTTCACGGATTTCCAAACCCAGAAAACGAAAGTGAACGATTTAGGGTATGGCGGTGATCTACTAGGTCTCGAAAATATGCACATATTCAAGTATCGCCATGTGTGTCACTCACATTGAGAGTAAATAATCTAAGCTCACATTTTGAAGAAAAATTTCAATGGAGAAATAACAGAATCAGCAACATTGCTGTGCCAACTTTGAATATGCCAGGTTTGTCTTTCTAGATTACAGATTAAATAAATATAGAATGAATTAAGAACATAGTATATTACTAATGATATGTTTTGTTTCTTTGTAAAATATGACTGATTAGTAGGTATCTAAATAGCAATAATTTTTACCATGATGCATTCATTAAATGAAGTTGAATAAAATTATATACGATTTATATGTACTATCGGGTTTAAAATTATAATGCATGCGGCTGATAGAAACATGAGGCTTTGATGATCAACCATTAAGCCTAGTTTTCATAAATATTAAGCTTGTGTGGTCATCCCTCTTTTACTACCTTTTTTTAAATTAATTATTATTACAAACACTAGGATTTAATGTTATAAATAAACTGCATAGTGAAATAATACTTTTTGCAAGTAATCACAGATACTGGGCCTATTTTTTATTATTATATAGCAGTTTTTTAATAATTTCAAAGTTAATTCTATTATTTCCTTTTAGCTACATCATCAAATAAATCAGCAGTTATCAAAAGAAAACACATGAAAGAAATTTTGAACCTGGTAAAACTGTCAACATCATCAGGTACTGATATTGATGCTTACCCAAGCATTCTATATATATTTACATAATATCATCATTAAGCACATCACAAGTCCACTGCTGAACATAGTATGTACCCTTTACAAGGGGACTCACATTTAATAATGCAATCAAACATAAAATTTATAAACCTTATGAAGTAAATTTTGTTAGTAAAATTTAAAGTTACAGCCTATATACGTCCCACTGCTGAACACAGGCCTCTCATTTATGAGAGGGTTTTAAGCCAAGGAAGTGTCTGCTCTAATGCATGTAATGGCAAATTACACATGTCTTCGAAATATTGTTAGTGTTTTGTTAAATTATTTTAATAAAAAATTTAGAAAACCCCGAAACAACAAAACGAGCTGATGATCTTCAATTGGCTGAACAGATTTTCTTAATCATAGCTTAGAACACTCTTGATCAAGTGACCTTTTAACAAAAAAAAAAAACTAAATCATCTATCAAATCAACAAGTCCATCTGTTGGCCGGTATGATTTATAACACCAATCTGTTCGCATTGGGGGATAAAAAAGCCTAAAATAGATTGATATATTGAGGACAAGTTATGTGAGAATAGCTCTTACTTTATTTATTTATTTATTTATACACTTTATTGTACTAAAGGTACAAACGGCGGACTTAATGCCATAGCATTTTCTACCAGCCAACCGGAAAGTTAGAGGGAGATGTGTGTACTGCAGTGGGCTAGGATGAAAACCTAAAATTGATAAACACACACACCCCCCACACCCCCACCCCAACATATTCACCCCCACACACACACATTCATACCCCCCCACACACACATACTGATATATTGTTAAAGAGAGACATATGATAATGTATTGATTTTAAGTTGTAGATCCATGAACCGGTGTAGATTTTTATATTCATAAGAGATTTTAACAAGCCAAAATTTTGACTTTGACTTTAAAAATATATTTTCTTAATCAGACTTGTTTCTGTAATTTTGGAAGCTGTGAATGAGAGGAGACAGGTTTTTCTGTCTATGACTTTAATTTAGATTATATATTAACTTAACTCTAATATATTTTTTTTTTTATAGGATAGGGTGACAAACGAGCACACAGTCCACGTGATGGTAAGTGGTTGCTGTGACCCATAGACATCTACATCTATCCTCAATAAAGAATCAAAATGCAGATGCGTTGTCACCCGTGAGGACTAAGATGGAATGCCTCTTTTCCAGTAAAAAGGGTCTCCGGTTCTCTACACTCACCATACGAAACACAGCAGTATTAAGCTGCTATTTTACGTTGGTATTCTGTGAGAGCGTGGTCCTACCCCAGTCGAGCCGACCCATTCGTGCTACAACTATACTATTAATATAGCTGCAGCATGGCTCTGCCACGTATAAAATATTTTATATATTTAATATGAAATGAAATAGTATGCAGTTATATTATAGTTGTATCATGAATGGTAGTCCTACGCCGGTCAAGCTGACCCATTTCCATGCAGCTTAAGGCGCCGTCCTATTGCCATCGCTCGCGCGATGATGCGATGCGATTTCATCGTCCGATGAATCTGCTCGCGCGATTAGAAATCGTGTGTCCTGTTTTGGAGCGATGCGATCACTCTCGAAATGGCTCTTAACAGAGATGCACAGTTTTTGCTGTCGAGCAATATTTCTTTAATAGTGAATAGCATTAAATAAAGAAAACGTACACCACATAATATACTGTATAAAAACAGAAATCGGTGCGGTGAATTTCACAATCGGTATTTCGACGTACGAACGTACGTACGAGCCGAGCGCACGCCGTGGCACGCCGCCCCTCCCTTGCCTCCGCCCCTTGGTCGCGCGAGCGCCATTAGGACATTCAGTACTGATTAGTATGTTTGATCGGACGATCGTCCGATCTATACGATGCGTTGATAATCGCACGACGAAAACTAGACAATTCGGTCGCATCGCAATATCGCACGACCTTCAATAGGCCATTCCACAGATATGAGTATGTTTAAACGCACGGTCGCACGATCATTTTCGTCGGACGCACGCACGATCGCGCGAGCAATGGCAATAGGACGGCGCCTAATGCTGGTGTGTTTCGTATGGCGAGTGTAGAAAAATGGGGACCCATCTTAGTCTTCAGGTGTGACATCACATCTGCATTTTGATTTTTAATCAAGGATAAATGTCGATGTCTATGATGGGCCACAGCGTCCACTTACCATCAGGTCGATCATTGTCACTAGTGCCTGTAAAATCATGTCATGGCTAAAACTATAACAATAATATAAAGCAGCAAAGGAATAATTATAGTAGTGAAACATGTTATTGAAAGAAAATTAACTAATGTTTCAGACCCAGTAACTCCGATGCAAGACCCTGTGATATTAACTAATCCTCTAGTTATAAAGGAAAGGGGTGAAATGTGTTTATGTATGATTTATTTTAATTCAAGAGATGATAACTATTTATATTTCATATTTGATAATATGATATATATTTCATATATTTGTTCTGTCACAGATAATATTTATATATGTATTATTACACTAGCCTAATGGCAGGGTGCGGACCGCAAACTCAAAAGGTCATGGGTTCGAATCCGCCTTTTGACTACTGTCATGATCCAGTCTTAACACTAGCATTTTAAGCTTACCAGGAGTGGTTAAAGGGAATTTTAGTAATGGTAATAGCATTACTAGTATTTAAAAAAGTGTATATTTATTTATATATGTATACATATATTATATATTCATAAATGTAATATATATTTATATATATAATTTTACTTTTTATTATCCCTTTCTATTTAGATTATTACTGCGCCACCTCTTATATGTGTATCTGTTTAGCCTACATAATGGTTGACTGAGAGAGAATGCCCTATGCCATAGGTTCTATGGCATTAAGTCCGCTATATGTACTACTTTGTGCATGTGCATAAATAAATAACTAATTAAAAGAATTTAGATAAGACTAGGTACTAAAATTGACATTATAGTATTGGTCACTAAATATTAAATTATTAGATTCAGGAAGGTCAATTTGCAACAACTAATAAATACTTAATGATGTTTGTGGCGTGTTGCAATAAATGTTTTTATTCTTTCCTTTCTTAAACAATCGGTTTGATTTTATAATTTTTTTCATTTCTAATTTTTAAGGAGGAACATTGGCAGTCAAGAAAAAGACCACACGGGTATTATTTCAGACCAAGGTTGAAAAGAGCTGCTTAAACAAATTATTGCATCTAAAATAAAAATCAGCAAAATGAAAAATAAAATTGCGAAACAGAAAGCTGAGATAAAAGCAGCAAAAAAGTTTGCTACAAATCCTGCAGTTTTAGAAGTTTTAGAAAATTGTTCTAGTTCTGCGAAAATTTTAATGCAGTTACAGTGGCGAGAAAATAAAAATAAAATAAAAAGGACGACGATTTACCCTGCAAGAGAAAATGCTGCTTTGTCTATATTTAAGCAAAGCCCTAAAGGATACCGATTTTTTAGAAAAATATTTATTTTGCCTGCCCCTCAAACTCTCATTAAACTCATACAGAAGAGTAACCTCCAACCAGGAGTTAATAAAAATATTTTTTTACAGTTAAAAAATAAAGCACAAACTATGAACACAGAACAAAAATTATGTATTCTATTATTTGATGAAATGATGTTGAAAGCTCATGTTACATTTAATGAGAGAAAAAATAAAGTAATAGGGTTTGTTGATAATGGACAGCAAAGAAAGCCAGAGTATGCAGATCATGCTCAAGTGTTCATGATTCGTGGGCTAATCCACAATTATAAACAGACTGTGTCTTATTGATGAATGAAACTTTTGGGGCAATTATTTGAGAAGAGGAGAAACTCCTAAAGATAATATTATGTTAATAAATAATACTAAGATTATTCCTCTGTATGACCCTCCACATCTTAAAGGCATAAGAAATAATTTACTAACAAAAAATTTAAGTTTCACCATAGAAGGCGTGACCAAAACCGTCAAATGGTCTCATTTGCAACTTTTATACAAAGAAGATCTGGGGTATAAAGGAATACGACTAATTCCAAAACTAACAGAAGCCCATATCAACCCAGAAAAATTAAACAAAATGAAAGTCAAGTATGCTGCACAGATTTTCAGTCGCACTGTATCTTCAAATATGGGATACGTAGCAGGTATAGTCAATGTATTTTGTTCATTTACCCTAAAATAAACATTTTGTTTTACAGATAAGGGTATCCTTCCAGAAGAGTGCAAAGACACTGCTGATCTGCTGCTTTTTATGGATAATATTTTCGACTCAGTTAATGGCAGTTTTAAAAAGAAAAGACATGCCAAAACTCTACTTGGACCTGCAAGACCTCACTCCATACATCACAAAACATGGATGGATGCCAAAAAAGTTTTTGCGTCTATGAAATTTATATCTTCCACTGGGAGGGATGAATCTATTCCAACTGTGACCAATTGGGTGTGGACACTAGAAGGGATCGAAGTTTTATTAAAAAAATTGGAAATTGATTTTGGAATTTCATCAGTGTGTTTGCGTCATCTAAATTAGGACCCACTGGAAAATTTCTTTGGTGCGGTTAGAAGCCATGGGTGCCGCAATATTAATCCAACTTGTGACCAATTTGAGTCGGCTTTTGCTACCCTTTTGATTAATAATTTAAGTAGTGTCCACACTCATGGTAAAAACTGCGAGCTAGATTATTGTAATGCTTTGCACACTCTCATTGTTAATGAAAACTTAGAGGCATCGTCAACCTGCACATTTGATTTCACAAACATTTTAGGAATAAACTACACACCAATTACAATGAAACTAAATAACCCCCATATAATTGCGCCATTACAATATGTTAGTGGATATTTCTTAAAAAAGCAAAAACTCAAATTTTTAAACATTGTATTAACTGTAAATATGACCCTAACTTCTGAAGATGAAATAGAATACATAAAATACAGAGAATATGCAGGTGGACGATGACTTTGTACTCCCAGCAATAATTTGATTCAGTCAATTTCAAATATGCAGGGTATAATCAATCATATTTCAAAGGACAATTTTGAAAATGATCAGTTAAAGGAAATAATCAAAACAAGCATATATACTTTAATTGATTTTGAAAATAAATTAGTTGATTATTTAATTAATATTGTGATGCATTGTCTGATTTTTAATAGTTGTAAAAATATTAATAGAATAAAAGCTGGGAGAAAAGAAGTAGATGATGATGAAAACTATTTCCAAACTAAAGCCAAAAAGTTAAGAAGTAAACTTTTAAAAAGAAAGAAATAATATATATTTTTTAATTTAAGATCCTGGTTGCTACCAGAAGAGTTAAATATTTAATTACTGTTACAAAATTGATTTATTCGTGCGTTTTAAACAAATTTATCAATGATATGTAATAATAGATACGCTTAAATTGAACCACCGAGTTATAAAAGTAAAATTAAAGAATCTTATTTTTTTGTACAAAAGTTGCAAAAATATTTTTATAATTAGGAAATAAATCGTTATTAAATGGGTTAAATATTTGCTTATATTGCATGAGTCTATAGAAGGTATGTATAAGTCCATTTCTAAAGATTGGTGATACTATGGGAATATTTGGCAACCGCAGCGTTTTTCTTTTTGAAGAGGCTGCTACCCATCTCATGTTTTAGTTTATCTCTGTCGCTTCTTACGACACCCACGAGATGATATTGAGTAGTGAATTCTCTTACGCCGTCATTACACTACAAGGTACAATACAGCACGTTATTATTTCTAATACATATTTTATAAAAAAAATGTGTTAGAAATAATGCAAACAAGCATAATTTATTTTGAGCTTTAAATTATTTGATATATTATATAATTTAAGTCGTCTTCATTGCTAACATACTGCTTGAATATTTGTTTCCAAATATTCATTATTGATTGCTTGAATATTTGTTTTTATCAATATTTAATTCGATTTTAATGGAGCAATATCCAGAATTACTTACTTGATTAGTTAGTTAGCAATTGTTTTAAAATTCATTTCAAAAATAAAATTGAGGTATCATTTCAAAAATTTATAAATTTCATTCATTCATTTCAACTCAATTTTATTATCATTTCCATTTCAAGTTAGTTAATCTTAAAAGATTAATTATAACTAATAATATAAATATGGTAACTAATAGCAATTGATTTAAAATTCATTTCAAAAATAAAGTTGAATTTTTGAAATGATACCTCAATTTTATTATCATTTCCATTTCAAGTTAGTTAATCTTAAAAGATTAACTAACTTGAAAGAACAATAATGCAGAATTGCTTACTTGATTAGCAATTGATTTATTATTCATTTCAATTCCAAATGATCTCAATTTGGTCTCTTGACGCATTTTAAATTATATGTATAATTGAAGAAGTTGTATTTTTAATTTTGTTCTTACCTTTGTTTCAGGCTTTTCACTTATCTGGGATTACGATCATCTTGGCGATTGATTAATTTCTATATTCAAGTTGAAGAAATGTACTGATAATAATTATTGTATTTGCGTAATTTTTTTAATAAATCTTGTAAACATTATGTTGGAGTTTTATTTTGATTTTAATTATTAATATCTGAGGTAAGACCCATATATACATGGATATATATATATATATATATATATATATATATATATATATATATATATATATATATATATATATATATATATATGCAGCCTATGTATTCATATACTTATAGCTATTGGAATAAAGTTGCTAACTAAGGAAATGAGATGGCGCTAATTATACATTGCCATTTTATAGTTCGAAGATTGGTCTCTATTTCGGTTTATATAAAGGTACTGCTACATATTTATTTATCTATGCTCCTCACCTCTTGGTAGAGAGTAATTGTGTTCTGTGCTCCTCACTGTTAATTGTAACGCCAAGAGATACGCATACACGGCTCATTTTTTTTGAGGTAAATTATTTTGGTGAAAATGACAAGTTGCGCGATCAAAATTTGCAGAAATTACAAAAGACGTTTACAAATAACTAACAAAATCTCCTACCATCGGTAAGTAACTCAAAACTAATAGTAATTTACGAAAACAAAACTAATAAATTGATAATTTTATTTACAAAATCAACGCGTCGTTTTTTGGTGTTGCCAGTCTTGGATTGCGAATTTCCCCGTATAGTTGTCTTAAAAGCTGATGTATGTTCATTTTTACCCGACTGCACCAGAAGGAGGAAATACATCATGGTGTGTGTATGTATGTGTATGTGGGTATATTTCAAAAATTGTTTGGCTGAGCCTACAGCCTAAACGGATGGACCGATTGTTTTTGTTTTGCAAGCTTCCGCGCAGTCGGGTGTTTTTTATTGAGTCTTAAATATTTTTTTCTTTATTTTTTCTCTTTGTTATTTGTATTACTAAATAGTATTGTATAATAATTGTCAAAATCGAATGTGACCATTTGGATACATGGTTTTAGGATACCTATTGATCCTATAATTAGAAGTCGATGGGTGGACATAATAAGAAAAAGAGAAAATATTTCGGATGAAAACGGAGGAAATGTGTCTCGATTTTTAGATGATTCTTCATTATCTGAATATACACAACAGATCGTTGGTTACATTTCAGGTTGTGTTGTGAGATGTCTGCGTAGACAAATCAAATGTACTGCATGCATTGAATGTTTGTTTTCAAATGAAAAGCATGAATACCATAAACTAGTTAGCGCACGGGATGAAGGCGGATTGATTTATGCTTCAAGGGATGTATATTCTATATTATGTAAGACTTCGGAGACAGTAATCAGAAAGTTTCTTAGACAAAATTTTATAATGACTAGGCCTACTTACACAAAAATTTTATCTTGTATATTAAATCAATTTATTGGTCATAAAAATACTTATTTTAAAGTTGAAACTGAACACGCGTGTGGTTCTCTTCACCAAGTGAACCTAATAAGACTGGTCGCCGAAAAATATTTGACCATACGCTGTTATCATATAGCTAAATTAGATGATGTAAAAAGTGATGCAACCTCAAAACGCAAATTATTTAAAAAAAAACAAGTTCAAAGAGAGGGCCATTAAATGAGTAGTTACAAACATTTAATGGTAAATAATGATAGGTTGAAAATAGAAGAGACTACTGTGTTCTTAGGGGTGACTGTGTTCAATGGGGCACTCATATATCAACTCTTGCTGGCACACAACAATGCAGGACGGAATAATTCTTCTTAAAAGGATCTATTGAACTGTAGAAACTCTATGGGTAAAATATTACGGTAAAGGGTACCTGCGGGATAAATTATTTAACTATGACTCAGGCGAAGCCGCCGGCCAACCACTAGTATGTTTATAAGTCGATACCATACATTAAACAATAAAACATATTTTGTAAATGCGTAATTGATTTTTATTTGATTATATTTTTCTTTACAAAAAAAAATTAGATTCTAACTCAACAGACAACTAAACACAAAATTGAAAGCACCATATTAAAATATAATTTATGATTTTATTAACATGACATAATTTTACAGTTTTTCCCCATTTTATCGGGATAGATTTATTAGCTGGTATCTCCCAAATACATATGACGCTGGTGTAAGCTATAGTTATTTATTATGTCGCCATAGCAACCGCTAAGCGTGTGTGCGTGCCTCACACGCAAACGCGCTTGTAAAAACTGGTCTGTTTTTGTTTTGTTGCATCGCTCAGTGCGTGACGCGTTATCTAGAGAGTAAATAATCTAAGCTAACGGACTTCTTTCATGAAAATGAGTTATTTTAAACCACAATATTTTAAGCCTTAGACTATCAATAAACTACTTTTAATAATAACACGGATCTCGTCCTAACATAGTTTCGTATATTTTCCGCTGTACTATTTTATTAACGCACTCTAATTTAAACAAGAGCCTAATTATAAACTACTTTTTATAATAAGACGGAATTTGTATGTTTATCATAAAACTGCAAATACCACAAATTTTTTAAAACCAGAAAAAATGGCACTCAGAAAACCTTAATAAAAATGAAGACGGAACTGAATTTTTATAACTAAACTAGCTGTTACCCGCGGCTTCGCCCGCATGGTCACTGGGAAATGAGCTATCCATTGCTTTTTGAATTGAAAGAAAACTGAGTTTTATAGATTTGTCAGAGATGCAGCCATTAAAAGGAAACTGAGCAAAATTGATTCGTCAGCCTATTTAAATGTTTTGAAACGCAGCGTATAGGAAAGCATGAAAATAGCCTGTTTATTCCAAATGGAAATGGGATATTTTTTAATTAAAGGAAACTGAGCATAATTATCCGTCAGGGATGCAGACTTTTGAAAAGAAACTGAGCTAAATTGATTCGTCAGAGATGCAGTTTTCTGAATTGAAAGGAAACTGAGCCAAATAAAAGATTCGTCAGAGATGCAGCCTTTTGAGTTGAAAGGAAACTGAGCTTAATAGGTCCGTCAGAGGTGCAGCATTTGGAATTGAAAAGAAACTGAGCTAAATAGGAAATTTTGAATTGAAAGGGAAGATCTGTGGGAATTCTGATTAATTGATTGTGGGAATTTTGGAAAAAAAACTAACTGAACACTATTTTAAGACGCTACTGTACACAATGTTATATGTTATTCCATTCGTGGAAAGAATGTGGAGATTCTGGGCATTTGACACACGCGAACATGCTACATACAGCTGACCATGAGAGAAGCACGGTTTTTCTAAGTTGACCCCCGCTACCTGTAACGTTTGCCCTTGCGCTTTATTAATTGTCATTGGAAAACTGAGCTTAATAGGGAACTGCAACCTTTTGAATTGAAAAGGAAGATCTGTGGGAATTATAGGGATCCGTGGTATAATAACATTTTCACCTTTTCCTACGCCTGTCAAAATTGTAGCACCGATTATGTTCCGTCCAAGATGTGTCACATTACATAACCGAGGAGCATCTAAATTTCGCATTAGCATGACTGGGACGCCTAATTTTAATTGAAGCTTATGTGAGGGCACACCTGACAACTCTAGAGAATTTAGAAACTCTACGGGATATGAAGTGCTCTGTTCTGTGTCCATAACTGTGTCTACTGACAAATACTCTGTTATTTCTCCTGCTACTTCGCTTAATATATCTGAATTTATTTTGTTAACGCTCTCATTTTTTGGTGCAAGATTCGCCCTTTCACATAACCATTTGTCTTCATGCATGTTGTTCGTTAAATCTGAATAAACGCTCGCAATTAATTCGGAATGACTCTGTACTAAATTACAAAAATCTCTCGTCAATTTAACGCAGCCCTCAGCATCCGTTTCCAACCGCCCATCGCCAATTTTTAATAGTGTGTCAGCATAGTTTCCAGCATTGATATCATTATACAAATGCACTCTCATATTCGTAGTTAAACTGAATTTTGTCACCTTGTTCCATAAAATAGACGACTTGAGGCATGCTTTAATTTCATCTGCAGGTGTGCCGTTTTGAATGACAGGTAAAGTTTGGCGAAAGTCACCAGCCAGTAAATCACCATTCCTCCCATTACATCGGTATTGCTGCGCAAATCCTGGAGCGTTCGATTTAGTGCTTCTACAGCTTTTTTATGCGGCATTGTACTTTCGTCCCACACTAAAAGTTTGCATTGTCGTAGCATTATACCTCGTGCACTATTTTTGCTAAAGTTGCAGATCGGCGATTCTTCCTGGGCTAGATTTAGAGGAGTTTAAACAGAATGTGCAGTGCGGCCCCGCTTAGCAGCGTGGCGGCTATACCGGAGGAAGCTACAGCCACAGCAATGTTTTTATCTTTCCGTACTTGCGCTAATAATAAATTTAACAAAATGTCTTCCCAGTTCCTCCAGGGGCATCTAAAAGAAAAGTGCACCATTTCCAGATTCAATTTGTCCTAATACTTTGTCAAAAACTCGTTTTTGTTCGGGAAGCAAGCGGGTACAAATTCGGCTACTTGCTGCAAAGCTGGTATATCGTAGTTTGTTTCACGTATAATTTCATCACTTAGTTCATTTTCGGTTGTTCGCTGAGGGCTTATCATTCCAAAGTCGCTTAATTTTTTGCCTACCATTGCCATTACTTTATCTTCAATTTTTCCAAGTGCTACATTATAAATGTGTTCATTGTATGTCATGTTTGCGTGTGTCTGCTGTAACCTTCGCAAAATATCCTCCGCCATGTACTCTTTATATTTGTCCCACAATTTATGTGCATTAGATAGCCCGCAAGATGATATGAGAGTTGCATAAAGATCCCTAATTTTGGCTGGTGACTGGCACTGCACAGCTTCCTCCATGGTTTCATCCCAGTGATTATCGTTTTCTAAAAGATGCAGAGCTTCACATGCTTCTCTATAAGTTGCGCATTCCTGACCGTTGACAGTTTTAAGGTCTTTATATCCTGTAGGACCCCGAACATGGTGCAGCAGCAATCGTAAACAGAAACATTCAAAATTAGTTACATGGACGGTATACACACGACCAAGGGTATCTGATGACTTTACACCGGGCAAATTTGCAACAGGCGCGCCTTGAATACGGCGTTTCCACTCCTTCCTAGATGTGTTCCAAGTATAATAACGGGGGACTTCAGAATATAACAACGTTTTTGCAAAGGGGTCGGTTTGACAAAGTTGAAAGAAGGCTGTTAGTGTAGTTTTGGCGGTGATGCAATTCTTTCTTGGAAATTTCTTTCGGTGAAATATACGCTCTCCATTTTCTAAGTGCACAGCAAGGTGAGTAACTTTTGGGTGCCTTTCGTGTAAGGAAGCCAAGGAGACGCCACGCTGCCTCGTTACTGCTGACATAACGCCCTGCTTGAAAGGTCTGTACTTCATTAACGGGATTTGCCTCACCTTCACTCCTGAGATTAAATATTGCTTGGTCGCTTCCTTTATTTATGTACTTACAGATATACTTGATTGCGCGGACAGAGCTACATGCTTCTACATTAATGTGGGCATTAAACATTTTACATAGAATGGGCGAATACGGGACAATTTAGCTGTTGTCTAAGGTTTCGAACATTCCAGAGCGAGATTTGATTGTAACTTTCCTGCCACCATCTTCGGGAGCTCTGCGTCTGTATAAAGGGTAGCCATTGTCATTGTGCACTGTTTCTTTTAATAGCTGTTTAGGGAATTTCTTTGTACATTTTCCTTCTTTCATACATGGCGATATTGAATTTCGTGCTCCACATGGACCGTGAATCATATTTCGGACGATGGTATCATACAATTCTTTATCTTGCTCAGGATCCGGAATCTCGGCGCTTATTATGTCGTCTATTTGGCTGGGCCGCAACTTCTCTTTAAGCCATATTAGAATGTGGGCATGCGGTAATCCTCTTTTTTGCCATTCAATTGAATACATGAAGCACTGCACCTCTCCGAAAATTTTCCTTTGTTAATTACATACATTGATTTTTGTACTTTTAATCTAAATACTCTAGCAACTAAATCGTGTCTGTCAGTACTTTTTTGGCCCGGCATTAGCTCCTCGGTTATTTCTTTCCATGTGGGATTGCAAGTAAAAGTAACAAAAAGATCAGGTCTTCCGTAAGTTCGTACATAGGCGAATGCGTCTTGTGTGTACTCATGTAGGTAGCGGGGACTGTTAACGAATGATGAGGGCAGAATTACCATTTTACCTAAATCTCTGGGGTTTACATTGGCGTCGCTAGAAACTGCATAATTTTCAACACGCAGCTTTTTTTGATTTAAAAATATATAACGGAGACGTTCACTTTCTACCTTCACATACATCTCTACCAAAAATTGATGAAATAATTGTCTACACCGGGCTAAGAGGTTAAAATCACAGACTAGATAGAGAAACTAACGTTGTTAAAATCATTTTCTCGCAACATCATATGATACGCATAAAAATCCATACATGATACTTTTTTGTTCGGAGTAGGCTCCTTTGTGACCGGGTTAATGAGCGGAATTTGAAAATGATAACCCTCTTGTACTTTGCAATAAATCAATGGGTATTGCAGAGCGTCATAAAACTTGTGTGTATCGGCTTCCCGTTGCAACGTATCATCACGTGCTCGCAAGACAATGTCTCGTGAAGAAAATTGATCACCACTAATTACGGCTGCTATTTCGTTTATCAAAGGTGCATTGTAGCGCCTTTCATGAGGCCCTCGAGGGGTCCCATCTGCGTGAATGACGACTTTATAATCCTCTTCAGGTAGGTTTTCTAAAGCAGTTTTAAATGTTTTGACTAAAATGTTACGTTCATGCAAGAATCTTTGAATTTTGAACACTGTGTCTCTCAACTCCCTGGATAAATTGGCAGCGACGGTCTACCTCAATTTTTCGTCACCCATAAAATATACTTGTAAAATTTATGCTGTTCGTTTTAGCTGGAAAAAGTGAACCTATTCTATGATAAATTTGCCCTTGCACCGTAAATGTAGGCGAAAATCCGGCATTATTATTTCCTGTCAACTCCGAAGGACGTCATTTGAAAGCATGAGTTATATTTCCGGATCCTGTTTAAAAGCGCCGTGACTCATTAGCATCATCTAAAAGAGAGTTTTCAAAGGTTCTTCTGGTTCCCCAAGTAACGGAAGAGACACTTTGCCATTGGAACAGCACATGCCTGCGGTCTCATCTTTCCATTTTAAAGCGCTGCAAAATCGACACGCCTTGTCCATCAGTCCGATAACAACTAACCTGTGATTTTTATAATCAATCAACGGATCATAATTGAATGCTGCGTCATTAAAAACCGACCAATTGTTTCTTTGAAAATTTTATCGTCGTTCAGCTTGGAGCTGTGCATTTGCATCTCTTCGCGCCTGTGTCTGTTCTGGTGTTTCAGATGCCCTTATAGTAGATTGACGTTCAGCTTGCTCAATGAGTCTGTGTTGAGTTTCATCAGGTGTTTCCGCGGCTCTTAAGGCGGCCTGACGTTCCGCTTGTTCGAATAGCCTTTGCTGACTTTGAGCAGGTGTTTCAGTAGCTCTTAAAGTAGATTGACGCTCTGCCTGTTCAAGACGCCTTTTCTGACTTTGATCAGGTGTTTCAGTAGCTCTTAAAGTAGCTTGACTCTCTGCTTGTTCAAGACGCCTTTACTGACATTGAGCAGGTGTTTCAGTAGCTCTTAAAGTAGCTTGACGCTCTGCCTGTTCAAGACGCCTTCGCTGACTTTGAGAAGGTGTTTCAGAAGCTCTTAAAGTAGCTTGACGCTCTGCCTGTTCAAGACGCCTTTCCTGACTTTGAGAAGGTGTTTCGGAAGCTCTTAAAGCAGCCTGATGCTCTGCCTGTTCAAGACGCCTTTGCTGACGTTGAGAAGGTGTCTCAGATGCTCTAAAAGCAGCCTAACGCTCTGCTTGTTCTTGCCTTCTCAGTTCAGCATCTTCTAAAGATTCTAGCGATCGAGCTAATCTTTTCGCTTGTCTTGAGAAGATACTCTTGAAAGGCTGGACTTACGTTTGCGAGGCATTATGAAGTAAGAAAACCTTTTATAAAAAACGTTAAAATACCTAAAGGAATTAAATTTTTAAATATTTTTTTAAAGCAAATCCAAAATATCTAAAAGGAATAAATATTCCTTTTAAATATTTTTTAAAATCAAAACAACAAAACCAATTCAAGACACAACACGAATCGGAAAACGATAGCCGAAAAAAATCGAATCAACTTAAACCAAATCACAAAACAAATCGCAGAAAACCGAAATCGAAAGCAGTAGTCAATATAAATATAACCAACGAAAAAAGAAGTAAGTGTATAGATACCGTATACACTATCTATACTATTAATATTCCTTTGAAATATTGTTAAACAACCTAAAACAACGAAAACCAATTCACGATTCTAAATAAACAAAATCCAAAATCAAAGCCAGAGTCTAAATATGTATAAAGGAATACCAACCAAATCAACAAAACCGATCCAAGAAAATACACAAATCCGAAAATGAAAGCCAATATAAATCCATTCAACCTTAACCAAATCACAAAGCAAATAACAAACAACCGAAATCGAAAGCAGGTAGTCGAATAAGCTACGAAATAGAAACAATTTAAGCGTATAGGTACCGTATGCACTATAAGTTGACGCGCGGCTCAACGGCGGGAGTTAAGTACATGTCAGAAACATTTCGTTACCGCGTTTTAAAAACCTAGTAACGACATCTAGCGGAATCAATTTAAACTATGTATACGTTAGTTAATAAAAATTCTTAGTTAGTTCTCAAAAATTTTTTTTCTTATAATTTTGCACAATTTTTCTTATTGTAATACCGATTCATTCATAACCACATATAAGAACTGTATTCATTTCCGTTCAATAAATATTACTAAGGCTTATTAATAAGGCTTACTAAGAACTGTTTCTACCATTGTTAAGTAATAGTTAAGGGTGAAAGCGTGACAGGTGGTGATAGTATTTCTGATCCATACTTATAATCACGCCTGTAACCCTTGCGGGGTAGGCAGAGCATAAATGGATTACTTAATATCGTCTGCGAGGTTGTCGCCTATTCTGTGAATTACGATGCACCAAAACGTTTGAAGAAAACCAGCTGGTGAATTTTATGTTTTTATCGCTCTTCCCGGTCCTGCGTGGAAAAATACAGATCCATACATTTTTATCTTAATTTTGGTAAAAAGACATAATAATCCAGATATTCTGACCTTCTGTGTTCGTCCATCGTACCGTCGTCCGTCTTGTAGTATGACGGTGGCGCCACCTAGCTGAATTTAATTTTGCAACATATTCGATTTTCCCACGGGAATGATATGTTTTTCCGCTGAAAAAAGTAGCCTATGCCACTCTACAGCCACCGAACTATCCCCATACAAATAATCATGCCATGCCGACGCTCTGTTGCGACGTGAAAGAAGGACAAACTTGTGCAACATATTCGATTTTCCCACGGGAATGAGATGTTTTTCCGCGGAAAAAAGTAGCTTATGTCACTCTACAGCCACCGAACTATCCCCATACAAAAAATCATGCCATGCCGATGCTCTGTTGCGACGTGAAAGAAGGACAAACAAACAAACAAACACACTTTCGCATTTATAATATTAGTATGGAATATGGATTATCACAATGTTGCATTGAAATGACTGACTGAAATATGTATTAAGAGGAATCGATTTGGCGACAAGATGATTGCGTCGTACAGCGTTCTTATTATATTTAGTTAAGGAGCGTGCTTCGTCCTCAAGATTAGTAACTGGAACTTAAGATATTGAGAGCTAGAACAGGAAATATCAAAGTCCGTTTAGGGAGGGTAAGATTACTCTGTATTTACTTGCCATCAAAGATGTGATAAATACGTGCCCGGTATTATTTGTACTGTATATTACACATTTAATAGCTTACCATATTACAAGGAGGAAAATTTTTAAGCAAAAGTTAGCTTCGTTTACCCTGAAAATCAATTGACGATTAAAAAAAACAGTCTTTATGAATAATATAACTGTACGTGGTAGAGCCATGCTGCAGCTATATTAGTAGTATAGTTGTAGCACGAATGGGTCGGCTCGACCTGGGAAGGACCACGCTCTCGCAGAATACTAGCGTAAAATAGCAGCTTAACACTGCTGTGTTTCATATGGTGAGTGTAGAGAACCGGAGACCCTTTTAACTGGAAAAGAGGCATTCCATCTTAGTCCTCACGGGTGACAACGCATCTGCATTTTATTCGTAATTAAGGATAGATTTAGATGTCTATGGGTCACAGCAACCACTTACCATCAAGTGGACTGTGTGCTCGTTTGTCACCTTATCCTATAAAAAAAATAAAAATAAAGATATCAATAATTATATCCTCCATACACAGGGGGGGTGGCCATTTTGGAAATTTGACACGTCTAGAGGATTCTTCTTTCACAATTAACATTTTGATTTTGTTTTGTATGAAACTCACACATAAAATTTATATTTATGTAATCTTTTTGAATTATTCTATCTGATTATAAAGTCGCAATGTTATATTGTCGCCACAAAAACATTACGTTCTAATGTTAGGTAAAAGTACCATTACAAGTAGCCATTTAAGAGGATAATGATTACGTATTCATTAAATAATACAACTTACTAATCAGCGTTCACTCTTGAGATACAGGTGCGTACGTGATAGGAAGTAGCACCTTCCTCATATGATAAAAGAACCGCGGTTCCAACCCGCCTGTCAACCGTGGCAACTATAGTAATATCCACTCAATGAGGTAATCTACATACGAGGCCTTGCAGTGGACTTTTGATAGGCTATACTTAATGAATGAATAAGCGCGTGAAATAATATCACATTCTTGTTAGACATTGTCCATCATTATCGATATTTCGGCAAAAACACAGCCAGCAGCAAAGCATAGTCCTGAATTGAAATAAAAATCTATTATAAGTCTATTATCATGGGTGGATGTTCGCCATAGTTGCCACGCTTGGCGAGCGGGTTGGCAACCACAGTTTTTTTTATGGACTATTGCTGTTATCAGGTAGATGCTGCTGCCCATCTCCTGCCTGTGTTTCACCGTGTAGGGAAATATTTATTGCAAATATTTATTACAAAAAATAAGATTTACCACGTGCTCGGCGGTGAAGGAAAACATCGTGAGAAAACTGGCATGCCTGAGAAATAAAAAAAATATTTCGAAGACATATTACCTATAACGGTGGTAGAGCCACACAGCAGCTTTTGTTGCACGTATGGGCCGGCTCGAGCCGGGTTAGTACCACGACCTCAGAGAATACCGGCGTGAAGTGGAAGCTCTGCTTTTGCGTTTCGTCTGGTGAGTTCAGGTGACCGGAGGCCCAATTCTCCCCCGGAATTAAATGATAGACTACCCCAGGAGGGTACCAGCACCCCTGGAGAATCCCTCGCTGGGCATCCACGACCATGCTACTCCACTCCTGAGCGTGGGTGCTCAGGCTGCCCCACGTATTCTGGGGTAATTCCGCTCAAAACAATAACTGCTCGGGGCAAACTGAGCAACAAGACCAAGGCGACCCCTGCCACGCTATCCGTGAATTTCTGCAACATTAGGGGACTTCACTCGAACCTAAACGCCGTCCACTACCATCTCGAGACGGCGAAGCCGGCCTTGCTCTTTTTAACCGAGACGCAGGTGTCCTCTCCGGCTGATACTTCGTATCTCTCCTACCCGGGGTACAAAGTGGAACACTCCTTTGTGCCTCGGGCTGGAGTTTGCGTATACGTCAGAGAGGACATCTGTTCTAGACGTCTCGGCAGTCTTGAAGGTTCGGACCTGTCCATCCTTTGGATACGCGTAGATAGCGACGACCACGAGTCTACTCTATACTACTCTATAGGTCCTATAGCGGTAATGCCGAAACAGACCGACTCATCGACCACGTCCAAATGGCTACAGATTCCTTGCTACAACAGGTCCCATCCGCAGAGATCGTGATCGTTGGCGATTTTAACGCCCACCACGCCGAATGGCTCGGTTCACGTTTAACCGATCATGCGGGGAGATCTGTTTATGACTTTGCCTTGGCATATGGTCTGACACAACTGGTTATCAGGTTTCCGTCGATGCCCCTCTCGGCTCTTCGGACCATTGTCTGATCCGGAGTCTGGTGCCACTCACGCTCCCCTCGCGGTTGTGTTCTGCAGGTTGCCGCCGTGTTTGGCATTACAGGTCGGCGGATTGGGACGGAATGCGGTCTTTCTTTGCATCCTACCCATGGGGGCGTGTTTGCTTCTCGCCGGATGATCCCAGCGCTGTTGCTGACTCTGTCGCTGATGTGGTGCTACAGGGAATGGAACTATTTATTCCATCATCTGTGGTACCCATCCGAGGCAGATCTCGGCCTTGGTTTGGTCGCTCCTGTAAGACTGCATTACGCAGTAAGCAGGAGTGCTATCAGGCCTGGGCTGAGGCTTCGGCGGCTCGGGATGTAAACATCAGCATGCTTAAAAAGAAGTATAACTTCGCCTCCAGGTCCCTCAAAAGAGTTATTGCCAAGGCAAAGTCAGAGCACATAGGCAGAATTGGCGAGAAACTAGTTCGCCTTCCTTCGGGAACCCGTGCATTCTGGTCTCTCGCCAAGGCTGTCCAAGGGAATTTCTGTAAGCTATCACTACCATGTCTGCACAGGGAGGACGACTCACTGGCCCACGCCGCAAAAGAGAAAGCTGACCTTTTAGGCTCCCTTTTTGCGTCCAACTCAACACCGGTTCTAACGCGTCTTTTCCGGTACTCCTACTCCCTAGGCGTAGTCCCGAAATCATGGAAGACAGCTTTTGGCCAACCGATCCCTAAAAAAGGCGACCGCTCAGACCCGTCCAACTACAGGCCTATCGCCATCACCCCCTTGTTCTCCAAAATAATGGAGTCTGTTATAAACTGCCAGCTCATGCGGTACCTTGAGGATCACCAGCTGATTAGTGACCGCCAATACGGTTTTCGTCGGGGTCGGTCAGCTGGTGATCTTCTGGTCTACCTGACTCATAGATGGGCGGAGGCAGTAGAGTCCAAGGGGGAGGCATTGGCCGTTAGTTTGGACATAGTGAAGGCCTTCGATCGGGCCTGGCACAAAGCGCTTCTTTCGAAGCTCCCTTCCTATGGGCTTCCCGAGAAATTGTGCAATTGAATCACCAGTTTTCTGGCTGATCGGAGCATCAAGGTCGTAGTAGACGGTGCGTGCTACAAGACTATTAACGCTGGTGTTCCACAAGGCTGCGTGCTATCACCAACGCTGTTTCTTCTGCATATCAATGATATGTTGCAAACCGGTAGCATTCATTGCTATGCGGATGACAGCACTGGTGATGCTCTATACACCGGCCGTGCCAATATTTCTCGGAAAACGTCGCCGAGTACCGGAACAAACTTGTGTCTGAAGTCAAGTCTTTGCTGAACAAAGTTTCGGATTGGGGGCGACTAAATCTAGTCCAGTTTAATCCTCAGAAGACACAAGTTTGCGCGTTTACCGCTAAAAAGAACCCCTTTGTCGTATCTCCTCAGTTTCAAGGCACTCCCCTTGTTTCCTCAGCCAGTATCGGAATCCTTGGCGTCGACATATCGAGTGACGTGCAGTTTCGTGGTCACTTGGAAGAGAAGGCCAAATTGGCCTCTAAAAAGCTTGGCGTGCTCAGCAGAGCGGGACAGTATTTCATGCCGGCACAACACCTGCAACTTTACAAGGCGCAGGTTCGGCCTCACATGGAATACTGTTCCCATCTCTGGGCTGGGGCTCCCCAGTGCCAGCTCCTTACACTTGACCGTATCCAGCGCAGAGCGGCTCGAATCGTCGACGACCGAGTCCTTTCCGATCGGCTCGATTCATTGGCGCTGCGAAGATATGTTGCATCTCTTTGCATTTTCTTTCGCATTTACCACGGGAGTGCTCTGAGGAATTGTTCGGATTAATCCCAGCCGCCAAATTTCACGAACGCACATCGCGGCAGAACTCCCGATACCATCCACACCATCTAGATGATTGGCGGTCCACCACTGTGCGATTTAGAAGATGTTTTCTTCCTCGCACAACTTCCTTGTGGAATAGTTTACCACCAGCGATTTTTCCGGACCGATACGACTTAGGGACCTTCAAGAAAAGAGCCTACTCCTTTTTAAAAGGCCGGCAACGCATCTGCAACTCCTCTGGTTCCCCTGGTGTTGCAGTTGTTCATGGGCGGCGGTAGTCACTTACCATCAGGTGAGCCGCATGCTCGTTGCCCCCTCTCCTATAAAAAAAAACGTGAAGTCGGCCAACACGCATTGAGGCAGTGTGGCGGACACTCCCTTAACCTAAAACCCTCTCAAAAGTGAGAGGAGGCCTGTGTCCAGCAGTGGGACGTATATAGGCTGTAACTTTAACTTTAACTTTAACTTTTAAATATTTATTTAAAAAAATTCAAATAAAATGGAGAATAGATTAAAAAAAAGTATTTCAAATACAAAATAAAAATAGGATATTTTGCATTTTGTATTTATATTATAAATATATGTATTTCAAATAATTCACATTTCTGTAAAGAATGTGTATGTGTCTGTAAACACACTGTATGGTCAGTGTACCTAGCATTTATCGAGGTGTACCAAAACCGTGTGACATACTTACACCCGTGGTTGGATTTTTCCATTTATGGCGTTTACACGCATTGACATGCGCGATTTCGGGTGATATTTGTGTTTTCGCTCTACCAAGAGGCCAAGTCCTCTGTTATTGAGTCGCCAGTTGTTTTGCTGTAGACATTGTCCAGTCCCCAAATTCTTCTCACCCCACCTTGGGAGATGTGGAATGTTTGTGTTGGAGCCTACTGTACAGGGCGCTGGTGTGAGTGGAGCCGACTGAGATTTTTTTTAAATGTGGCAGAGTTAAGCTTCTACTTCAAATACTTGTATATAAATATTGTGTGCCATTTTCAAGAGGGGATTGGATTAATTAACCTGACACAATTGGAAAAGGGGCAAATTAATGTTCTTTTACCTTTTTGATACTCTTCCTCGAGAGTTATACCAGCGTAAAATAGCAGTTTAACGCAGCTATGTTTCGTATGGTGGGTGTTGAGAATCAGAGACCCTTTTTACTGGAAACGAGGCATTCCATCTTAGTCCTCAGGGGTGACAATGTATCTGCATTATGATTCTTCGTTGAGGATAAATGTAGATGTCTATGAGCCACAGCATCCACTTACCATCGGGTGGACTGTGTGCTTGGTTGTCTCCCTTATTTTATAAAAAGACTTTTTTATCAAGATAATTATTGGGCACTATCAAAGGCTTTCGATTGCTTTAATGAACATTTGTCCTTCCATCATCATCATCATGATTACAGCCCTTCATAAGTCCACTGCTGAACATAGGACTGCCACAAAAACCAAGGAATGCCACAAAGCACGGTCCTGAGCCACCTGCATCCATCGACTTCCTGCTTGTCTGACCAGGTCGTCACTCCATCTAATGTGGGTCGCCCTACACTTCGCCTACCGGTACGAGGCTGCCACTCGAGAACCTTTTTTCCCCACCGGTTGTCGGTTCTTCGAGCTATATGGCCGGCCCATTGCCACTTCAGCTTACCAATCCGTTGAGCTATGTCTGTCACTCTAGTTCTACTGCGGATATCCTCATTTCTAAGTTTATCACGCAGAGAAACCCCGAGCATAGCCCTCTCCATAGCACGCTGAACGACCTTGAGCGTCCTCATACGGCCAGCAGTGAAGGACCACGTTTCAGATCCATAAGTCATCACTGGCAACACGCACTGATTGTACAATCTCGTTTTCAGGTTTTGAGGTATACCTGACGAGAAGATGTGTCGTAATTTCCCGAACGCTTCCTGATTTGTCTTTCCAAGAGATAAATAATTTTAAAAGACGGCTTTTATCGAAAGCTCCTTTGATAATGTCAGTATTTATTAGTCTGGGCTCGTAAATTATTACTTATATGTTTAAAATTAATAATTAGCTAAAGTAGGGAACGTTTACTACAACAGAGGGCGTTTGTTACAATGTAAAGACATGTTTTAGGATCGTCTAAAAAAAATGTATTTTATTTTTTATAATTCGGCAATTATAAAAGTACTTACGAAATAAACTCAAATCAAGTCCAGTATATTTTACCTTAGCGAGATGCGCAATATCGCAATGCACAACTCGCCATAATTTTCTTGAAAATACCTTCTTTAAGCCAAAGTTGACGGCTCCGTGGCGCAGTGGCTTAGCAATGAGTTGCTGCGCTAAGGGCCGCGGGTTCGAATCCCGCACGGAACAAGTATTTGTATGGCCTACAAATAATTGTTCCGGGTCTGGATGTTTGTCCTTGTGAAATTTATGTAAGTAAACTGCCCCCACGATACAGGAGAAAATCCTAGTGTGGAGGTAACGTTTTTAAAGATTAACGTTTTTTAAAGATTAAAAGTTTTAGCAGACAAATACTTCATCTCATACGGGCGTATCACATTACACCATAGATTATTGTATACATATATACACTAGATGGAGCCACTTGTTAAATAATAGGTAATTGTTAATCCAGGTCGATAGTACAAATGGGCGTGCCTCAAGGCTCAATTCTCGGCCCCTTTCTGTTTCTTGTATATATTAATGACTTACCTTACTTAGTAGGGGATAACCATAATATTGTATTATTTGCTGATGACACATCATTAATTTTCAAATTAAAACGACAATTATTAAAATATGACGAAGTAAATAATGCTATATCTAAATTAGTAAATTGGTTAAATGTTAATAACTTGCATTTAAATAGCACTAAAACGAAATGTATGAAGTTCATGACTCCAAATGTCATACAATTAAATACTAATGTAATTTTAAATGGGGAGGAACTGAGTTTTGTTGATACCACCATTTTTCTTGGAATAACACTAGACGCGAAGCTTCGATGGAGCCCCCATATATCAAAGTTAGCAAGCAGACTTAGTTCTGCAGCATATGCTGTAAAAAGATTAGGAATCTTACCAGTGTGGAAACAGCTAGATTTATTTACTTTAGCTATTTCCATAGCCTAATGTCGTATGGTATTTTGCTAAGGGGACACGCGACCGACACTGAAATTATATTTGTTTTACAGAAGAGGGCCATAAGAGCAATCTATGATTTAAAACCTAAAGAGTCGCTCCGACAAAAATTTAAGGAAATTAATATATTAACTTTGGCCTCTCAATAGATTTATGAAAATGTAATGTACGTAAACAAAAATAAAAGTAGTTATACAAAAATAAGTGATATTCATTCTGTAAATACTAGGAACAAACACAAGCTAGTACAACAAAACCCCAGAAAATATACAAAATTCGACCTGCTCAAAATTCAAAAACTTTATTAAACATAGTTTCTATAAAAAGGGTTATTATAATATTAAGGAATTTATGGATGATAATAACCCCTGGGAATGAGGTGTTCGCTACCAAGCTATTTCTAATTTGTTTTGTGTGGTTAATTGTGTAACATACATGATTGTAAGCTGTTATTTAAAAAAAAAAGGTTTCTTGCTGGTTTTTCCCAGGCAGAGGTTTTTTTTTCGAACCAGTGGTAATTAAACAAAAGAGTGACTTTCAATAAGTATTATTTATAAATCTATATTGAATAAAAAAGTTTCTGTTTCTGTTTCTGTTTCTGTTCTTGTGGTTGTAAGCGTAATCACTGATCGTGGTTTGTGTTTTTTATGTGTGTGGAACGTGATACCTTCATCAATTGTGATGCGATTTTAATGAGGATGGTCCCATTTAGACAAAAAATTCAAAAGTGGCAAAAGGGGAGATAATTTTTTTAATATAACTATTTAGACGACATTAAGATTGTAATATTTCTTGGTCCACTCATTAGGGCAAATTTTTTTAAAAATATAATGTAAAAGCCAACCTCGAATAACTTAAAAATTAATAAAATAATTTCACATTTTACCCCACGGATTAGTAATCTGAAGTGATTACAGCAAAACAACAATAAAAAAACTGCGGTTGCCAACCCGCTCGCCAAGCGTGGCAACTATGGAAATATACCCCCCATGATTAAAGTTACGAAGAGACGGCCCCCAGTCCCCGGCGGCCTCGCTATTCATGGCTACGGTGGCGACCATGGTAACGGCGGGGTAGGGGTGCTAAGAATCTCCGGTGGAGGTTCAGTTGCCACCTAAGACGACTCGACCTGCCAACATATAACGCACGCACCTTGAGGACTGACGAGAAGATCCTGGAGCTGGAAGAAGAGATAGACAAGTTGCGCTGGAAAATTATAGGATTATCTGAGGTCCGAAGAGAGGAGGAGGACATGGTAATCCTCAAATCCGGTAACTTGTTCTATCACTGGGAGGACGACCATCTGTCCCAAGGAGGTGTCGGACACAAGTCTCTCGTTAACAACGTTGTAAAGATTGAGAGTGTGTCGACGAGGGTTGCATACCTTATACTCAGAATCACCAAACGGTATTCGCTGAAGGTCATACAGGTTTACGCAGCAACCTCGGCACATCCCGATGAGGAGATGGAGGAAATGTATGAGGATATATCTAGAGCCACGCATTCCTCCAAAACCCACTATACGGTCTTAATGGGAGACTTCAAAGCAAAACTAGACACAAGAAAGAACAGTGAGCTCAAGGCAGAGAAATTTGGAATAGGGCAACGGAATCCAAGGGGCCAGCAGCTGGCCGACTTCATGGAGAAAGAGGGACTCTTTATGATGAACTCTTTCTTCCAGAAGCGGCCCTACAGGAAGTGGACCTGGTCGAGCCCCAACGGTTCGACAAAAAATGAGATTGACTTCAATATGACGACCAGACGACAACAGTTCAGTGATGTCTCAGTGATGGCGAGGGTGAAAACTGGCAGCGATCACCGAATGGTGAGAGGCACACTGAACCTAAACGTTAAGTTGGAGAGGTCTCGTCTAATAAAGTCAACACTCCGTCCCCCTCGTGCTCTAATCCAGAGTCCCGAAACCTTTCAGCTCGAGCTACAAAACCGTTTTCAGTGCCTAGAAGATTGCAATGCAGTGGACGATATGAATGAAAAGCTCGTGGAAACTGTCCATACGGTCGGAGCTAAGTTTTGTAAGACCCGCTGCAGAAGAACACAAAAACTCTCCGATCACACTCTTAATCTCATGGTTGTTAGACGGGAGATGAAGCTGCGGTCTTCAGTAGATTTGACAGCATACAGGCAACTGAACAGACAGATCTCCAAATGCATGCGGCGGGACTTACGCAACTTTAATACTGCTCGTATTGAAGAAGCGATCGAGCGAAACCAGGGCTCCAAAGTCTTTGCTAGAGATCTGTCTGTCAGAAAGAGCCAACTGTCAAAGCTGAAGATCGAGTGTGGCAGTGTCGTTTTCTGGACACCTGAGATTTTGAGTGAGATTGAGTGGTTCTATTGGAGCCACACGCAAGTGTAAGTAACGATCCAAGAGCAAGTCTTATCCGACACTATTCCGATGATATTCCGGACGTCAGTCTGAGCGAGATTAGAATGGCCCTCCAGCACCTTAAAAACGGCAAGGCCCCAAGCGAGGATGGAATTACAGCGGAGCTTCTGAAAGCGGGTGGAAAACCGGTACTTGAAGACCTTAATAAGCTCTTTAATTCCGTCCTCCTTGGTGACACTACACCGGAGGCGTGGAGCAGAAGTGCGGTGGTTTTGTTCTCAAGAAAGGCGACAACGCTCTCTTGAAGAACCACAGACTCATTTCCCTTCTGAGCCGCGTCTTCGTGCTGTTTTCGAGAGTCATTACGAATCGTCTCGCACGCAGACTCGACGACTTCCAGCCTCCCCAACAAGCCGGTTTCCGAAAAGGCTTTAGCACCATAGACCACATACATACCCTTCGGTAAATTGTACAGAAATACTTACAATTAAATACGATAATTATACAGAATAATTGTACAGACATCCGAGGAGTACAATTTGCCACTATGTGGCAAATTGTACTCCTCGGATGTCTGGCGTATATGGACTATGAGAAGCCTTTGATTCCGTCGAAATTTGGGCGGTGCTGCTGTCCCTTCAGCGGTGCCATGTTGACTGTCGGTATATCGAAGTGCTGAAGTATTTGTACAGTAGGGCTACGATGGCTATCCGAGTACAGAACCAGAGTACGAAACCTATCCAACTGCAGAGAGGTGTAAGACAGGATGACGTTATATCCCCGAAATTCTTCACCGCTGCATTGGAAGACGTTTTCAAGCTTCTGGACTGGAAAGTTTACGGTATTAACATCAACGGCGAGTACATCACTCACCTTCGATTTGCCGACGATATAGTCCTTATGGCAGAATCGCTGGAGGACCTAAGCACTATGCTCAATGGCCTCAATAGTGCCTACCAACGGATAGGTCTTAAGATTAACATGAACAAATCAAAGATCATGTATAACGTCCATGTCACACCTATGCGGGTAGTTGTTGGGAGCACTAAGCTCGAAGTTGTTGACGAGTATGTTTACTTGGAACAAATAGTCCCACTAGGTAAGTCCAACTTCGACCGAGAGGTCAATCGACGGATTCAACTTGGCTGGTCAGCGTTCGGGAAATTACGGCACATCTTCTCGTCAGGTATACCTCAAAATTTGAAAACGAGACTGTACAAACAGTGCGTGTTGCCAGTCATGACCTATGGAACTGAGACGTGGTCCTTCACTGCTGGCCGGATGAGGAAGCTCAAGGTGGCTCAGCGAGCTATGGAGAGGGCTATGTTCGGAGTTTCTCTGCATGATAATCTTAGAAATGAGGATATCCGCAGTAGAATAGAGTGACCGTCATAGCCCAACGGATTGGTAATCTGAAGTGGCAATGGGCCGGCCATATAGCTCGAAGAACCGACAACCGATGGGGAAAAAAGGTTCTCGAGTGGCAGCCTCGTACCGGCGGACGAAGTGTTGGGCGTCTCCCCACTAGATGGAGTGACGACCTGGAAAGACATGCAGGAAGTCAATGGATGCAGGTGGCTCGGGACCGTGCTTTGTGGCATTCCGTGGGGGAGGCCTATGTTCAGCAGTGGACTTGTGAAGGGCTGTAATGATGATGATGATGATGACTTCCGCACGTATAGATTTGAATACATTTGGATGACAGGCTGCTGTTGATTATTTTTGATTAGACTTGTCACAAAATAATGAGTTTGTGCACTTTTTCTCAATGGTTTGCAATATTTGAGTAAGTTGTTGAATATTAGTACTAACACACGTGCGTTTTATAACTAACGTCCATAACAGGGTTGTGAGTTTGTAAATTTGGGTTTAAAACTGGCTAATTGGGTGACAATTTGGATTTTTATTTCATTATTTATTCTGAACCTTCTCTGCAAAGGAGACAATTTCTTTTTGTACGGAGAATGGGCCAACCTCGAATTTTAGGGAAACTTAATGAAATGTATGTCGATTTATTCCTTATAATCTATAGATTATAAAATTAATATTATATTTACGCGAATACTATATAATTTAATTATGAATTTTGTAGGGTTTAATTTTAATTTATTTAGTTTTAGGTGAAAAATTGATTTAAAGATCATATATAATATTATCGCTCTGAATGACTACTGACGCTCCAGGAAGTATTCAGTTTGCGAACGTAATCAGGATGTCGAGTATGTTGGCTTTAATAGACCGGAAAACCTCGTAAAAGAATTCCGATTGATTTCAATTATAGAGATGATGTCTGGGTTCACTGCCATTACAACGGATATAGAAATAAAAAAAAATAAGTTCAAAATTGAGCTCACTACTGCATGAATTCAAGATAGTAAGCTCTTTTTGCGTAGATCAGAACCCGAATTTATAGTTAAAAGTAAACTGAAGGTAGCCTGGGCTTACTAAGAGGCGATAATTTTTTTTCTATCAAATCTGATGTGGTGACGAGGGCGATCCTGTACGTGTTCACAGACTGCAGACTTCACGGAGCGTTGATTCTTCACATCAGCTATGTGTTTTTACGCGGGTTTTAATTGATCTTTTAGTTTGTCCGATGTAAGAGAGACCACATTCACAATTAAGCTTGTACATTCCTGCATCTTGTAGAGGGATATTGCACTTGGCTGATGGTAAAAACTGATTAATCTTCTTTAGCGGTTCTAAGTGTGTTTTAATGGAAGTTAGCTTCAACATGTAGCCAATCTTCTCAGTGACACCTCTGACATATTATGGCACTACAGCAGGCACACACTCGTTTACTGTAACGTAGGCGCGGGATCCGAAGCTTGTTGTCGTGCAAAACTTGCTTGACGAGTTGGAGCTCGGTTGCCAGGTGTTTACTGTCACAGATCCCTCGTGCTCTCTGAAACAAAGATTTTCGCACGGTAGCTAACAGTGGTGGATGGTGGGGAGAATCACCGTTTAAATATCTGTTGGTATAAGTCTTTTTCTATACACAGTGTGCTCCAAGGTAATTTTTTATAGGATAAAGTGACAAACGAGCACACAGTCCACCTGATGATAAGTGGTTGCTGTGACCCATAGACATCTACATCTATCCTCAATAAAGAATCAAAATGCAGATGCGTTGTCACCCGTGAGGACTAAGATGGAATGCCTCTTTTCCAGTAAAAAGGGTATCCGTTTCTACACTCACCATACGAAACACAGCAGTATTAAGCTGATATTTTACGCTGGTATTCTGTGCGAGCGTGGTCCTTCCCCGGTCGAGCCGACCCATTCGTGCTATAACTATATTACTAATATAACTGCAGCATGGCTCTATTACGTAAATCAGGATTCCGAATAATAGGTTAAAATACGCGATAAAATCCGTAAAACTTAGTTTCATTTAAATGTGCAGTGCGCGCGTAAACATATGGAATCATAGTTTTTTTTTTTTACTAACGTTTGTATCTTAAAGTCAATTTATACTGACAGCCCTGGACCTTAATATTACTTTAATCTTTAATCGCATCCGACATATTTCCAGTGCTGCCATCCCCGACCTTGTGCGTAGTTTGTGTTAGTGTATATAAGTGCAAATCACGTTGGCATATTTCAGTATTGGCTTTACTAGTAATAAATAGAGTTTTGGATTTGAAATCTTTACACTAAATAAACTGTCGAAAAAGATTTAAATTTGTGGCGAAGTGATTTCAGGGCATCGTACGAAAATAAATCGATCGCTAAAGTGCTTAAGGTCGTATCATAATGATTCTGCCGATTGCACTGATTCTCAATAGCTTTGTGTAAGTAATTCTAATACCTTTGTGCAGAGTATTCAGCATTTTGAGTAAATTTAATCACTTGCGGCCGCCCTTTGGATACAATAAAATAAGACCATAATAAGTTTGTCATGCACGCCGAATGTCCCACCCCACTGAATGCTTTTCACCGGAATCTTACTATTAGACTTTATATCCACGCTAATATTTCAAACGTCAAAGTAGCTACTACTACTTCCTTATTTATACTTGGTAAACCTTTAAGTGGTTCAGAAGTGAAAAGGTCTTAATGATTTTTTAAAATATATAATAGTTTTTATAAGGACAAGTATGTACTCGTATTGACAATAAAGTTAACTTGCTTAACGAAAAACAAACAAACGATTCTTTGGTCCAATCCAAATTTCAAACAAGAATAAAGTTAAAAACTAATACTCAATAACAATAAATAAAGCTTTTTATTTTGATTATTTTGCGGTTAGGGATCATTTGCGATAGGCACCTATTTCATTTTCTGAAATTCAAGAGATAGTTTTAGTTTTTAATATCGTTGATTTATAATCCGTTTCAGGTAAGTCTATAGAATCATGTTGGATACCAAACACGATAAGTGTATATCCCATCAAAATATAAATGAAAAAAAACTTGCAATAAAAGGTAAAATCTGCCTTCAAAACTCAAAAAGAATAGATAATTTCACATTCTGAAGTCAGTCCTAAAACATTGTATAGAAAAATTAAAGCCTCTAATTCAGAATGTGAAAATATTTTACTCTTTCGAGGAGACAGAGAAATATCACAATCTCAATGTCGACTAAATATTTAATTAAAAACTTCATTCCCTTTTTTTGAAATATTTAGGGGTGGAATTTTTTCTCCAATTTTATATAAGGCCACCCCTGAATTGTGAACCGATTTTGATGTTCTCTTTTAATAAATCGGTTCACAATTTATAAAAATATAAGTAATAATCAAAATATCAAAAATACAGTCGAATTGAGAACCTCCTCTTTTTCTGAAGTCGGCTAAAAGGGTGTTTTGGTACGCATGACAGTTCGTAATCTATACTGGCGGTCAGCTCCATAACAGTTGATATGAAAATACAACGATCTTGGAACTGCTTGTTTTTGGTGGGATACTATCATTAATTAATACTATACCCTATCATTTACAGCCTATTTATGTCCACTGCTGAACATAGGCCTATCCCATAGATTGTCTCATATGGGAGATATTTGCCATAGTTGTCACGCTTGGCAAGCGGGTTGGCAATCGCAGTTTATTTTTATTTTTAGTCGTTATTAGGAAGACGCTGCTGTCCATCTCCTGATTTGTTTCCCTCTGTCGCCTCTTACGACACCCACGGGATGATATGGGGTAGTGGATATTCTTACACCACCACTGCCCGGCATATCATTAATTAATTAATAATTTTAATAAATATATGACCTTTAATGTTTTTCTTGAATGTACGTTTCATTGTTTTAAATTTTATTTAAATTTAAAATTTAATGATTAAAGCGAGAAAGTGATTGGTGCGCTTAGTTTCAAGCTGTGTAAAATGTACATAGGTACATAATTAAATTAACTGAACCAATAACTTTGCCAACACCAGTCGACTACGAATATCGATCATTCGTAGATTATAAATTTTCCCTTTTCTTGTGCCTAATGATTAATTTAAATACCAAATTTGTTCTAGAAGGTTGACACTCGCCGAACCACCTTCATCCGATACAGAAAAGCAACAGTTGACGCCGAAGGTAATCAATCTTTTTATATTTTATGACATGCATAATGTGAGTAAAATGGGGTTCATAAGATTTTAAAATGATTCTAAACTTAATAGAATATTTACGATTTCGTTTGTTTTTCTTGCTTGCACTCTCCTTGGTTTTCTTCCTTTATCGACGTGGGCCTTTTATTATGGAAAGGATTTGCTGCAAACTTCATAGCTGACTAGCGGATGGCGAGTACCAGGCGTCTCGCACCCGACGCCGGTCTGGTTATTTTAAATCTGGCTCACAAGAGTGGTCTTCCATCTATCGGAGGCCATGAGGTCTTTTTGGCCATTCCCATAGTCATCTCTTACGGACGATATGAGGTTATTAAGAATTCTCTAACGCCCCCATCACATGAAAATTTTCCACTTTACTTCTAGCATTTTCAATTTCAGGACACTTGAAATCTCTGCATACTCTGCACTGTTAAAATGGGTTATAGAGGGAAGTATAAAAAAAATTGTCCACAAATGCCAATCTCGCCTACACGCGGTGCAACCTGCTGGAAAGGGCTCCTGCAACCGCCTGAGAGTGGAAATCCATATGAAAACGCTGAGTAGAAACTCTCATACTATTGACAGGAAACTGCATTGTCAGTGCGAGAATATCGGTTCTGGGCTAACCAACCCGCCCGCCCCGAGTGTCGAGTATGGGCAAATTTCAAATATTCACGATTCACACAAAAACTACTAGACAAATTTTCATGAAATAATACTACACGTGTTTCGCCTCTACACGAGGCATCCACAAGTGAAGTAGACTCTGCGGTGGCTGACCGCTAAGTTACACCCTCCGGAAGCGGGGGAGGGAGGTGGTGAATGCTCATAGCATACCACGCAGCCGGCTGCGTTATGTGGAACTCACTTTGAAGAAGTGTCTTACCCACTAAACACCACCTGGGAACGGCTTTGGCCTGTATGGCTTTTCCGCCGAACCTGAGACGACCTCCCTCGGGGGAGAGAGGCGTGGGGCACAACCATCCGGGGACGGAAGTGCGGGTCAACCAACACAGCCGCAAAGGGCGGCGGTGCCGGAGTGAAGTTGTGGGATTCGCATGAGCGAGAATGCACTCACCGTACGGGGACGGCGAGCACGGTCTGCTAATACAACCGCACGGGGACGGCGGTGCTAGCGGAGGCGGGAAGGGAAGGCCCTCACCGTACGGGGACGGTGAGCGCGGGCGCACAACATAACCGCACGGGGGCGGCTAGCGGAGACGGGAAGGCTCCCACCGTACGGGGACGACACAGTTACACGACCGCACGGGGGCGGCTGTGCTAGCCGAGGCGGGAGGGCACTCACCGTACGGGGACGGTGAGCGTGGACAGCAACACAACTGCACGGGGGCGGTGGCTCTAGCTGCGGCGGGAGGGCACTCTCAACCGTACGGGGACGGGAGCGTGGTCAGCTAACACAACCGCACGGGTGCGACGGCGCTAGCTGAGGGGGACGGGACGGGACTGACGTTCAATTCCTCGACTGAACTGACTGAAGGAGAAGACCCGTACGGAGACGGGTGCTCGGTCAGCTGGCGGACTCCGCTAGCGCACGACCGCACGGGGGCGACGGCGCAAGCGGAATGAGCGGCGTGCTGAAGGAGCTGCCAATTATACAACTCGCTGACGCAACCCCTCCCCGTTTAGGTAGCGAGCGACTACGTCATTCGACCAGTCACTGACGTACGCAGCTGTTTGCTGTAAAATTAACAACAGACGGCTGCGAAACGTCCACCTACCCTCCAACCACGCAACTAATCGCTGGCCACCGCACCATGAGGGTGACAAACGACAACATTGCGAGGCTGTATGGTATTAAGGAGCAGGCTTAAAGATGCTTAAGAAAGGCGAGTTAGAAAAATTTGTTTGTTCATTCAGCAGTGCAACGTTACTATTATTAATTTTAGGGTTCCGTACCCAAAGGGTAACCCTGTAACCCTGTGTACCGGGCCCCTATTACTAAGCCTCCGCTGTCCGTCCGTCCTTCCGTCCATCCGTCCGCCTGTCTGTCAGCGGGCAATATTTCATGATGCGTGATAGGTAGACTGTTGAAATTTTCACAGCATGTGTACTTCTGTTGCCGCTATAACAACAAATAATAAAAATAAATTAAAAATTAAAAATTAAAGGGGGCTCCCTTACTAGAAACGTATTTTACGATGGTACGGAACCCTTCATGCGGAATCCGACTCGCAATTGGCCGGCTTTTTTAATATCTCTAATGTTTCAGCACATACAGTTGTAGCCCTTTATTACAAGTATGTAAGACTTTAATGGAGTGGTCATTGGCTAGGTTGTGTCCAGTGTCGAAGAGATGTTTAGCAAAATGTGATTTATTGAGATTACAATTCCTGTACACGCAATTGAATGACGGTTGGAAGGTCCTTTTCAAACTACATAATTTTATTATGTATCCTGCCCACCTTTGAAGCAGAACAACTTCAATATGATTTTTTTGACCAAATATAGTACGCAGGCAGTAAATGATCTTGTGCGACATAAATGCTGTTTTCAAGATAACGAAGCGTTATTAGAATGTGTAGAAAATTTTAATCTTTAAAACAAGAGTTCTTTTTCGGGAGGTATAAAGAAGACAACTGTGACAGCCCATTTAAATTGCTTACAAGTGTACGGAAGAATTTGGAGGAAAAGATTCCTACAGAACTAAAAAAAACTAAATCTATACAAATAAATAAAATAGAAGTGTCTGTCTGTAATGCAAAAATAACAGTTTTTTACTAAATGCATATGAAAATATATACGGTTCTTATAACAAATACTAAACAATTTTTAAAATGTTTGTCTGCCTGTCTGTTTGTTCCGACCAATTTTAAATATAGGGGAAAATTTTAATTATAGGGGATTTTACATCTACGAACTATTCAAAAGCGGCCGAGCTACTTTTGAATGGTCCTGCTTGTGCCTCGCCCTTTTCTTTTCCAAATTTGGCTGACACAGATATTCTAGGTATTCAAGGAGACCATATTAGGTATGCAGTAATACAAGTGCGCATTTTTTAAAATATTTTGAGTTATCGGGGGTTTGAAAGTGGCTTGATATGGTTTGTATAAATATATACACTGTCGGTGCGTCGTCCTTTTCTGCGACTCCATCGACTCCACCGAGTCAGTAATTTATTCTTGGGCGATATATACGATTTTACAACAAAATCCCAGAAAATATACAAAATTTGACCTCCTCAAATTCAAAAACTTTATTAAAGGGTTACACATTCAATGTCCGACAAGAGATACAATAGTAAGACAATAGCAATGTACCATATGTGGCTCATGGGATAGGGAATGGGTTGAGGAGTATATGGAATGTTAATAACACCTAGGTGATCGCTACCAAGCTATTTCAAATTTTGTTGCGTTGTTAATTGCGTAACATAATATATGATTGTAAGCAGTTATTTTTTTCAAAAAAAGGTCTCGCTGGGTTTCTTGTTGGTTCTTCCAAGGATACAGGTTTTCCGAACCAGAGCTAAATTAAACAAAAGTGTGACTTTCAATAAGTGTTATTTATAATCTATACTGAATAAAAAAGTTTCTATTTCCGTTTTTCTGTTTCTTTTTTGATCTTGGCTGATACACTGGAATGTGTCTAGATTCAGACAACGTCTTTATTATTAAGTGCGGTACATATTATAATGTACTTTGAAACTTACTCAAAACTAAAAGAAATATTTGTGTTGTATGTATATTTTATAAGGTGTTAGTACATTTTTTTCATAACATCTCAACATTGGAAAAAATTTTTTCAGTACGGGAAGTACTCTTCACGCCACCACGGTCTCCCATAATGGAAAATGGGACATTAACAAATGGAAAAAAGGGTGCAAAATTGTCTAGAACTGATGAAGCTTTAAATGAAGTCCCCGATATAATTTTCAGTGACATAGCGCAAGATAAGAAAGTAATGGAGTTGTTGCTCCGAGATATTCAACGAGGTAATCATCTATTGCTAGTCGAGAACCGGGGATTGGAAAATAAAAAAATTGCAGACAGACTATTACAACATTTGAATCGCCCTACGGAATATACACAATTGCACCGCCATACAACGGTACATTCTTTGACAATGCACCCAACTGCCAAAAATGGAACAGTCATTTACGAAGATTCACCACTCGTCAAAGCCGTTAAATATGGCTATCTGTTAGTTGTAGATGAAGCGGACAAAGCGCCAACAACAGTAACAAGTAGCCTAAACACTTTAATGGAAAATGGAGAGATGGTACTGAGCGACGGTAGAAGGATGATTTCCAAGAAAATTTTGAATAGTTCTGGAGGCAAACAATCTGGTATTATTCCTGTGCACGAAGATTTTAGAATGATAATCATGGCTAGTCAAACTGGATTTCCGTTCTTGGACCAAGACTTCTCTACTCTTTTAGGTAATTTTAACGTCGTAATCACCAAATTTTTGTATTTACTTGTAGAATTTGCTATTAGTTGAAGTTGCTATTGGTACTCGAATTGGTGGTAGTAGCAACAGTGTCCTTCGTAGCTTACAAGTTGAGAGATGGTACTTCACTCCAGAAGTCACGAAATGATTGAAGATTTCCCTTGGCGACATTTAAATACTTACGGTGACATGATAGATACTGTTACACGTGGTGGAGCAACGCTGCGATTGAAGCATGAAAAGGACGACTCGAACTTTAAAAACTAAACTCCTGTAGAATATCAGTGCAAAATAGCAGAATAATGCTCCTCTGTTTTTTATGGTAAATGACGGGAACCGGAGACCCTGTTTACTGGTCACAAGGCATTCAATCGTTACCCTAAAAGGTTACAACGCATATTATGTATTTTAATTCTTAATTTGAAAATAGATGGTGTCTATGGCGTACATAATTCACTTACTACCAGCAAGTGAACTGTGGGTAGGGTAGGTTTATGCGATTTAGGCAGGAAATTTTTAGAGGGACTATTAGGTTAATATGTGAGTGGGAACTAGAAACACCCTATTCTAATCGATGTTTGCGTTATTAGCAGGTCTCGAGGACAGAGCTGTGCATAACGCCAGTTCGACGCTGCCAACGGGAAATCGTTCGCGTCGCCGCCGACAAGTTTCTTGTATGTGTGTTGAGTAATTTTAAAGTTCTTAGTATATTGTAGAAGCTACTTAGTACGATTATGAGTACAGTTGCTAATTTGCAATCATTAATGAATTTCTATGAAATAATTCATAAGTATTGTCCTTATAAGTGTTGGCCTTTATCATTACAGCATCAACAAGTCATGAAATAGGCATCACCGTCAAAGCAGTCGGATCTAACCCAGCGATCACCACTGTCGTAATGGGTGCCGATGGCACGGGACCACATACTGCTACAGCAATAGCCTCGGGTACAGCAGTTGCCACTGCAACAGCATTGACCTATGGTACGGGAACTTCGACTGCTACAGCAATTGCTAACGTCTCATCAGTTGCCATCGCCACAGCACACTCATACAATACAGCAGTCGCCACTGCCACAGCAAGCGCTCAAGACTCATCATCGGCCGAAGCTACAGCGCACGCACACGACAAAGGAGTCGCTACTGCCACAGCAAATGCTTCCGACTCAAAAGTCGTCATGGCCAAGGCGATCGCCAAAGGCAACCAAGTCGTCACTGACACACAAACTGAGCCCTCAACTTAGATTTATAAGAAAATTTCAACATCTTATAAAATATAATGAATTTAAATGTATTAAAGGCAGCGGTTTAAGAAGGCAGTTGTATATTATTGCACTTTCGGTCAGTAAAAAATGCACGTTCATTAACAAGTTTGGCGATAGAAATGATCAATAAAAATGAAATAAAATAAGTATTAAAAATATTCAAATGGGTTACCATATAAATAATAGCGATAAATATCGATTGAGCAGTGGAATGGCTGAATGAGAAGTTACATGTGGGTAGATGTCAAGTCAGCCTTAGATGTAGTGTTCGATAAGAAAGCTCATCAAAAAGTTCCAAATAGTTTATTAATAACATTAAATCCAAGGTTTTGGGATGGCTCCTGGGCATTATAACCTACAACCACACCTAACCTAATGTTGTTAATATTGCTTGGTATGAGCTTTCGTATTTTTGAGTAATTAAACAGAAATGCACGCCGAGAATTGCAATTCAAATTCCCTTTTTATTTTATGCCATTTTCCTGGGCCATTTTTCTGAATTTGTTATTTCCATTAACTGTATATCAGAGGTTTTCTATTCGATTCAAAAGGGGCACATATATATGCTATATAGAGCGTAATAAAATTACCAAAAAAATTAAAACTTCATTGTATTATTAATGAAAATAAAGTTATAGTGGTCATTAAAATATAATTTTTAAAGTCTGGTAACACCGTCGTCGCCAAAAGTATCTTTGAACACACGTTCAATTTTACCGTTGGTATTGTTACCTGACGGCTACCCCCGGGGAATAATTTGCTTAATATTTAGCATTGTTTTAAAGTCAGGTAACACCGTTGTCGCCGACAGTATCTTTGAACACACATTCAATTTTACCGGCAATGTATTGTTTCACGTATATTTCCCCACCGTCAAGTTAATGCTGGTCAACGACTGTCTTCGCGATTTATTAAAGATCATGTGAAAATACAAATCAGAAAAGAATTGTATTCTTTTAAACCCGAACGGATAGTCTGATGGAATTAACAGAATTCTTGAGATCAAACTATTTCTCCACGACCTCACCCAGTGATTACTGTGGCTTCTACTACATTTTTATGGAGAGCTTTTTCTTTTAGTTTAGTTCCGTTGTACAATTAAGGTGGACTGAGATTTCTTAACTACATTACAGATGGCGTAATTTCAAAAAAAAGTATTATACGGTGGAACTCCAGAAGGGCTTAAACTATTTGAAAATATAATAGGTTAAATGACGACATCATCTGTTTGAATAACAGAATGAAAGGATTTGTATTACACGACTTGCTTGTCGATTATATTTAACAACTAGCTTTTTACCCGCGGCTTCGCTCGCGTGGGCTTGAATTTAGGAACATTATTTACATGCTGTTCCGTGGCAAATTTAGCAAAATTCGATCACTTCTATTAGAAGTAGATGATTGGTATTTGGCATAGATATAATATACAGGAACACGAGAATATATATGTCTAGAAACACCTACTATTTTTTATATCGGACCTGTCTTCCGATGTATCCATAAGAAAGGTAAATTGTCTTGGAATAAAAATTTATTATTATTATTTACATTTTACTCTTTACATTCATTCATAATTAAAGTTAATTTAGTTTAAACAAAATAATGACGAATTTCATGGTCTTCTATTAATTAATGGTAAAATGTTTATTATGATATTTTATTCATATCATTGGTCCTATTTAATATTGATTGGCGCCATAAAATAGATGTGGATATTTTTTTACGTTCGAGTTGCAGGGTACTACCACCTGCTTGGGATCCTGTAATTAATAAAATTAATACTAAACCCAAGCATACCACTGCAAGACTTCAAGACACAGTTAGTTCATTCTGCGTAGATCGGACCAAAATTAATAATTAAAAAGCTGAAGGTACTCCGGATTAACTCTGACATCGGGACGTCAATCACCTCAGTCCCCCGTGACCATGGGTGCTGTAAAGCACCCGAAACGTCGGGAATTAATAAAAAGAAGTTAAAAATAAGTTAATTAAACGCGATATAATCCATAAAAGTGGTTTTATTAAACATCCTAATTTTAATAGGGAAGATGGCTGAGTGCTACATCTGTTAAGGACCCCATAATTAATAAAATTAAATTCAAACCCAAGCATACTTCTGCATTTATTCTATTATATTCTATTTTTATTCTATTCTATTCTAACTATAACATCAGGTCGTCAAACACGTCAGTCCTCCCGTGACCATGGGTGCTGTAAAGTGCCCAAAACATCGGGAATTAAAAAAAATTAAATGAAACGCGATAAAATCCTTAAAATTAGTTTTATTCCCCATAAATTTTATTCACAGTGAACGTGGAAATCACTACACTCCTGAACGGGAGTAGAAAAATGTTCGCCTTGTTGTAGCGGTGAAAGAGAATCCGCCACCTCATATCGTCCCGTTGTAAGAGGCGATATAGGAAAATAAACAGGAGATGGGCAGCATCATCTTCCTGACAACAGATCAAAATAATAATAGCTTCGGTTGCCAACGCTCCTACCAAGCGTGGCAGCTATAGCAATTATCCAGCTACTTGACAATCTATGGAGGAGGCCTATGTTCATTTCAGTGGACTTTTGATAGACTGACGATGATGACTTCTACTCATTTTTGTAACTCTTAATATGTACGGAAGAGGGAAAACAAAAAAGTAACATACCCGAAAATATGAATGAAATAAAAACTGCATATGTTGGCCCATGAAAAGTAAAAAAGTAGCAACTTACATACATGTTACTACTGGGCACTAGCTGCAGAGACTTTTTGGCCAAAAAAAGTGTTAAATGCGCTGATTTCAACGCGGGATGACCTCAACTGGGGAACTTCTCAGATATGCAGGTTTTCCTTCACCGCCGAGAACGTGGTAAATCGACACTTCATATTGCAGTTAAAATATATGCTAAAATATATAATAATGCTTACGTACCATGAAATTTAAGTTTTAATCAGTTTGATTACCGCCTTTGACAAGTAAAATAAAATGAACCTTTTTTTTTAAAGTAAAATCTGCTTTCGCAAGTGCCTGTTCATTTAGATATATTCATATGAGCTATGAAACCAAGACTGTCTCTAATATCTTAATATGTCTGAAAATATGAAAGCTATCTTAAATTATAAACTGATTTATAAGTCTCATTAAAGGTAAAAAAGTAAAGTAGCAGCTGAAATACGTCTCACTACTGTGCACAGGGCTCCTCATTACCTATAGTGTGTCGTGGGCAGAAAAATAGAGTATGCTGCAATGTTTCAATGCATATTAACGGTTTTCACATCTTCACGACTATTTTAATTACTCAGACATCTAGGTTTCCCCACGAAGTTATTCTTCACCACTTTAACGGACGCGTGTTAAGTCAGCACGTAAAATTTTCTATAACAGATTCATCCTCGAGGGAATCGTACACGTTTTGCTCCCGTGCCATGATGAAATCTCACAGCGAGCTACACGGCCCTCGTATTTGCTTAAATACAATTCATAAAAACTGAAACTAAGCTTTTGCATGATTGTTGACCATATCTACTTAGTAATTACACATCCAACGATGCCACGAACGAATTTTCAATTATTTACGTCGTATATCCAGTAGCATTCTATTATTTAATTTCATCAGTGACTTACCGTATTAGTTTATTTAGAAGTAAGTACATGGCACTATTATTAGATGAAATAATGAAAGCCAAAACTATACTATCTAGTAATATCTGCGATAGAAGCGAACTTTTTTTTATTAAATCAGTAAGGCATAAAAAGTGATGTCAATTCTGTTAAAAGTTCTATTTCTGTTAAAAAATACGCTATCAGCGCCGCTAGCGGTGAAAATCGATTTAATGATATCGTCATATGACAATATCATGAAATAGCAACGTTGTGTTTAGTTATTAATATCTTCAAACGATTTCTATTCATTGATTTGGACAAGCTATATCATGACATGGTCAACAAACAGTGTTAAATATCATCAAATGACCACATCATTTCACGAAATGATAGACTACTTTATGATATATGATCAATTCTACGAATTGGCCACGACATATATAAAAATCTCTTTAATAAAACTATAATGATAATGAAAATTTTGCAATAATTCCAGATAGACCAGTTTTAATTAGTTTATATATAGAATAGTAATTGAAATAAAAACCTTATCAATTTTCATATTTTTGATAGACGTCACTATTATCTATTGAAAATATTACACTTTTAAAATAAAAATAAAAATCCTAAAAAACTAAACGTTAAAATTATTAAATAATTTTAAAAATCTAATTATTTAAACATATAAATGTAAATTATTTTTATTATTTAATTTATTAGTAACTGAAAGCAAAATATACTATTTTTTCCATTTGATGATAGATGGCGCTATTTTGATAACTAAATCGGTGTAGTTTCAAATTATTTTACCAAGGTTAGAACTATATTTTAAACTTTATTTATAAATTTATAAACATGGTATTTATTTGAAAAACACCCGTCATCCCGCCTATAACTAAGATGTAATAGAAAATTAACATCTAAAGGAAGGAAAATACTTAACCTTCTTTTTTCAAGTTCCGCAATCGGATAAAAAATTTAAGTTGCCCCGGGTTTAGAACTACCTACATACAAAATTTCATGTTAATCGGTCTAGTAGTTTTTGCGTGTATCCGTTATACACAGACAGACAGACAGACAAAAATTCTAAAAACCACTAACTTGGCTTCAGAACCCTGGACTTATTTTTTCAAGAATATATTAGAATTACAGACACGACTTTTCTGCAGATTTATTATATGTATAGATAAATCATGAACCTTCGATTACTTGCGCTTTTATTAGACCACACATTCTAACTGGAATTTATGACCTTTACTATGAGAAAAAAATGTGAACTTACTTTATAAATCATTGGTATTTCATCGAATTAACTGAAATACAAAACTTTGATAATTATATCTTTAACTAGCACTTAGTCGTATTACTAATATTGGTAGTACGTTTAATATTTATAAAATGTAATATCCAGTGTAAAGCAGTAAATGCTATTTATGTACTAGAACAAGTGGTAAAATTAAAAATGTTGTACAACCGACTTCAATGTAAATAAAATGAGAACATCATCAATGTAGTCGAAGTCTACTGGTCAGATCTTGATCAAATTTATATGGGACCACATGTGAAGCACCAGCTTTCAAATAAAAAAAAGAATCTTCAAAATCGGTTCACCTTGAAAGCCGTTCTGAGGTAACACATAAAAAAATACAGTCGAATTGAGAACCTCGTCCTGTTTTTAAAGTCCGTTGAAAATACACACTAAGTATTCTCGAAATAAAATATAAAATATTGCAGAATATTATTCTTAAATTCGGAGCGACCGCTTGCTCTCACGTAGTGTATACTGGTATAGATGTAGATGTAGGTTGTGAAACTATACTAACATGCATGTGTTTTTTCGTCGCCAATCGGTAGAGCCTAAGCAGCAGACACATCTTAAGAGTTATATTTACAAAGATGTTAAATCAGCCATCATTATTAATAGTTTATGTAAAATTTAAAAATAACTTTGGAACAAACAATAAAAATTATTTTGTAACAATTATTGTTCAGCCGCAACCTAACCAAATAACGAACTTATATGAATACGGAAGACCCATTAAATTCTTTATCCCATTTATTCTTTCAATCAAAACGCTAAAATACCTATTTTCATTCTCTTAACTAAAAACATTTACTGAACTTTTATTCCTTATTTTACCAAAATATAGATTTTTCAAAATTCTTGAAATACGTTTTTTAAGGGTTCCGTACCTAAAAAGAAAAAATAACCCTCTCTAGGTTCACCTTATATTCCGTCCATCCGTCTGTCCGAATGTTAGGGCCCTTTTTTAAGAACGAGTAGAGGTACTGTCTCTTGAAGGTGTATAAAAATAGCACTGCTCTCGCGAGGTTACTAATGAAAACCAATATGGTATTCCCGTTGACCTAGAATCATGATAATAATTTGTAAATTACAATTATCAACATTAGTCTGGTTTTTACATCTACAACGAGCAACAATTATATACATTTTTATACGGTTTATTTATTCATCAAAACATGATGGGCTGCGTAAGCCGAACACAAATGGTTAACCATTCAAAAACACCCAACTCGCTTATAGAAGTTTTCACTTAAATCCGTTATAATAATTAAAGATTTCGTAAGTGATTCTGTCACTGTGATATCATAAATAAATCAAATATCATAATATAAGTGAAGTTTCACTTGAGATTGTCGACAAAATTCGCAGAGGAATGGGATTTTTGGGCCTGAAGTTAACAGGTTGAAATAAACTTTAAAAAATTGGCTATATTTTACTAACGTAAAATACAAAAAACTAGCTCATTTTACAATCTAGATTACGAAACAACATTAAAATAAGAAATTATTTACAAAATCGATTATATCATCAACTTTATTTTTATTCGGATCTTAAAAATGAAATAATAAAGCTTCTAAAGTTGAATTTTAATTATATTAGTTACTTTGAATGATATATGTATCCATTTGGACTCAAAATATATACATTTACTTAAGGAAAAATAGAAATAAACATTTTTATGTCATTAAGTCGATTAACACAAAGAATCGACAAATTCAATTCTCATTTTGAACGCTATGTATACTAAACGTTTCTGAGAAACGTCTTCTCCTTGGACTCTTCCAGGAGTAATAGTGTTCTGTGGACTCTTCTCATTTTAAAACTTGACAGTAGAAACTTCAAAACCTCAGTTAAAACTATTTACAAGGCACGTCGATTTGTCCTTTACAAGACCGATTTTTGTTTCGATTTGAAACAAGCGCAATATAATCTGTTATTTGATTATTAAGTTAACTTTGTAGATATTATTAAGTATAGATGCGTTTAATTTCTTCAAATATTATCACACATCTTAAATAAAGATGATGTATTCGAAAACAGCATACATTATCTCAGATAAAGTGGCTTCTAGGGGAATCGGTCCAACTGGTTGAGTTTTTGGATCGATTCAGTAAATAGATTCGTCTTTCGCGTTGACCTGAAGTCCATTCCTGATCTCCAAATAACCGATTTTTAAATTAATCGATTCTAGATCGACATGCCTACTTTTCACTTTACATGTTTGTTACTCACTAGTTGTTGTAAAGTCGATTTTGACTTTACATCTACCATAAAGACCTATAATATGTCAATTATATGATACCTTTTTTAGGCACATTAGCTTATATAGTGTCACCTAGCTTGACGAAATTACTTGATAATAATTGGAGACAATTAAAATATAAAAAAAATGTGTTTTTCTTTGAAATAACCTACTAATATCATATTCCTATGCGGTTTAATTAGGTATTAATGCGTGCTCAAAGAAGCACTTATCTTAAGTCAGAGGTGACGGATTCGATTGCTAGTTACCTCATTTTCGTATTGCAAATTGATATAATCAGTCATTTTAAAGATTAAGGCGACGTTTGTGAAAATAAACCTAAAAATTATGCTCAATAAAAATTATGCTCGCACAGTCTCTTCTCCTTCCGATTCTCGACTATGCTGACGCAAGCTATGTAGACATAACTGAGGACCAGCTAAATAAGGTTGAGATAATTCAAAATACTACTATTCGGTTCATATTTGGATTGCGCAAATTTGCTACCATATTTCCCAATTTCGCTCACGTCTCAAGTGATTACCTATCCGACTTCGCCGGAACATGCATATTCTTTCTATTCTGTACTATGTATTATTTCACCCTTCTACTCCTCCCTATCTAAAAGATAAGTTTAATTTTGTAGGGCTTGCGGGGGAACCTCTACGCTCTTCAAAAAATTCATTTTTAGGGTACCAACTCACAATACATAATTTCTTAATAAATATTTTACTGTCCAGCATATTAAGCTCTGGAATGCCCTACCTTTGCATATACGTGAAGCACAGACTATTTTAATCTTTAAGCGACTACTTAAAGAGCATTACTTGTCTCAATCGTTCGGACACCGTTAGGATAAATTATGTGATTATGTATTTATTGTATCTATCAGCTTTATTTTTATTTATTTTTCGACGGTTCGACAAAAAATGAGATTGAATTCATTATGACGACCAGACGACAACTGTTCAGTGATGTCTCAGTGATCGCGAGGGTGAAAACCGGCAGCGATCACCGAATGGTTAGAGGCACACTGAACCTAAACGTTAAGTTTAGGTTCAGTGTGAGATCTCGTCTAATGAAGTCAACGCTCCGTCCCCCTCGTGCTCTAGTCCAAAGTCCCGAAACCTTTCAGCTCGAGTTACAAAACCGTTTTCAGTGCCTAGAAGACTGGAATGCAGTGGACGATAAAAATGATAAGCTCGTGGAAACTGTCCATGCGGTCGGAGCTACGTTCTGCAAGACCCGCCGCAGAAGAACACAAAAACTCTCCGATCACACTCCTAATCTCATGGCTGTTAGACGGGAAATAAAGCTGCAATCTTCAACAAATTTGACAGCCAGATCTCCAAATGCATGCGGCGGGACTTACGCAACTTCAATACAGCTTGTATTGAAGAAGTGATCGAGCGGAACCAAGGCTCCAAAGTCTTTGCCAGAGATCTGTCTGCCAGAAAGAGCCAACTGTCAAAGCTGAAGACCGAGTGTGGCAGCATCGTTTCCGGGACACCTGAGATTTTCAGTGAGATTGAGAGGTTCTATGGGCAGCTGTACACGTCATCGTTGGAGCCACACGCAAGTGTGAGTAACGATTCAAGAGCAAGTCTTATCCGACACTATTCCGATGATATCCCGGACGTCAGTCTGAGCGAGATTAGAATGGCCCTCCAGCACCTTAAAAACGGCAAGGCCCCAAGCGAGGATGGAATTACAGCGGAGCTTCTGAAAGCGGGTGGAAAACCGGTCTTTGAATACCTTAATAAGCTCTTTAATTCCGTCCTCCTTGGTGGCACTACACCGGAGGCATGGAGCAGAAGTGCGGTGGTTTTGTTCTCAAGAAAGGCGACAACGCTCTCTTGAAGAACCACAGACTCATTTCCCTTCTGAGCCGCGTCTTCGTGCTGTTTTCGAGAGTCATTACGAATCGTCTCGCACGCAGACTCGACGACTTCCAGCCTCCCCAACAAGCCGGTTTCCGAAAAGGCTTTAGCACCATAGACCACATACATACCCTTCGGCAAATTGTGCAGAAGACCGAAGAGTACAATCTGCCACTTTGCCTTGCGTATGTGGACTATGAGAAAGCCGTTGATTCCGTCGAAATTTGGGCGGTGCTACAGTCCCTTCAGCGGTGGCAAGCAAGACCTAAGCACTATGCTCAATGACCTCAATAGTGTCTCCCAACGGATAGGTCTTAAGATGAACATGGACAAAACAAAGATTATGTTTAATGTCCATGTCACACCTATGCCGGTAGTTGTAGGAAGCACTAAGCTCGAAGTTGTTGACGAGTATGTTTACCTGGGACAAATATTCCGACTAGGTAAGTCCAACTTCGACCGAGAGGTCAATCGACGGATTCAACTCGGTTGGGTAGCGTTCGGGAAATTACGGCACATCTTCTCGTCAGTTATACCTCAAAACTTGAAAACGAGACTGTACAACCAGTGCGTGTTGCCAGTGATGACCTATGGAACTGAGGCGTGGTCCTTCACTGCTGGCCAGATGAGGAAGCTCAAGGTCGCTCAGCGAGCTATGGAGAGGGCTATGCTCGGAGTTTCTCTGCGTGATAAACTTAGAAATGAGGATATCCGCAGTAGAACCAGAGTGACCGACATAGCCCAACGGATTAGTAAGCTGAAGTGGCAATGCGCCGGCCATATAGCTCGAAGAACCGACAACCGATGGGGAAAAATAGTTCTCGAGTGGCGGCCTCGTACCGGCGGACGAAGTGTAGGGCGTCCCCCTACTAGATGGATTGACGACCTGGTAAGACATGCAGGAAGTCAATGGATGCAGGTGGCTCGGGATCGTGCTTTGTGACATTCCTTGGGGGAGGCATATGTTCAGCAGTGGACTTGTGTATGGCTGTAATGATGATGATCAGCTTTATATTATTGTTTGAGGAATTTTGTAATTTTTTACGTGGTAGAGCCATGCTGCAGCTATATTAATAGTATAGTTGTAGCACGAATGGGTCGGCTCGACCGGTGAAGGACCACGCTCTCACAGAATACCAGCGTAAAATAGCAGCTTAATGCTGCTGTGTTTCGTATGGTGAGTGTAGAGAACCGGAGACCCTTTTTACTGGAAAAGAGGCATTCTATCTCAGTACTCACGGCTGACAACGCATCTGCATTTAAATTCGCAAACGAAGATAGATGTAGATGTCTATGGGCCACAGCAACCACTTACAATCAGGTGGACTGTGTGCTCGTTTGTCACCCATATTCTATAAAAAAAAAAATTATATATGTATTTTTAGTAGATATATAAGTTTGTTTATATATTTATATATATGTATGAATATGTATATGTTTTAATTTATCTTTTATTATGTATTAGTTATTTATATGTTATTTTATTGCATTTATTGTCTATATTTTGTATATTTATAATTCACCACCTACCTAGTATTCATTGTTTTATTCCTTTACACCTTTGGTTGCCTGGAAGAGATCGCTATGTAGCGATAAGGCCGCCAAATTGTACATATAATCTGCTATTTGTTATGTCATTTGTATATTTGTGTGTGGTGTACAATAAAGTATATTCATTCATTCATTCATTCATTCATAAACCCTGATTGCCTGTGTGTTCTAGAAGTTTATTTATGTCAGCTTGGTTGACTATTCATGACTACTGGGGTTACATGGAAGCTTGTGTCCAACAATGGGACAGTCTATAAAATAAGATATAATGTTGTTATTTGAGCAACACACTACAAGCGAAGTAAGTATGAGTTAACCTCCATTTTGGGTACATACGTATTGTGTTCATACGTTATATTTATAGTAGGTACCTATGCGAATATATAAATATAATTATTTATTTGAATCTTCTACCACCTTTAACATGTGAATAATATTGAGAAAGTAAATATTTACATTACCTAATAATTAAAAATCAACTGTTACAGTGTAGATAATACATAACCTAACTTTTATTTAATCTTACATAACTCAGCTCCTAGATGTACAAAAATATGGGACAGTGTCTATCTGGAATTCTAAGTGACTAACTGGAAAAAATTAAGCTAAGTTTACACAGAGTAATATTTGGTCGAACATTTTTATTTTAACAGTCTTTAAATTAAGAATCTAAAGTAAAAACAGCTTATTACTAAAACCTGTTTTAATTTAATCTTGAGAAACACAGTTTACGAACACAACTTTTTAAATTTTGTTAATTTTTACTCATTTTAAATAAGTAATACCTATATCCATTCCCAATAGCAATTACCCTCACGGCCAAGCAATCAAAATGAAATTAATGCAAAGAAAATTATTCAGTTGTTTTATGTATTCCTGAGTTCATTATTCATTATTGAAATTAGGTTTTATTAATTGCTATTTGGAATGTAGTTAGTTACGTATCGCTTAAGGTTCTAATCAGTCTCTGAAACATCTGTCGCATATATAATCAATAGCTGATTAGTTGCAGCATGATCTGCATACCCAGTTTTTATAAGCAATACACTTTGTCATGTCTGTGATCACATAGAGTTTACGCAGTTTACATATATGGCATGTAAAATTTCTATTGATTATAGTTTTTAGTGTGAAGTTCCAACCATAATGGTTTTGGGCTAAGAACTTCTATGTAATTATGCGTATAGAAAACACCGGATTTGTACAGTCCATTTTTCAATAAATTTTCCTTTAAAACTCTTTCAATTAACAGTACACAGTTTTCCAGCAATGCTAAGTTGGCTGATTTTACAGGCTTGCTGAGAACCTTTTCCCTTATACGGTGGAATTATATCGGCTTTACACCAGTCTCATGATACTCGCTTAAATTCCAAGCATAAATTAAATTAACGAACACTCCCTCTCCAGCCCTCATTTCAATTTATACTTTATCATACCTGTTTCCAATGTTTCTCCTTTCCTTTCATTAAACACAATAAAAGGATTTTGCAATCAAAAATGTTTGATTATTTGTAGCTTTTAAACATAAATTATAAAATATCATAATATCATGAACATTCAGTATTATTTTACATAAATTAGTTAAAATAATTAGAAATATAATGTGGTCAAGGTTTTCTTTTAAATTATTTCTTTATCATTTATCGTCAAAAATTAATTTAAAGTTGCTCAGGGTTTTCTAAGATATTAATATAATTCGGTGGATCGCTATAAATTTTTAATGACATAACGTGAGGGCTCGTCGAAAGTAATTTTATTTGATAAAAGGTATCCTAAGCTTATATAAATTTCTATTATTTGTTTTAGCTTTTGTTATAGGTAAGTAGCGTTAATGGTGTTTCCTAACGAATTCACATGGCTCGAGAATGTAGGCAGACACAAGTGTCAGTATTTTATGTTTAACCAAGTGAGGTTTATGTGGTAGGTATTATAGTATTCTATGGATAGAGCCATGCTGCAGCTATCTTATGGTCATAGCACGAATGGGTTGGTTCAACTGGGGAAGGACCACGCTTTCACAGAATACCAGCGTCTCACAGAATACGGCTATACGTCACAGAATTCTAGAGTGGCAACCCCGGGAATAGGTTTGTAAAATATTAGCTCCAAATAAAATTTAAGTTTAATTATTATTAATCATTAATATCCACCTCGATTTTGTATTGCAATTGTTAATTGTGTTGAAATTATACTGTGTATTAAGTAAAACGTAAGTTACATACCTAAAAAAACATGCGTGTGTGTCGTGGAACACTCGGTTGGAACGAAGTTTCTTTCGTAGTATTTTTAAAAAAATACTAGTAATGCTGTTAAACATTACCAATATGGCTTAAACCACTTCTGGTAAGCTTAAATGCTTGTGTTAGAAGTGGTTCACGACATTAGTCGAATGGCGGATTCGAAACCACGACCATTCGAATTCGCGGTCCTCGCCCTGCCATTAGGATACTGACGCTTTTAATATATTATTATTGATAAACGTATTATATTATTGATTAACAAATACAAATAAATAAATTACTAGCGTCTATTAAAATGAAGCGTCATTTAAAGTAATATTTCTTTCATGGCAAGATAAGAAAAAGTGCGAGGCAGATGGATATTATTCCATCTCGCTTCCTTATAGCCACCAAGGCCGTCTACACTTCGTCAGAAGTCGTGACGGAAAAATCTTACACTTTTTCTCGCCTAGCCCCCATCCGCCAAATTCATACCGTCCGATAAAGAACTTCGTTCCAATATGTTATATTTAAAAGTTCGGATTCTAAGTGACAGGTAACGTACATATTGTTTGAATTTATAATTCTTGTTATCTCTTCTTACAACATAAATGTTCAGTTCGGTTTTACATTTTTATATTTTTTCTTAAGCGTTTCATTTAAGATCTACAAATTTAACCTAACACCTTAACTTCTTGACTTTATTTACACTGCTACTTCTGTATTCAGTAAAAATTCTAGTTTTAACATTTTTAACTAATAAATACGTAGCAAAATGAATACTCGTAATGTCAAGAAGCGCCAGCTTGAGACCCAGCTCCAGCTCGCGCTTGAGGAACTAAAGGTGTGCAAGGAACAGTGTGAAATATTACTAAAAGTAAGGAATGACAATGAAAAAGAAATAGTTGAAATAATTAAAAAGAATACATAATTAAAGTGTGACATGGCAATGTTACACACAGATTATGTTAATGTATTAAAAAAAAGGGACCAGCTTCAGGGAACGGTCAATGAGTAGAGCAATATGAGGAAGCTCTCAAATTCATTGATGCATTGCAATTACAATTGAATGAAGCCCAAACGCACATTTTACAATTAAACAAAAATTTTGACAATTTAACCTCCTCATACACTCACGAGTCTGTTCTATGTATTTGTAGAATGCACAACCTCTCAAGCATCCTGAAAATTGTTACAAACATCATCAACAGTGGATTTGACAGGTGAAGATGCCTTCATATCCAGAACAGCAGGAAGAATCGTTTGTAGGAACAATAAATTAACGAAATACATTAAAATTAATAAATACATTAATAAATTGCAAAAAAACATAAAAAATAAAATTAAAAATCATGTTATGTAAAGAAAAACAAGAATTAATTAATAAGGTCAAAATATATTCAATTGAGGTGGATAGCATTAGGAAAAGTTATGAGACTGACATGGAGTATCATAATTCAGAAATTTGTTCACTTCATAATGCCCTACAAGTTAATCATCATCATCATTACAGCCCTTCACAAGTCCACTGCTGAACATAGGCCTCCCCCAAGGAATGCCACAAAGCACGGTCCTGAGCCACCTGCATCCATCGACTTCCTGCATGTCTTACCAGGTCGTCACTCTATCTAGTGGGGGGACGCCACTTCGTCCGCCGGTACGAGGCCGCCACTCGAGAACCTTTTTTCCCCATCTCGGTTCTTCGAGCTATATGGCCGGCCCATTGCCACTTCAGCTTACTAATCCGTTGGGCTATGTCGGTCACTCTGGTTCTACTGCGGATATCCTCATTTCTAAGTTTATCACGCAGTGAGACTCGAGCATAGCCCTCCATAGCTCGCTGAGCGACCTTGAGCTTCCTCATCCGGCCAGCAGTGAAGGACCACGTCTCAGTTCCGTAGGTCATCACTGGCAACACGCACTGGTTGTACAGCCTCGTTTTCAAGTTTTGAGGTATACCTGACGAGAAGATGTGCCGTAATTTCCCGAACGCTGCCCAACCGAGTTGAATCCGTCGATTGACCTCTCGGTCGAAGTTAGACTTACCTAGTCGGACTATTTGTCCCAGGTAAACATACTCGTCAACAACTTCGAGCTTAGTGCTCCCAACAACTACCGGCATAGGTGTGATATGGACTTTAAACATAATCTTTGTTTTGTCCATGTTATATTGTCCATGTTGACCTATCCGTTGGGAGACACTATTGAGGTCATTGAGCATAGAGCTTAGGTCCTCCAGCGAATCTGCCATAAGGACTATATCGTCGAAAAATCGAAGGTGAGTGATGTATTCGCCATTGATGTTAATACCGTATCCTTTCCATTCGCCTTTCTTGAAGAACAAGACCACCGCACTTCTGCTCCACGCCTCCGGTGTAATGCCACCATGTAGGACGGAATTAAAGAGCTTCTGAAGGACTTCAAGTACCGGTTTTCCACCCGCTTTCAGAAGCTCCGCTGTAATTCCATCCTCGCCTGGGCCTTGCTGTTTTAAGGTGCTGGAGAGCCATTTTAATCTCGCTCAGACTGACGTCCGGGATATCATCGGAATAGTGTCGGATAAGACTCGCTCTTGGATCGTTACTCACACTTGCGTGTGGCTCCAACGATGATGTGTACAGCTGCCCATAGAACCTCTCAATCTCACTCAAAATCTCTGGTGTCCCGGAAACGACGCTGCCACACTCGGTCTTCAGCTTCGACAGTTAGCTCTTTCTGGCAGACAGATCTCTAGCAAAGACTTTGGAGCCTTGGTTCCGCTCGATCGCTTCTTCAATACGAGCAGTATTAAAGTTGCGTAAGTCCCGCCACAGGCATTTGGAGATCTGTCTGTTCAGTTGCCTGTATTCTGTCAAATCTACTGAAGACTGCAGCTTCATATCTCGTCTAACAGCCATGAGATTAAGAGTGTGATCGGAGAGTTTTTGTGTTCTTCTGCGGCGGGTCTTGCAAAACTTAGCTCCGACCGCATGGACAGTTTCCACGAACTTGTCATTCATATCGTCCACTGCATTGCAATCTTCTAGGCACTGAAAACTGCTTCGTAGCTCGAGCTGAAAGGTTTCGGGACTTTGGATTAGAGCACGAGGGGGACGGAGCGTTGACTTCATTAGACGTGACCTCTCCAACTTAACGTTTAGGTTCAGGGTGCCTCTCACCATTCGGTGATCGCTGCCGGTTTTCACCCTCGCGATTACTGAGACATCACTGAACAGTTGTCGCCTGGTCGTCATAATGAAGTCAATCTCATTTTTTGTCGAACCGTCGGGGCTTGACCAGGTCCACTTCCTGTGGGGCCGCTTCTGGAAGAAAGAGTTCATCATAAAGAGTCCCTCTTCCTCCATGAAGTCAGCCAGCTGCTGGCCCCTTGAGTTCCGTTGCCCTATTCCGAATTTCCTTACTTTCAGCTCACCGTACTCTCTTGTGCCTAGTTTTGCGTTGAAGTCTCCCATTAACACCGTATAGTGGGTTTTGGAGGAATGCATGGCTCTAGAGATATCCTCATACATTTTCTCCACCTCCTCATCGGGGTTTACCGAGGTTGGTGCGTAAATCTGTATGACCTTCAGCGAATACCGTTTGGTGATTCTGAGTATAAGGTACGCAACCCTCGTCGACACACTCCCAATCTTTACAACGTTGTTAACGAGAGACTTGTGGACGATAAATCCGACACCTCCTTGGGACAGATGGTCGCCCTCCCGGTGATAGAGCAAGTTACCGGATTCGAGGATTACCGTGTCCTCCCCCTCTCTTCGGACCTCGGATAATCCTATAATATTCAACTTGTCTAACTCTTCTTCCAGCTCCAGGATCTTTTCGTCAGTCCTCAGGGTGCGTGCGTTATAAGTTGCCAAGTCGAGTCGTCCCTACGATCGTATTTCCTACAAGTTATGACAAATAAATATAAATCAGCTCAAAATGAAATAAAGGAACATAATATACTGGCCATGGACGAACTGGTGACACTGTGTAAATATAATGAGGAACGTTTTGAGTCATTAGTAAAACAACAGCGTGAGTGTCAGTGCTCATTACCGGTTACTTTAGGACGGTATGTGTTAATAATATGGACAAAAAAAACCCCTCTCCTACTTACAAACTCCATGACAGTTCCAGAACAATAAATAATTTGAATAACTTAAATGTTAGCAAAAATAATATTGTTGTGTACAGTGATGATATAGGTAAAAACTTAGGTTTAGTATTAAATAACTGTCTAAAGGTACAACAAATTACTAATATTGTATGCCTATTGTAGTCCTAGTAGTATATTGATACTTCTTATTGGGAGTATAATATATACTGCTTATTGGGAGAAGAGATACTTAGGCCTGACAGTAGATAGTAATATGAACGGGAAACTGCACGTCAATGGTGTATGTAATAAATTGCAATCAATACTGGGTAGATTCTTTCATCTAAACAATTTCACGAATCGAAAAGTCTTGTATGTACTGTATTATGCACTGGCTGACTCGGTAATCAATTATGGATTGAGCAGTTATGGGCTAACATTTAAAACACAGTTAGATCGTATAAAACATTTACAGATTAGACTACTTAAGTATTTAGTAAGTAAAAAGTAAATTACAGTGTAAAGCAAATTATGACAAATTGTTTAATATAATATGTAAAATACTTCCAGTACATGAAAAGTAGATTACCTCATTGCTTTAGAACAATATAAAATAAATAAATATAAACAACCTATAACGCATAAATATCGTACCAGGTAAGTTTAGAAGGGTAAATATGTGATACCACACATAAGAAACGATTATGGTAAGAGAACTAGGCAATATTTAACTCCGCTAATATTTAATAGAATAGATTTTATTAGAAACTAGCTGTTACCCGCGGCTTCGCCCGCATGGTCACTGGGAAATGAACTATCCATTGCTTTTTGAATTGAAAGAAAACTGAGTTTTATAGATTTGTCAGAGATGCAGCCATTAAAAGGAAACTGAGCAAAATTGATTCGTCAGCCTATTTAAATGTTTTGAAACGCAGCGTATAGGAAAGCATGAAAATAGCCTGTTTATTCCAAATGGAAATGGGATATTTTTTTAATTAAAGGAAACTGAGCATAATTATCCATCAGGGATGCAGACTTTTGAAAAGAAAATGAGCTAAATTGATTCGTCAGAGATGCAGCCTTTTGAGTTGAAAGGAAACTGAGCTTAATAGGTCCGTCAGAGGTGCAGCATTTGGAATTGAAAAGAAACTGAGCTAAATAGGAAATTTTGAATTGAAAGGGAAGATCTGTGGGAATTCTGATTAATTGATTGTGGGAATTTTGGAAAAAAAACTAACTGAACACTATTTTAAGACGCTACTGTATACAATGTTATGTGTTTTTCCATTCGGGGAAAGAATGTGGAGATTCTGGGCATTTGACACACGCGAACATGCTACATACAGCTGACCATGAGAGAAGCACGGTTTTTCTAAGTTGACCCCCGCTACCTGTAACGTTTGCCCTTGCGCTTTATTAATTGTCATTGCAAAACTGAGCTTAATAGGAACTGCAACCTTTGAATTGAAAAGGAAGATCTGTGGAATTATAGGGATCCGTGGTATAATAACATTTTCACCTTTTCCTACGCCTGTCAAAATTGTAGCACCGATTATGTTCCGTCCAAGATGTGTCACACGCAGCCTTGTCCCGTTACATAACCGAGGAGCATCTAAATTTCGCATTAGCATGACTGGGACGCCTAATTTTAATTGAAGCTTATGTGAGGGCACACCTGACAACTCTAGAGAATTTAGAAACTCTACGGGATATGAAGTGCTCTGTTCTGTGTCCATAACTGTGTCTACTGACAAATACTCTGTTATTTCTCCTGCTACTTCGCTTAGTATATCTGAATTTATTTTGTTAACGCTCTCATTTTTTGGTGCAAGAATCGCCCTTTCACATAACCATTTGTCTTCATGCATGTTGTTCGTTAAATCTGAATAAACGCTCGCAATTAATTCGGATTGACTCTGTACTAAATTACAAAAATCTCTCGTAAATTTAACGCAGCCCTCAGCATCCGTTTCCAACCGCCCATCGCCAATTTTTAATAGTGTGTCAGCATAGTTTCCAGCATTGATATCATTATACAAATGCACTCTCATATTCGTAGTTAAACTGAATTTTGTCACCTTGTTCCATAAAATAGACGACTTGAGGCATGCTTTAATTTCATCTGCAGGTGTGCCCTTTTGAATGACAGGTAAAGTTTGGCGAAAGTCACCAGCCAGTAAAACCACCATTCCTCCCATTACATCGGTATTGCTGCAAATCCTGGAGCGTTCGATTTAGTGCTTCTACAGCTTTTTATGCGACATTGTACTTTCGTCCCACACTAAAAGTTTGCATTGTCGTAGCATTATACCTCGTGCACTATTTTTGCTAAAGTTGCAGATCGGCGATTCTTCCTGGGCTAGATTTAGAGGGAGTTTTAAAACAGAATGTGCAGTGCGGCCCCGCTTAGCAGCGTGGCGGCTATACCGGAGGAAGCTACCACAGCAATGTTTTTATCTTTCCGTACTTGCGCTAATAATAAATTTAACAAAATGTCTTCCCAGTTCCTCCAGGGCATCTAAAAGAAAAGTGCACCATTTCCAGATTCAATTTGTCCTAATACTTTGTCAAAAACTCGTTTTTGTTCGGGAAGCAAGGGTACAAATTGGCTACTTGCTGCAAAGCTGGTATATCGTAGTTTGTTTCACGTATAATTTCATCACTTAGTTCATTTTCGGTTGTTCGCTGAGGGCTTATCATTCCAAAGTCGCTTAATTTTTGCCTACCATTGCCATTACTTTATCTTCAATTTTTCCAAGTGCTACATTATAAATGTGTTCATTGTATGTCATGTTCGCGTGTGTCTGCTGTAACCTTCGCAAAATATCTTCCGCCATGTACTCTTTATATTTGTCCCACAATTTATGTGCATTAGATAGCCCGCAAGATGATATGAGAGTTGCATAAAGATCCCTAATTTTGGCTGGTGACTGGCACTGCACAGCTCCCTCCATGGTTTCATCCCAGTGATTATCGTTTTCTAAAAGATGTAGAGCTTCACATGCTTCTATATAAGTTGCGTATTCCTGACCGTTGACAGTTTTAAGGTCTTTATATCCTGTAGGATCCCGAACATGGTGCAGCAGCAATCGTAAACAGAAACATTCAAAATTAGTTACATGGACGGTATACACACGACCAAGGGCATCTGATGACTTTACACCGGGCCAATTTGCAACAGGTGCGCCTTGAATACGGCGTTTCCACTCCTTCCTAGATGTGTTCCAAGTATAATAGCGGGGGACTTCAGAATATAACAACGTTTTGCAAAGGGTCGGTTTGACAAAGTTGAAAGAAGGCTGTTAGTGTAGTTTTGGCGGTGATGCAATTCTTCCTTGAAATTTCTTTCGGTGAAATATACACGCCTCCTTTTCTAAGTGCACAGCAAGGTGAGTAACTGTTGGGTGCCTTTCGTGTAAAGGAAGCCAAGCAGACGCCACGCTGCCTCGTTACTGCTGACATAACGCCCTGCTTGAAAGGTCTGTACTTCATTAACGGGATTTGCCTCACCTTCACTCCTGAGATTAAATATTGCTTGGTCGCTTCCTTTATTTATGTACTTACAGATATACTTGATTGCGCGGACAGAGCTACATGCTTCTACATTAATGTGGGTATTAAAAATTTTACATAGAATGGGCGAATACGGGACAATCCAGCTGTTATCTAAGGTTTCGAACGCTCCAGAGCGAGATTTGATTGTAACTTTCCTGCCACCATCTTCGGGAGCTCTGCGTCTGTATAAAGGGTAGCCATTGTCATTGTGCACTGTTTCTTTTAATAGCTGTTTAGGGAATTTCTTTGTACATTTTCCTTCTTTCATACATGTTGATATCGAATTTCGTGCTCCACATGGACCGTGAATCATATTTCGGACGATGGTATCATACAATTCTTTATCTTGCTCAGGATCCGGAATCTCGGCGCTTATTATGTCGTCTATTTGGCTGGGCTGCAACTTCTTTAAGCCATATTAGAATGTGGGCATGCGGTAATCCTCTTTTGCCATTCAATTGAATACATGAAGCACTGCACCTCTCCGAAAATTTTCCTTTGTTAATTACATACATTAATTTTGTGCTTTTAATCTAAATACTCTAGCAACTAAAACGTGTCTGTCAGTACTTTTTGGCCCGGCATTAGCTCCTCGGTTATTTCTTTCCATGTGGGATTGCAAGTAAAATTAACAAAAGATCAGGTCTTCCGTAAGTTTGTACATAGGCGAATGCGTCTTGTGTGTACTCATGTAGGTAGCGGGGACTGTTAACGAATAATGAGGCAGAATTACCATTTTACCTAAATCTCTGGGGTTTACATTGGCGTCGCTAGAAACTGCATCTTGTAAATGTATATAATTCTCAACGCGCAGCTTTTTTTGATTTAAAGATATATAACGGAGACGTTCACTTTCTACCTTCACATACATGTCTACCAAAATTGATGAAATAATTGTCTACACCGGGCTTAGAGGTTAAAATCATTTTCTCGCAACATCATATGATACGCATAAAAATCCATACATGATACTTTTTTGTTCGGAGTAGGCTCCTTTGTGACCGGGTTAATGAGTGGAATTTGAAAATGATAACCCTCTTGTCCTTTGCAATAAATCAATGGGTATTGCAGAGCGTCATAAAACTTGTGTGTATCGGCTACCCGTTGCAACGTATCATCACGTGCTCGCAAGACAATGTCTCGTGAAGAAAATTGATCACCACTAATTACGGCTGCTATTTCGTTATTCAAAGGTGCACTGTAGCGCCTTTCATGCTCTCCTCGAGGGGTCCGATCTGCGTGAATGACGACTTTATAATCCTCTTCAGGTAGGTTTTCTAAAGCAGTTTTAAATGTTTTGACTAAAATGTTACGTTCATGCAAGAATCATTGAATTTTGAACACTGTGTCTCTCTCAACTCCCTGGATAAATTGGCAGCGACGGTCTACCTCAATTTCTTCGTCACCCATAAAATATACTTGTAAAATTTATGCTGTTCGTTTTCAGCTGGAAAAAGTGAACCTATTCTATGATAAATTTGCCTTGCACCGTAAATGTAGGCGAAAATCCCGGCATTATTATTTCCCGGTCAACCTGAAGGACGTCATTTGAAAGCATGAGTTATATTTCCGGATCCTGTTTAAAAAGCGCCGTGACTCATTAGCATCATATAAAAGAGAGTTTTCAAAGGTTCTTCTGGTTCCCCAAGTAACGGAAGAGACACTTTGCCATTGAACAGCACATTCCTGCGGTCTTATCTTCCATTTTAAAGCGCTGCAAAATCGACACGCCTTGTCCATCAGTCCGATAACAACTAACCTGTGATTTTTATAATCAATTAACGGATCATAATTGAATGCTGCGTCATTAAAAACCGACCAATTGTTTCTTTGAAAATTTTGTCGACGTTCAGCTTGGAGCTGTGCATTTGCATCTCTTTGCGCCTGTGTCTGTTCTGGTGTTTCAGATGCCCTTATAGTAGATTGACGTTCAGCTTGCTCAATGAGTCTGTGTTGAGTTCCATCAGGTGTTTCCGCGGCTCTTAAGGCGGCCTGACGTTCCGCTTGTTCGAATAGCCTTTGCTGACTTTGAGCAGGTGTTTCAGTAGCTCTTAAAGTAGATTGACGCTCTGTCTGTTCAAGACGCCTTTCCTGACTTTGATCAGGTGTTTCAGTAGCTCTTAAAGTAGCTTGACGCTCTGCCTGTTCAAGACGCCTTTGCTGACTTTGAGCAGGTGTTTCAGTAGCTTGACGCTCTGCCTGTTCAAGACGCCTTCACTGACTTTGAGAAGGTGTTTCAGAAGCTCTTAAAGTAGCTTGACGCTCTGCCTGTTCAAGACGCCTTTCCTGACTTTGAGAAGGTGTTTCGGAAGCTCTTAAAGCAGCCTGACGCTCTGTCTGTTCAAGACGCCTTTGCTAACGTTGAGAAGGTGTCTCAGATGCTCTAAAAGCAGCCTAACGCTCTGCTTGTTCTTGCCTTCTCAGTTCAGCATCTTCTAAAGATTCTAGCGATCGAGCTAATCTTTTCGCTTGTCTTTGAGAAGATACTCTTGAAAGGCTGGACTTACGTTTGCGAGGCATTATGAAGTAAGAAAAAACCTATTTATAAAAAAACGTTAAAATACCTAAAAGGAATTAAATTTCCTTTTAAATATTTTTTTAAAAGCAAATCCAAAATATCTAAAAGGAATAAATATTCCTTTTAAATATTTTTTTAAAATCAAAACAAAACCAATACAAGACACAACACAAATCCGAAAACGATAGCCAAAAAAAAATCGAATCAGCTTAAACCAAATCACAAAACAAATCGCAGAAAACCGAAATCGAAAGCAGTAGTCAATATAAATATAACCAACGAAAAAAGAAGTAGGAGTATAGGTACCGTATACACTATCTATACTATTAATATTGCTTTGAAATATTGTTAAACAACCTAAAACAACGAAAACCAATTCACGATTGTAAATAAACAAAATCCAAAATCAAAGCTAGAGTCTAAATATGTATAAAGGAATACCAACCAAATCAACAAAACCGATCCAAGAAAATACACAAATCCGAAAATGAAAGCCAGTATAAATCCATTCAACCTTAACCAAATCACAAAACAAATAACAAACAACCGAAATCGAAAGCAGGTAGTCGAATAAGCTACGAAATAGAAACAATTTAAGCGTATAGGTACCGTATGCACTATAAGTTGACGTGCGGCTCAACGGCGGGAGTTAAGTACATGTCAGGAAACATTTCGTTACCGCGTTTTAAAAACCTAGTAACGACATCTAGCGGAATCAATTTAAACTATGTATACGTTAGTTAATAAGAACTCAAAAAATATTTTTCTTATAATTTTGCACAATTTTTCTTATTGTAATACCGATTCATTCATAACCACATATAAGAACTGTATTCATTTCCGTTCAATAAATATTACTAAGGCTTATTAATAAGGCTTACTAAGAACTGTTTCTACCATTGTTAAGTAATAGTTAAGGGTGAAAGCGTGACAGGTGGTGATAGTATTTCTGATCCATACTTATAATCACGCCTGTAACCCGTGGGTAGGCAGAGCATCAACGGATTACTTAATATCGTCTGCGAGGTTATCGCCTATTCTGTGAATTACGATGCACCAAAACGTTTGAAGAAAATCAGCTGGTGAATTTTATGTTTTTATCGCTCTTCCCGGTCCTGCGTGGAAAAATACAGATGCATACATTTTTATCTTAATTTTGTAAAAGACATAATAATCCAGATATTCTGACCTTCTGTGTTCGTCCATCGTACCGTCGTCCGTCTTGTAGAATCACGGTGGCGCCACCTAGCTGAATTTAATTTTGCAACATATTCGATTTTCCCACGGGAATGATATGTTTTTCCACTGAAAAAAGTAGCCTATGTAATAATCATGCCATGCCGACGCTCTGTTGCGACGTGAAAGAAGGACAAACAAACAAACAAACACACTTTCGCATTTATAATATTAGTATGGATACGTTCAAAGACATAAGCACTGTAACATTAAAGAAAAGACTGAAAGATACATTCCTATGAAAAGTATAATGTACTACCTATAATAAGTATTAATTACAGATGAGATATTTATTGTAATAAATATACCTAAGATAAGTATGTATGTAACATAAAATACATATTAATGTATAACAAAAGAGCGCCATTATCGCCAACAAACTGTTTCACAGTTTAGCGATGTTTATTATTATTTTAAATGCGTGTGTTTTATATGAATAAATGTATTAAAGAAAAAAGGTAATGTGAATAAAAAAATAATTATTGGAATAAATTGTTTTGCCAACCCTAGACGTGAGCAAAGCCAGTGAACCTGATGGTATTACTGCAAGGGTACTTAAGCATTGTACGCCTGAGTTGTTTCCTGTTCTGACGCACCTGTACCGCCTCTCTCTTGAAACTGGAAAGGTGCCCAATTCCTGGGAAACTTGCCAATGTGCAACCAGTACCCAAGAAGTGTAGTCATGCCGATCTCTGTAATTATCGACCAATCGCCATCACGTTCGTAACGTCACTGCTTGAGCGGGGCCTTCGCAAGATGGAAGCATATGCATCTTTAGTTCGTACGACGCGCGACGAGGACAAGTGACTACGGCTACGCACCGTTCGCACGATTCATTGTTTACGTTAGTCAGCCGTAATGTTGTATCCCTACTTCGGTTAGATTGCGCGTATAGTGGGAGCGTAATGTTTTTTTATTTAAGGCGATGCAATGTTATTTGTAATGACTGCGCCCCCTTTCCCTAAGGGCTTCCAATTCGGCAGAAAGGCCATACAGGCCAAAGCCAGTCCCACAGGTGGTGTTTAGTGGGTAGGCACTTCATAGTGAGTCCCACATAACCACGCAGCCAGCTGCGTGGTATGCTACGAGCGTTCACCACCTCCCTCCCACGCTTCCCGGAGGGTAGCCCCTTGCTTTGGGCGCAAAAAAATTGTAATGCTCATTAATTTTGTTAATTCAAGTAAATAGTTAGTCATCTTAACGTTCGTTTTAATTAGTATTTCTGCTATACCTAGTCAGTTTAGCAGTTCACTTCGGTTGGACCCGGGTTCGATCTCCGGCCGAACATTAGAAGCTCCTGGTGTATGGTAAGTGATCCTGGTTGTACCTAGCCGAGGTCGTTTCACTGGTGACCCCGACATGATTTGAACACGCAACCAACAACCTTCGGAAACTACAATTTCAAACCTTCGTCATCGTCCTCAAGTATCCCATTCATTCGCTCCCGAGCAGATATTGTCTGCAGTCTTCACATTCTGCAAGCCATCTAGCTTTACAAAGGTTCATTGCAGCACTGGAATAATAATGCTGTCCTGTCGGCACGGTTCTGAGCCTTACTGCTCGCCTCTGCTTCACGGCACTCTCGCAGATTATTTGCCTTCTTTTCGACTCACAGCTGACTACAAGGCAATTTCCTGGCACTATATATATATATATATATAAAAATACATCGAAGCCTAAATCGCGCTATCAAAGTTCCGAAGTAAAAGCAGTATATATAGAATAGCTCCGAACTACCTCTTGGAGCGTTGGCCACTCCCCGGGTTTAACACCTTGCCCGGCGGGAGATCTCACCTTTTCCTTCCACGGCCACATCTGTAAAATTATGGAAAAGGTACTGAACAATAAGCTGCTGACATACCTTGAAACAAATAACCTCCTCAGTGATCACCAATAGGGCTTCCGCCGGGGACGGTCCACTGGGGATCTCGTTGTGTATGTCACGCACTCTAGCAGTTCCACTCGATATCTCAAAGGCTTTTGAAAGTCTGCTGAGTAAGCTTCCCTTGCCTATGGCATCACCGCCAAATTTTGCAACTGGATATCTGACTTTTGACTGAGCGGTCGATCAGGGTAGTCATAAATGAGTGCTCTTCTGACCTAATGCATATTAATGCCGGAGTTCCTCAGGGGTCTGTTCTCTTTGCGACTCTTTTCTTGCTGCACATTAATGATCTGGTAAAAGTTACCAGGTATTGTTGGGTATGCAGATGAAAGCACAGTCACAGAGAGATTCATGACCTGCGCAAAAGACGGAGGGGCATTAATACGGTCATTTAGAGAGGCCATGGTGGAAAGGATAAATGCGACCGTAAGTCTAGTCTCCAAATGGGGTGACGACAATCTGGATACTTTCAACGCCGTCAAAACGCAGGCATGTCTGTTCTCCACAAAACGGAGTCCGTTTGATCTAACTCCTACTTTCCGGGGTACATCTGTAGAGGTTACTGATCATCTCAAGCTCCTCGGTATACAGTTGAGTGCTAACCTCAACTGTGGCGCTAACATTGGGTCGAAAGCACAAACTGCGGCCAAAAAACTGGGTATACTAAACAAGGTGAAGCGATACTTTACGCCTCGACAGCTTCTAACTTTATGCAAAGCTCAAGTCCGAACATGCATGGATTATTGTGTCACCTTTAGGATGGCTCAGCAAAATATAAACTTGTTGCACACGATTCAGTGAAACGCAGAGCCAAGAGGCTTATCGGTGACAAAAAGCTGGAGGGAACTAAGCTTCACAGCTTAGCTCACCGCCGCCAAGTTGCTTGTTTGTCGGTCTTCTACAGATTGTACTTGGAGAGTGTGACTATGAGCTTCATAAGTTCATACCGCCATCTCCATTCACCTATCGGAGTACCAGATGTTCTGCAGGTTACCATCCACACTTGGTTGACATACCGAATATTCGCACTAAGCGCTATAAGTCTATATTTTTTAATGAGCACAGCCAAGGAGTGGAATGCCCTGCCGGCGCGGCGTCTGTTTTTCCGAGTGCCTATAATCTGGACCTCTTCAAGGTGCGTGTTAAGAGGCATCTCCTGGGCAAACTCGCTCCATCGTAGACCTCATCTTTACTCTCAGGCCAGGTGGAGATCAAGAATGAGCCCATTTATAAAAAAAAGAACAACCGGAAAAAAGACGGTATGGCTCGGCTTACCCAAAAACGCTGACATTTGAGAAAAGTCGGATGGTTCTCGAGATGTTACTGATGGGAAATCTCATCAGGTACAGGGCGAGTTTATTTTAATAAATTTAAACTAGGAGTTTACGTTACTTCAGAAACCTGGACGCATTTACTTAACCTGGCACCCTTTTCTCATTCGCCTTTTCTACTCTTTCTTGTGTACAAATTATTTTAAAAATCTATTTCTTGAGCTTACATACCTTTCGCACGTGAGTCTTCTTTCGTTAATATGTCATCAACAATCACGAGGTGATTTTCTATTAATTCATATACTAAAGTGATTTTGAGAAAATCGTAAATTCGCATTTTTTATAAAATTTTCCATTGATTTCATTACCCACTTTATTTTAACTTCGACTTTTAGGTGGTTAGACTTCTTTCCTCTCTAGGAGTACGTTTGTGTAGGCATTTCATCTTAGTCCTCTTAGGTGACAATGCATCTGTAACCTTCTTTATTTGAAGTCAGTTTCAGGTGTCCATGGGCTGCAGTAGCCACTTACAATCAATCAGGTGAACTGTGAGTTCGTTTGTAATTAATATTCGATCGTTTGTAAGTACATCATTTCCCAATCATTTCCCAAGGAGGGGCCGCCCCAGGGCCGCCCCTCCTTGGGAAATGATTGGGAATCACCTGTCCCGTTGTCCCCAAATAAAGCTACGGGACGCAAAGTGGTGCAAGAGCGAGACTGACCAAAAAATTACCGAATGGGATAATTTAAAAGTTTCCGCAGAAACTCGTTGGGTGGAAGTATTCAAACAAAGGTCAATATAAAAAAAACATGCCCAAAATTTTATTCTTATTTAAAATCATCACCAACTCTATTAAAGCAAATTTGTTCCACTGACAAATATAAATATAATTAAAAAAATAAAAGGAACTTTGCTTTACGAAGCTGGTGAACTGGTGATTGATTTTTATTTTTCACAATTTGTTATAATAAAAATAATTATAATTAATGTGAATATAATTATAGTGAATACTAATTGTATAAAGTTACAGTTTTTCGAAATAAATAACACTAAAAAGTTGTATTTATTTTTATTGTTATCCTGCTAACTGGAGAGTATGAATAAACCCACGTCCCGTTTTGAGTTAATAAATAAATGGTTAGTTTAGCCATAACCCATATACCAGGTTTGTTAATGGTAATGTTAGCGACGCCGCTTCGAACAATGCCACTACTCGTATGTAGCAAATATGTTTCTTAGTTATTTATTAAACATTATTCTAGATAGTGGAAAGCCTGAATAAAATATTCATTGATTTTATTCAGGCTTTCCACACACTCTATTCATAGATAGATGATAATACACGCTTATCACGATTCTTCGTGATGAGCGTGTATTCCGATTTTCTGACCTATTGATAGAATATCCTTGAGCGGTTGCTCGAGGACCACAACAATTGAGTTGCCCGACAATGTTTAATTTATTTTTATTATTTGTTGTTTTATGTTAATATAACATTTTAATTTTTGTTGTTTGTTTAGGTTAGTTTCTAATAAAAGTTGTATACGTAAGAGAAATAAATACTTATATTACAAACCTCAATACCAGTGTTGCAGGATCCGTTTTTGCAAATAAAAAACGTCGTGAATGGGGTGTAAAAACCCTTTAATTCAAACAAGCCTTACTAAAATGGATGTGGGTGCATGCAATCCGGTCTATCTACAATAGTTGTTTCCCATTTTGATGTTTTATTAAAACTTCTCAATCTCTGGTGTTAATTTTGCAATCACACATCGAATGAGATTAAGATTTATATATAATGGCTGGATTTTCGGCGTCCAGCTCTTGGTGCTAGCGGAACTCGTACTGAGATTTCCGAAAAACGTGTCTTCCCGCCAAAAGTAAAAAGAGAAAAAAATCTCTCCCAAAGTACATAATTGAAGCCTTTGTGTTGGACAAAATATCTGGTCAACTTTCGCTTTTCACGCGGATCTATAATTATAGTTATTGTGTTAAGCCATCAGTAACCTACACAAGGATTTTAGTTTAACCGGGTGGTCGTGGAAAAGCTGCTCATTTTTAACGAAACTCCGTAAGGCAGTACTGAGCATGAAATATTTATGTGGGTGATATTGTAAGTTTCCTCATATTTATGCGTTTGATAATTATCAGGTAAATGCTCTTTGAACACAGTAAATGAGCCAGTTCGCTATTAGTTAAATAGCAGACTAGCTCATTTAGCCACCTTTCATTGAGTTTACATAGGCGACGGTTTGGGTATCATGCGTTATTATTAACTCCCACCAAATACATACAACAATGAGAAAAGGAGGCCAAGTTCGGTACAAACGACGTTCGGTATATCGAAGTGCTGAAGTGTTTGTACAGTAGGGTGATGATGGCTATCCGAGTACAGAACCAGAGTACGAAACCCATCTAACTGCAGAAAGGTGTAAGACAGAGTGACGTTATATCCCCAAAACTCTTCACCGCTATATTGAAAGAAATTTTCAAGCTACTGGGCTGGAAAGGAGACGGTATTAACATCAATGGCATGTACATCACTAACCTTCGATTTGCCAACGACATAGTCCTTATGGCAGAATCGCTGGAGGACCTAAGCACTATGCTCAATGACCTCAATAGTGTCTCCCAACGGATAGGTCTTAAGATGAACATGGACAAAACAAAGATCATGTGTAACGTCTATGTCATACCTATGCCGGTAGTTGTTGGGAGCACTATGCTCGAAGTTGTTGACGAGTATGTTTACCTGGGAGAAATAGTCCGACTAGGCAAGTCCAACTTTGACCCAGAGGTGAATCAACGGATTCAACTCGGCTGGGCAACGTTCGGGAAATTACGACACATCTTCTCCTCAGGTATACCTCAAAACTTGAAAACGAGATTGTACAATCAGTGCGTGTTGCCAGTGATGACTTATGGATCTAAGATGTAGTCCTTCACTGCTGGCCGGATGAGGAAGCTCAAGGTCGCTTAGCGAGTTATGGACAAGGCTATGCTCGGGGTTTCTCTGCGTGATATCCTTAGAAATGAGGATATCCGCAGTAGAACCAGAGTGACCGACATAGCCCAACGGATTAGTAAGCTGAAATGGCGTGAACCGGCTGTACCTATAGCTCGAAGAACAAAGAACCGATGGGGAAAAAAGGAGTGGCAGCCTAGTACCGGCAGGCGAAGTGTAAGGCGTCCCCCCACTAGATGGAGTAACGACCTTCTTTGTGGCATTCCTTGGGGAAGGCCTAGGTTCAGAAGTGGACTTTTGAAGGGCTGTAATGATAACGATGATGACAGAATGACCGATGATTCGCAGCAATTGACGATCCAAAATCATTATAGATTAAATACAAAACTATAATATTAATTAAAATAATGCGTTTGTAATGTTGGATCGCTAACACGTAGCAGTTCCATAAATCGTAGCTTAGGAATGTACAACTTGTCGTCAATTGATTCATTCTTTATCGATATTGCGTACCCGCGAATGTTTCTGACCAAAAACGGCATTGCAACGCATGCCGAGCGCTGTAAGTAAATTCAATATCAAAGAATTTACCTATTTTTTTCCTTTACCGCGAATTGAAAAACTTTTCACTGCATTAATTGGTGCGGAAGAGGTCTATTGTTATTGTTGTCCGAAGATTCGCAACATTACACGGCCATTACTATACACATTTGGGAACATTCGTACATCGTAGATCTCTCTTTGGTCTATCGTGCATCCCGGAAATATTCCCAAAAATTATGGATCAAACACTGTGTGCATTACCTAGTACAGATACATTCCTATATGAAGTATGTGCATTACGGGGGCTACCAGATGAAAATTTTTGTTTTTTACGAGTTGTATATTAACGTGCTATGGGATTTACGGTTACGCTTGAGAAGTGTAAGTTTTTCCAACCAAGTGTTTAATACCTAGGATTTATTATTGATCAATTTGCTTGCATTGGCTGAAATGCCGATCTAAAAATATAAGCCATTTATAATATTTTGAATTAGAAAACTCGAAATAATTTTCTCGAATTGATAATTATAGTAAATACTATTAACCGTCCTTCACATTATAATTTACTTAATAAAGGAGCTTATTAAAAATGGAGTCAATCGTGTGAGCAAGCCTTCCTTTAAGCTATAGGAGCTTTGTCGAGCAATAATGTGTTGTGTAATAATAACGAGCACATTATATGTTAGGGTGGCCATTGGTAGGCTGCGCGTAGTACTGGTGCAAATGCAATCGGACGCTTCTGAGCAACCGTCTGTTCTGTATCGTGACCGCTTAATTGGTGCAAAACAAACAATAAACAGTTGGTTAAATAAAGTCGTCATGGGGAATTAAAATGTTAAAATTAAACGCAAAGAAAAAAAAATTGTGTTAGTATCCTTGGCTTACTTTTTAAGACGGGAGAGCAGTTTTTGGGAGTTGATGATTGTCCCATGAAGGTAATTTGCACACAACAAATGAACCAGTCTGCAAAATTTCGTCTTTTATTGACGTCACAACATCAACAGAAAACGCAGTCGATTCGATGCAGAATTCATATAGCTTTTTAAGATATTGAAATATCCGCTTCTTTCCATCAAAAGAAAAACTTTTATATTTTATTTTATAATAATAATAAATGTATTTATAAGAAATATGGTACAAAGATGTTTAACTCTAATGTACTATGTTAATATTTCATTAGCAAATATCAAACGTATAATATTTTTTAAACGTCACTAAATAACCCTACCCACCTAATTAATTTTATTGAATTTCTGCAAACTGACATAATATTTCCTATAAAGTCTACTAAATCTCATAAAAATGGAATGGCATGAAACACCTAATAGAGACCTTACTACCTATTAGCATTAAAAAATCTTCAAACAAATTATATTATTAACAAAAATAGATTCGTTAATCTTTATGCAAATATCATTATATATCCGTTTGTAAATTATGTGTAGGATGCCAACACTTACGCAGTATTTATATTTATGTGGACAAATATCTGCACATATGTGAATGAGTGGCATTAGATTCATTTTGACTGCCGTTAACATGATTTTATTAAGAATTTAAAGTAAAGTAATTGGAACAAACGTAAAAGTAATTTTGTGATTATAAGTATAATTTCACTTTTGAAATTTTGTTATTTACATTCTAGGTTGCGTTCTTGTAATTAATACATCGCATCATTTTAACAGCAAATTTTAATTATTGTTTCTCATTATCGTTACAGGTCAAAACGAATGTGAACAAGAATAAACAGTTGAAGGCATTGATTTATTTTAATTATTAGAATAAATCGAGATCTTTTACAAAATGTGAGATATTTATTTACATATGGCACTAAATGAGTTTTATCATCATGATAAAACTACTTACCTCAGATGTAAATAAAAGCTTTTATTTACTCTTGGACAATTAACAGGATTGAAAATTGATCTGCTTCTCTTTCATTACCGATTTATTATTACATTTTACTTATTTATTACATTTAGTTTTTTCACCTTTAAAAGCTAGAATTTATTCGCTCCAAACCATTTGGAAACAATATCCAGTATTTGGTTAGACTGTTGCAAAATCGTTTCTTTTAACTTCACATTATACAACTAGCCTATATAAGTCCACTGTTGAACATTGATTGCTCTCCCATAGATTGTCTCATGGGGTGCCATAGTTGACACGCCTGGCGAGCGGGTTGGCAACCGCAATTTATCACCCTGTACACCGCACCGCCACTACACGGCGGCCTTTTAACTTAAAATAACAATAAAGTATTATCAGCAAAGATCTCAGACATTTTTTGTACAATACATGGAAGATCATTTATGTAGACCGAGAACAAAAATTGCCAAGAAGCGATACTTAAGGGAAATCATAGACTTAGAATGTACTGGCGATTCTTAGTCTATGAGGGAAATCCACTTTTATTACATGTCTCGATTACACTACACCTTTGATTGCAACCCTTTGCTCTCTGTTTAAGATATATGAAGATAGAAGATTAAGTGCTTCATTACGTGTGCATTTGAAAGATCACAGAAGACACTGACAATGTCATGTCACTTTTACCACGCCTGTAAACTTGTGCTAACAGCTTATACCCGCATGCGTTGTGGATATTCCTTTTGTAAAACCGAAATTTTTGTCATTTACAATGTTTTTTTAACAAGCATCTGTTCTAAAATAATTTTTCGAATGTTTTGCTTCGGGCTGGCCACACAGAAATGGGATGGTAGCCTTCTGTTTTCGTTTTGTTTAATTTCCTGAACTCTTTAATAAAATCTGTAATTATGTATAATATGTTTAAAATACTTAAATCAGGAATGTCTACGAAAATATTGGGTTATTTTTTACGGGGAGGAAAAAAGGAGGTGAAAGAAGTAGAAGTCTGTAGCATTCCTACATATTTTTCAAAATCTTGTTCTAAATAAACTTTTAATTGATAAAAAATAAAAAACGGAAAAAGAAATTTAAATCATGTGCATCCTACTTTATTCATCGCGAGTATTAATAAATTTGCAACGCCTATGACCTTGAACCGGCCGCTCGGTCACTAGATTAAAAGTTTCTAAATCAGTAGAATTTATTAAGAGATCAATTTGATAAAATGTAAATGAAACAAGGTCAATGTTTAACACATTAATTAAAAACCCAGACTGCGTAAAGCAGTTTATTGAAAAGTGAACAATTATTTTTCACGTTGATAATACCTTAAGAGTAAATAAGATTATAAGTTTTGAAAATTTAAGCGAGAATGGTTGCTAACCAACTTTATATTGTTATAGATCCTAAACGGTCATTCAAAATGAAAAAATGATTAGAGAAACCCAAAGATGATTTTCAAAGACATATTCAATGATACCCTACTTGACATAGATCGTCAACTTTCATTTTTTTCTTTCTTACAATATGTCTTCTGGTTGTCGCCATATTAAGTTTTGATTACTGTCATGTCTTTAGTGACACTCACAAGAGTGTTACCAACTCCAAAAAATATTTACCCCTAAAAAGTTTAAGTCAAAACCCCCCAAAATGACCTTATTTACTTGGGTATCCCCTAAAAATAAGTACAATACTTTGTAATGTTCTTTAAATATAAATTATTACTTCGTTATCTTCTGATGGTTTAGACATATTGAAATCAAACATTTAGATATTAAATAAACATATATTTTACATATTGGATTAAATATTATAAATAATGCGCTATTTCGTTGCAATGTGAATCAGACCATCATCACACTTCGTAGAATTTCAATAGATAATAAGAAATTGCAACCGTGAAGGTATACAGCTAGCTGCGCAAATTCAAAACATACAGCCCAAATTTTGAAACATTTTCAAAAGGTATACAGCCAGCTGCGCTGCAATCATCGTTAACTTCTAAACAAAAATCAGCTAAAGTGCAAAAAAATAAAAGTCCCTAAATATACCCTCTAAAAATATAAAACCCAAAAAAATCCCATCCCACTTATTTACCCCCTAAATTTAGGGGGAAAACCCCTAAGTTGGGAACCCTGACTCACAAGATTGAGGCAATTCGATTAATGATACAGCGGCGGTGCCGCGCCACAAGCGAAACGAAACACATCGAAGCCTAAATCGAGCTATCAAAGTTCCGAACTAAAGCAGACTGTTTAAAAGAATTTAGATTTGAAAAAGTATTACCACAAGATATTGTAAAATATTTCAAAACCATTCATGTAAAGAAAACTGCAGATTTATGGGATATTTCAGTTACAGTTATTGCGTCCATAATATATTTATTTGCACCTCATCCGGCTATTATTTTTAATATTAGTATCGAATCTGGTGTGTTTCCTGATTTAATGAAACATAGTAAAGTAATATCTTTATTTAAATCTGGTAGTACATTGGACCCTGCTAATTTTAGACTTATTTCTGTACTACCAACTCTCAGTAAAATTTTTGAAAAGATACTTTTAGATCAATTGTTAAAATTTTTAAAGAAAAATAAATTACTCCATAAAAATCAATTTGGTTTCACAAGGGGTCACTCGACGACTGCCGCAGGTGTCGAGCTTATGAAATATATTTTTAATGCCTGGGAGAGTTCACAAGATGCCTTAGGTATTTTTTGTGATCATTCCAAGGCTTTCGTATGTGTTTATCATGAGATATTAATATGGAGACTATAACATTACGGTGTCAAAAATATTGCACTTAGACTTATTATTTCATATTTAAATAACAGAACTCAAAAAGTTGTTATCAACGGTAAAGGTTCCTCCGGATCAGTAGTATCAATGGGCTTCTTAGTCAATATTGATGACTTACCTTATCTTGTAGGGAAAAATTACGATATAGTATTATTTGCTGATGATACCTCTTTAATTTTCAAACTCAAACGACAGTCAATTAATTTTGACAATGTAAATAATGCTCTATCAAAATTAGTACCTACATTGGTTTGACGCCAACAATTTGCTCTTAAACGGCAATAAGTTAAAATGTATTAAATTTACAATACCCAATGTTAAACATTCAAATACCAATGTGCTCTTAAATGGGGAGGAGTTGAGTCTTGCGGATACCACTGTTTTTCTTGGTATTACTATTGACGCGAAGCTTCAATGCGGCCCCCATATATCTAAATTAGCAAGCAGACTTAGTTTGCAGCATACGCTGTAAGAAAAATAAGAAGTCTCACCAATGTTGAGACAGATAGATTACTTTATTTTAGTTACTTTCATAGCGTGATGTCGTACGGAATTTTGTTATGGGATAATGCGACTGACATCGAAGCTATATTTATTTTGCAAAAGAGAGAGATTTATAACTTAAATTGTAATAAGTCCTTTACAGAATTTTTTAAGAAATAAACATATTATTAACTTTGACATCGCAATATATTTATGAAAATGTAATGTATGTACATAAAAAATAAATAGCTTTGATAAGAATAAAGATGTTCATACTTTAAACACTAGGAACAAACATAAGCTTGTAATACCAGTTACTAGACTCCATAGAATTAGTAATTTATTTATGAGGCAATGTATACGCCTTTACAACAAATCCCAGAAAATGTACAAAATTTGTAAATAAATAAGTTTAAATGTTTTATTAAAGAAAAATTGTACAAAAAGGGTTATTATAATATCAAAGAATACATAAGTGAAAAAAACCCCTGGGAATGAGGTGATCGCCATGCTGGTTCTATTCAAACTCATTTAAAATTTGTACAAACAAAAAAACAAAATTATTGTAAAGTTTAATAATACCTATGTAAAAAAAGTCCCACTGGGTTTTTTTGCTGGTTTTTCCCAGGACAGAGGTATTTTTCGAACCAGCGGTAAATAAAAAAATGACTTTCAAAAAGTATTATGTAATAATCTATATTGAATAAAAAATTATTCTATTCTATTCTATGTAAATATAACATAATAGAAATAGGATTTGGTTAGAAAAAATATAATGTCGCCTAGATCTATGTCTTACCTATTGTAACAGCGGTAAACTTAGAATCCTATAACAGATACGATTCAAGTATATCATTTTAGTGCCGGTGGTAAGCAGATTTGTTGTACCTGTAGAAATATGACTTGCCAGTTGGCACCGCGCACCCTAATCGTTGTGGACGGCGTCTTAGCGTGTTTCGTTTATGATGTCGGCTATCTCTTAGATTAGGTAGAGTGTGTTTGGTGACACTTTTTAGTGCAACAATTATACTCAACTCCATGACTTAGTGGAATAAGCCTATGATACATGGATATTTCTATACTGGCGACTTAGTGCCGTGCTACTGTGATACGTTGGTGCTACTTTTATTTAATAACTTTGTTGCTATAGTCGATAGGCAGCTTTAGGGTGTGTTGTGAGGAGGCACCATCTGTATGATAGTGGCATTGCTGCTTACTGCTACTTGCGGTATTACGTCGTATGATGGATCTACGGGTGAGCTGTGATTGATTTGATGCAACTTGTGACTAAGGTCGAAGAAGGTATGCGGGTGGAAATGACTGCTAGAATCGTATGGGGGACCTTGGGATGGTATAAGCTCGGCGATAGTCGTATGATAATGCAGGCCGCTATTCTCAGTAGTTGTCTTGTGTTGTCTCAGTAGTCTTGAATAGTTTTGCCATTCGGGCTACAACCATAATATAGTTGCAGCATGGCTCTACCACGTACAAATATATAAATGACTTTCTTTCTTTATTTTTACTTACGCAATATGGGGAAGCGATTAAACTAATAACTTACTCCAAAAGAGCTTAGGATGCATTCGAGACTGCATGTAAAGCGTGCATGGAGGTCTCGAAGATGCGTAAGATAAAACGTACATGTAAACTAGACCTGAGCTGAGTGCAGAATAATAATGAGCGCAGAAAATAATAATAAGTAAAAAGGAATTGACTGATGTGAACCAGATACAAACAAACTTGATACAAAAACAACGAATTAATGTTCTTTTACTACCTTATTAATTCTTTTCCTCGAAGGTTTTTTTAATTGTAATAATTATAAGCCACTATCAACGGTTTTTAATTGCTCAAGTGAATATTCATCCTTCCAACAGATACTTAAAATATATTAGTTACGAAGCAAACGGCTTAACAATAAAGGTATTAACTAAGACGATCACACCATAAAATAATTATAACAAACGGCCTAAAAATCGTTAGAAAGATCTTTTTGAATTATCAACATTAATGAGCGTGGTCACATCAATTACTATTTATATTAATATTTAGGCTAAGCAACAACAGAGGGCCTTTTAGAGTCATCTTAGAAAATTATTTATTTTATTTAGTAATTGGGAAAATATAAAAAATATATAAATCCCGCTGATTACTAATACTGCATGGGGCTAACAGACTGATAAAACCATGGCGACCCCTGCCACGCTTCTCTGTGCCCTGGGCTGGAGTTTGCGTATACGTCAGAGAGGACATCTATTCTCGTTGCCTTGGCAGTCTTGAAAGTACGGACCTGTCCATCCTTTGGTGGTGCGTAGACAGCGACGACCATCCCCGCGTCTACGGGTGCCTCTATAGGTTCCATAGCGCAAATGCCGACACAGACCAACTCATCGACCACGTCCAAATGGCTACAGATTTCTTGCTACAACAGATCTCATCCGCGGATATCGTGATCCTTAGCGATTTTAACGACCACCACTTTTTGCGTCCAACTCGACTCTCGATCACGGGGTGTACACACCGCCGACCATCCCGTGGTGTGAGTGATTTGCGATTCACACAGTGCTGAGTACGCAAAGCACTCCTCTCCCTGGACATCCACAATTCTAGTGGGCCTGACGGAATCCCCCCAATTGAGCTGAGGACGCGTGCTCCAGAGTTTGCACCGTTTTTCCGGTACTCCTACTCCCTAAGCGTAGTCTCAAATCCATGGAAGACAGCTTTCGTGCACCCGATCCCTAAAAAAGGGGGTATTCCCAGAAGTCTTATAGTAAGATTACTAAGAAATTTTCTTCCCAGTAGTCTTACTAGTGAGACTATTGGGAAGAAAATTTCTTGGCGTGGTGTACTCCCAATAGTCTTACTTAATAGTCTTATGAATAAGATTAATGGGAATTTTCTTAACAAGTTGGCCTTACTGGTAAGACCACTTGGGAAAAAAATTCTCAGCTCTATCATCAGTGGTTAGTTAGTGGTAGTACTTTAGCAGTTTATTTTAGGAAAAGTACTTGGCAAGCATGAACTTGCACGAGGCAGTGGGATAGTTCCAGTTCTAGTTTGTATATTTTGTACATTTATACTACTTATATCGACTTCTGTTCTGAGACAAAAATATATAAATAGAGAGTTCACCTGTGCTTGTGCATACAATTCATCATTGCTTGTGCACTATAATTCTGTCCTGAGCAAATGGCTAGTCTCCGATGAGACTGGCCGCCGTGACCAAAATTTGGTCTGAAGAATTATCCCACTGCTTCTTTCACGTTTATTCTTGCCTAGTACTATTCCTACTAATCATAAAAAAGCGAACATCAATCAAATTAGGCCAAAAGACGTTACGACATAATTTTGACAAAAATAAACTAAATTAGGTAGGTACTGATGACAACTTCCATGTACTTTATAAAGTAAGACTTCTCAGAATTTTCTTCGACAGTGGTCTTACCATTGAGGCCTACTTGGTAAGAAAATCCCTAATAATTTTACTTATAAGACTATTTAATAAGACTTTTGGGAATGCACCACGCCATTAAGGTTTATTTATTTAATCTTTTTTACACACCTTATAATAAGGGATATAAATAAAGGGCGGATTTAATTTAATATTATTAAGATATTAGGAATTAACTTAAAAATTTAAATTTTCTTCTAAGACTACTGAGAATACCTCTTATTTCCGATGGAGAATCACGTAGCTTCCACTCGGTAAACAAACATTTCCCGTATAAAATTAAGATACTGAGACCAAGGGTACTAGTGTTCTGTGATTGAAAGCACAGAATAGATAATAGTACAAGAAGACTTAATATTATATTAAGCATCGCCAAACTGCATATGTAAAATTGTGCAACTCCCTGTTAATGTTTGAATAAACACAAACTTTCCGACGCAAAATAACGTATCTGATATATGTGACAAATTACGTGGAAAACATGTTTTTTCACTAAAATATATGGATATTAGAATAAATTTTAATCTTAACCCTGCGTCATGGGGGTTGGGTCTGTGAGACCCGGCACATTTTATCTTGCTTGAAGTTCGGTTAATTCCCGTGCAACGTTGCCGTTCTTCTCAGTAGCTGGAGATATTGAGTTGCTCTAAGCGTCGCAGACAACACCTTAGTCGTGCGGTAGCCACAGTAGGAGTTACGTGCGCAAAGTTAAAAAGGTAATAAGACATCCCGCATGGTGTAACAATTTTGCGCCATTTCGTGAACACATGATTTTAATTATTTACAATGTATTTATGCTTTTATATATAGTTTTTTGTTGTTGTTTATGATTTTAGTTGCCAATATATACTTTAATGTATTTTATTTTTGTTTTTTGAAGGTAGTAAAAATGGATCGAGAAGAAGCGGAACGACAGCGTATAATGTCTATTCTACAAGAGTCTGACTCTGATACTACGTTGTCAGACCAGGAGTGTGATGAAGATCACTTGAGTGAGCGTAGACAACCCAGTGATACAGAACAAGAAATGTCAGAGTCTGAAGATGATGATATTCCGCTGTTTATGCTGTCGAACAGAAATCATCATTTATCTTGGTAAAGATGGTACGGTTTGGTATAAGACGCCTTTTCGACAAAATGTTAGAACCAGAACCGAAAATATAATCCATCAATTGCCAGGTTATACCAGAAGCAAAATCGGCGATGTCTGAGGTGGAATGCTGGAATCTTTTCATAACAGGATATGCTACAAATTATACGTATGCATACTAATACGCATTAGACCTAAAATAGCTTCATCTACTAATTTAGCAAAGTTCACCCATATAAAAGAGTGCAATATGATTGAGTTGAAAGCTTTATGGGCCTTCTTTATCTTGCTGGTCTTTACCGCTCTGGACAAAATTTGAGTGATCTATGGCTACTGATGGAACTGGTGTCGATATATTTCGACTCAATGTCTTTACACAGATTTCATTTTATTCAAATTGACCTTTGATGATATTGCTACCCGTAAGCAAAGAACGCAACTAGACAATTTAACTGCAATTAGAGAAGTGTTTGAGGCTTTAGTAGAAAACTGCAAGAAAACCTACATACCAAGTGATTGTCTAACTATAGACGAAATGCTCATAGCTTTCCGAGGCAGATGTAAATTTCGCCAATATATACCGTCAAAACCTGCAAAATACGGAATAAAGATCATTGCTTTAGTTGACGCAAATTTTTTTTACATCAAGAACTTGGAAATATTTTGGCAGCAGCCTGAAGGCCTTTTTCTATAGCAACAAGCCATTTGATGTTGTTGACCGTATTGTTGAACCTATTTCAGAACAAATCGAAGTGTAACATTTGGTAACTGGTTCACAAGAACTCGTCCAGCATTTGCTCAAGGAACAAGTTGACATCAGTTGGTACTCTGCGAAAAATAAAAGACAAGTCCGGTGGAATTCACAAACGCGTGGTGTTTAGTTTTTTCATCCCGATTTGGTTTTCAAAGGACGTCACACTTGTTAGTCTTGTGCCTAAAAAAGGTAGTGTTACTGATGTCTAACACACAACGACGCCATCAATGAATCAACAGAGACATCGAAACCTGAAATAAATACCTATTATAATACGACGAAATGTGGTGTGGATGTAGCTGACGAGCTGTGCGCTACGTACGACGTAAGTCATAATTCTAAAGGTGGCCGTTGACAATTTTTTTGCTTCATTGAACATAACTGCCATTAATGGTCTGATAATAAATAAAATTAACAATAATTCAAGTAAAAACAAGACGATTTATAAAAAGCCTGGGACTCGGTCTGTCATGGAACACCTAAAACTTCGCCAAAATGTGACAGGCCTACCACGCGGTTGCACGAAGAATACTGCACAATTCATTGGCGAGCCTTCAGGAACCTCAGGCGAGCTAATGTTCGCAAAAGGTGTCATGTGTCCAGCCAGAAAGATCGCAAAACAAATTACACTTGCGAGTTTGCAACAAGCATATTTGTTTAGAACATATTGTACCTTTCTGTGCTGAGTGTTTTTTTCCTAAAGATATCCTAGTTTCCTATAAAAATGTGCCATTAAAATATTAAGACTGATTGTTTATTAATAATAGAGTTACATTTAACTAGAAGAGAAAAATTTTGTTGATATTTTTTAGTATTATTAAAATATTCCTTTAAATATGATTAAAATATAATATAATATAAAATTTTGTTTTATTTATTTACATGAATACCTAAAATAATAAACCCGAATAAAGAAAATCTTTTTTATTAATCAAGTGCTAGAATAATTCATATATAAAAAGCGGGTCTGTACGACCCACCCCCTACGTCCGTGTTACACTCTTTCACCCCCATGACGCCGGGTTAACACTACTTTGAGATAAAAAAATTCACATAATATATATAATAGTTATTAATTATAAAATTCAATTAAAAATCTCCAAAAGTACACTTATCCGATAAATCTCTTTTCGGTCTTCGTTTCATAATTACCTTATAATTCACTTGGTTTATTGGAATTGGTTTATTTTACTTGCCAAAAGTGATAGGCCTCCCCAAGTTATGCCACAAAGCACGGTCCTGAGCCACCTGCATCCATCGACTGCCTGCATGTCTTACCAGGTCGTCACTCCATCTAGTGGGGGGTCGCCCTACACTTTGCCTACCGGTACGAGGTTGCCAATCGAGAACCTTTTTTCCCCGTCGGCTCGACTGGGGCAGGACCACGCTCTCACAGAAGTGGTCTTACCAGAGTAAAAGAGCAGCTTTATGTTGCTGTGTTTCGTATGGTGAGAGTAGGGATTTGGAGATCCTTTTTACTGGAAACAAGGCATTGCATCTTAGTCCTCAGGGGTGACAACGTATCCGAATTTTAATTCTTAGTCGAGGATAGATGTAGATATCTATGGACCACAGCATCCACTTACCATCAGGTGGACTGTGTGCTCGTTTGCCCTTATTCTATAAAATAAAATAAAATAAATAAATAAACCTATTACGCGTCAAATATTTTTAATTTTTAATTAAACTTAAGTGACAAACAAACTTACCACTACCTGGAGGTGTGTGGCTACTGCAGTCCATGGAAACCTGCAGCCAAGTTCAAACAAAGAAACCTACAGATGCGTTGTTACCTCTGAGGATTAAGATGGAATGTCTCAAAGCCTATAATTATACTGGCTCTCTTTACCCTTCAGAACGGAATACTACAGTGTAAGAACTACTATTTGGTTTGAACAAAATGTCACATTTCTAATTACACAGTAGCAACACAGTGGTAAAGTTATTGTACTACAGATGGCGTTTATTACAATTAGTGGCGTAGTGTTGGATGCTGCCATTCAGGGATGCTAGAGCCAAAAATACCTTTACAATGCTAGGTGTTCGTAATATTTTAATCAAATATATTCAATAACAACAAATTTTCAGATTTTTTTTTCTTTCTTACTACTTACTGGCTTTATTGAATTTGACTTTCAGGCCCAAATTTCTTGCCATGGCACTCATTACAATATTAGCAAATGATCTAGGGTCACCTAAAAAAATATTGATTTTATTCTAAATATCGGAAAAATTTAAAAAATACTTACAAATAAAAGTAAAATCAAGTCCAGCCGTTATAACATATTAAAACGAGATTTGCATCACAGTAATGCGCAACTCGACATAATATTTTCTTCGAAAATAACTTCTTTTAACCAAAGTTTAAGCACATGAATACTACCTCTCATGCGGGCGTATCACATTAGAATAAGCGATTAGAGGTTACGATTTTGTCCATTAAATACCTATTGGAATGCATTTTGTTGATTATACATGCACTTGTCACAAAATAAAGAAGTTTGTGCACTTGTTCTCAAGGATTTGTAATGTTTGAGTAAGTTGTTTATATATTATACTCAAACACGTGTAAATGTTAACATGAGTTTTAATACTGATAATCTTAATAGGGTTGCCAGATTGTAACTGTGTACAAAACTGTATATTTATGTGACAATTATTCTTAATGATTTGTTATATGTATGTATGCGGATACTACATATTGAATATAAGTAATTTTACGGATTTTAACATACTTCCTGTATGCAGTTTGCGAAGGAATTATTCAAGATGTCTAATATATTAGGTCTAATAGATCGGGGATGCTCAGTATCAGCAGTGACAGTACCAGCACCTCAGTCTCCATGACCACGGATGTTGCGAAACACTCGAAACGTCGGTAATTAAAAATAAAATAAAATTTAAGGCGCTAGAATCAGTGTAAATAGTTTTCTTCAACATCTGTATCTCCTTTTCTACGTAGAATCTAATGAACAGGATAAAATACAATAACTTCTCTTCCAATGTTGTGATCAAATTTTTTTCTGACGTTTGTAATTTTAAAGACAAATAATACTGACAGCCCTGGATCCTAATAATACTTTATCTTAATCGCATTCGACTTAATTTTTCCTGAGCAGCCAGCCTCAACCTTGTGCGTAGTTTGTGTTACTGTATATAAGCGCAAATTATGTTGGAAATACATCAGTGTTGTCTTTACTCGTAAAAATGAAGTGTTGTATTTTAAACCTTTATACTTAATATTCTCTCGCAAAAAATTCCACAGACTTAAATCTGTGGCGAAGTGATATTTTTACATCTTACGAAAATATATTGATCGCCAAATTTCTTACCGTCAAGTCATAATGATCCTGCCTTCTGTATTCATTATATTCCTCAACGGCTTCGTGTAAGTAAGACTAAATCCTAAGTGGAGGGTGTTCGGCATACATTTTAAGTGGCCGTCCAAAGAGAATGTATTCAATTGTATACGTCATTTAATACACGATAACACAAGAGCGTGTTTAGGTCATACACGCCGAACGCCCCTCTCCGCCGAACTCCTTTACTCTTTATTTTTCCACGCTAACATTGCAAACTTTAAAAATGCTACTTATACTTTTTAGTAATAAGTACTATTTTTTACTTTCTACATGTTAAACCCTAAAGTAATTCAGAGGTTTAGCTGTGAAAAGTACTAATTATTTTTTAAACCCCGACGAAAACAGTGGGATGTTATAAGTTTGTATTGTGTATCTGTGTGTTTGTGTGTGTGTCTTAAACGAACGAACTGATTTTGATTAAGTATTTTCATTTGAAATGTGTCTTAATCGAGCGTATTTTTAGCGTGTAGACTTAGAATATACTGGCGTAATTATAAGGCTATGGTTTTTAGTTATGTTTCAAGAATATCTCTTCAGCCGTTTGAAGATCATCAGCTATTATTGTTTCAGGGGTTTTTAAAATTTAAGTTATTTATGGAAAATATTTTATAATATAAGGGCATAATTCTTACTATGTATTCATAGAGCAACACGGAACACCTGCGCTCCGATCCGCGCGTGTGTACTCTATGTATGTACTCATGGTTCTTTTTTATTCTAATGATGAATGTATTACTTAAGATTAATGTATGTCTCTCTCTCCTCTGTGTGTGTGTGTGTGTGTGTGTGTGTGTGTGTGTGTGTGTGTGTGTGTGCGCGCGCGTGTGCGCGTGTGTATGTGTATGTGAATGTTTGTGTTTAGTTTGTTTATGTTTTCTTTCGTTTCTTTAAATTAATAATTATGTACGAAAGATCTAGAGCTTTTGCTCTTTCAGCAATGCTTTGAGCATTAAAATAAACATCATCTATGTTAATTTTGTTGTAGAATGTTAACACTTGCCGAACCACCTTCTTCTGATAATGGACAGCAATGTTTAACAGCGCAGGTAATCAATCATTTCATATTTATCGATATGCATAATGTGAGTAAATAAGATTTATAAGATTTTATAGTACTAAACTTAATAAAATAATTTTGTATATGTTTTTGCCACAAAATTAGACTAGAACCAATCATAATATATTTTCTTGCGTTACAACTTCTAGCACTTCCACTTTTATTTCACTCAAAATGTCTACATGCCCTGCACTACGCTTATCTCGCCTACACGTAGTGTACCCTGCTGACGAAGGAGACCTTGGCGAACGACTAATCGTGGAAAAATATATAAAAACACTGAATCCAAATTCCAGAGGTTGGTGATAGGGAACAGCATTGCTAGTGCGAGTTGCTTCTGTTTTAGTAGTCTCTTCTTGTTCCATCCATCCAGCCATTGCAGCAAGCACATATAGGCATATGTGCAATGCAATGGCTGACCCCATATATTGACTCATAGGGGAGATTTTACAATAGTTGCCACATCTGCTAGGCGGGTTGGCGACCGCAGTTGGTTGTAATTTTAATTGTTATTAGGAAGATGCTGCTGCCAATCTCCTGTTTCAGTTTCTCTTTGTCACCTCTTATGAGACGCATGGGGTCATTGGATATTCATACATCGCCAATACGCGGTTAACTTGTTTTTGATTTTATTGTTTCTAAACATTCATATTAAATAGGAAGTAAGTAAATAGTAGGGAAACAAATCAGGAGATGTGCAGCAGCGTCTTTCTAATAACGACTAAAAATAAAAAAAACTGCGGTTACCAACCCGCTTGCCAACCGTGGCAACTATTGAAAATATCCCCCCTAACAGGCAATCTATGGGGGAAGGCCTATGTTCAGTAGTGGACTTTAATAGGCTGTAGGAAGGAAGAAAAGGAAGTACTTTTTCAAATCACAAATCAAATCAATCAAAAAATTACACACAAATTATTGTTACAGGAATCTGTTTTCATAGATCGGCTAATATTGCAATTGCCTCACGGGTACATTATATTGTATTAAAAGTTGATTTTTCAGTGGGCACTTAAAATTTATTCATAGAATAAAATTCTCAATAAATTAATTAAATATTATAGTTGTATGAATAAAATAGTTTAATTTTTCAGTTTATAATTAGTGTTGGGTTCACAGAACACAATTACTATCTATCAAGAGAAGAATCGTATCTAAAAACAAAATATGAAACACGTGTCTATGAGCGTATACTACTAGCGCCGCAGTGGGCGCCCATATGAAATTTTTTTCGCAGGAATTTTAAATCTTTGTTCTTATTTTTTTTTTTGCAACTCAAACTTTTCGTTTAAGGCGAAATTGAATAATTTTGGCTCAAGACTCACAAAACCATTTGAGAGGTTTGCACCAAAATTACTCGAATTTATTTTAGAGAAGCATATGAAGTAAAATAAAACTATAAATAGGCACAGTTGTTTTACAAACTGTGTTTTACGAACTGAACATTACGATTGATGTTTTTATTGTTTTTGCACATAATATTTCCACGCATGTAATTTGAGATATACAGGGTTATTTTTCAAAGAGTAGCCAAATTTTATATTTAAGTTCAAATATATAAATAACGATATACCGATATTGCAGTTTTTGAAAATGCGAGTAAATAAGGCTTCTACTTTTATATATATATATATATTTATTAGATATATTTGCTTAAAACATGGACAGATAAGGATGGTACAATTTTCGAAGCATGACATGTTTTGTTATGTGATTGTAAATACTCGTAGCATGCAAATTTACATAAATAGCACATACAAATGAAATTTTTCTAATCAAAACACAGAACAATTAGACTAAAACAAATAAAATCATAAATAAATTAATAAAGATAGTTAATTCATTAAAAAAATATTAATTACATTTAACAAATAGGTCTCTGATATCATAAAATTGATTTTCATTGAGATAAGTCATTTTTTTTTCTAAATAAATTACTATTACGCGATTTGATGTCATTTGGTATTTTATTATAAATTCGAATACACATGGTTAAACAGCTTTTACTATATTTGTTTGATCGCGGTACATTATCTAATACAAGTCTATTTGCATTCCTTTTTAGTCTTATGTTCATATCATATGCTTTGCTCTGTAAACAGATTATGTTTATGAACGAAATTACAAACTTCGTAGATATAGAGAAATGGTAGTGGCAACAAACTTAGGCTCCTGAATATCGGTTTTCAGGACTTATCCGGTGTGATTCCACCAATAGCTCTATTGCATTTCTTTTGTGCAGTAAATAATCTTTGTTTATCTGTACCATTGCCCCATATCAGGACACCATAACGTAGTAAAGATTCTATATAAGCGTGATACGTTACGACAGCAGTTTTTTGTCTGTAACATTTTTTACTTTATTAAATGCATAAAGAAGTTGGTTAATTCTACTGCATAGGTGATGTAAGTGACCTTTCCAGCTTAAATCTTGATCGATTATTACTCCCAGGAATTTAGTTTGCGTTACTTATTTTAATTTGTCGATGTTAAGATTAAAATTGTATTTTGTGTGTTTTGATTTATTAAATTGAATATAAGTTGATTTATTAAGATTAATTTTTAAATTGTTTCTGTCTAACCATTTAATAATTTTATCAATTGTGTTGTTAATATCAATTTCATGATTACGTATTGAATTATTTTGTTTCTTATTAGTGCTTACAATTATTGAAATATCGTCCGCGAAAAAAATACATTTATGACTGGTGACTAGAGTTATATTATTTATATATAGAAGCAACAATATTGGACCCAACACGCTACCTTGAGGAATGCCGTGTTTGTTCTCTTTGTAAGAAGATGAGAAGGACAACATTTCATCTCCTACAATCTTTTTTATTACGACACATTGTCTACGGTTAGCTAAGTAGGAAGAAATCATTTTAAGTGGAAGTCCCTAACACCCACCATTTCCAGCTTTCGTTATACTTAATATGCGGTGCGCAACGAGATTTCGATAAATCAAGAAATAATCCTGTGGTTAAAAAATTATTATTCATTTTTGTTAAAATTGAACTAATGAGCTGAAATGTGGCTAATGTTGTTGATTTTTATCTTTGAAAGTCATATTGGTAATTTTTTATTAAATTGAATTTCTCGCAAAAATCTAGTAGTCTTTTATACATACATTTTTCAAAAATTTTTACAATATTGGTATTAATGTTATTGGAGAATAATTAGTAATATAAGTTCTCTTACCCATTTTAAATAATGGCTTTACAATCGACAGTTTTAATTTTTCGGGAAAAATACCACATGAAAATGACAAGTTAATTAAATATGTCAAAATAGAGACTAATGATAAAAATAAAATAATTTATTTGAAATTATGCCAAATTGAATGTGATTTATGGGCAACAACTACGAGTACATGCGCTGCTTTATGTGCGACTCAATTTGCAACGTTTTTGCCGACCTAGCGACCCTTAAGAATGTATGCATGCGTAGTAAAATTGTAGGCGTTAGATATTTATGAAGGACAGTAAATTAAAATAATGCAGCAATTACCACGCATTCTGAATTTAAAAGATAAAAAGGACATATTGAGATTTATTGTATTAATTTTTCTTCACCATTCGCCTACATTATTTATTCTGAACCTTCTCTGCAAAGGAGACAATTTCTTTTTGTACGAAGAATGGGCCAACCTCAAATTTTAGGGAAACTTAATGAAATGTATGTCGATTTATTCCTTATAATCTATAGATTATAAAATTAATATTAGGCCCTTACATATGAAATTGGCGTTTTGTACGGGAGGTATATAAAGTCAATTTTTTTTTGTAAAATATATCTAATTATTCAAAGTATGCACCGTTGTTATCTATGCACTTTTGCCATCTCATAGGTAGTTCATTGATCGCTTTACTAAAAAAAACCCATGGGGGCGAGAATCAATAAACTCTTTGAAGACGGTTTGGACTGCCGCATCGAAGTTGAATTTTTTTCTTTGTAAGAAGTTGTCCAAATTCCGGAAAAAATGGTAATCTGTTGGAGCAAGGTCCGGGGAGTACGGTGGATGTCGCAGACATTCCAATTGTAGCTCATCTAACTTAGTGGTTGTTTGTTGTGCAGTGTGTGGTCTTGCGTTGTCGTGAAGCAGCAGTTGCCTAGAGCGATTGACCAATCTCGGTTGTTTAGCAGCTAGTTCTTCCTTCATGGTTTGCAGTTGCTGACAAAAGATATCTGCCGTAATCGTTTGGCCAGATTTTAGAAAGCTGTAGTGAACGACACCGGCGCTAGTCCACCAAACACTCACAAGTAACTTTTTCTGACTCAATTTTCGTTTAGGGCAGGATTTGGCTGGGTCTCCAGGGTTCAGCCATTGCAACGAGCACTTCCGATTATCGTACAGTATCCATTTTTCATCACAAGTAATGATTCGATTTAAAATCCCTTCATTATTGTGTCGGTTGAGCAAAGTAACACAGCAGTCGACGCGTGTTTGCAAGTTCGATTCACTCAATTCATGAGGTACCCATCGTTCAAGTTTTTTTTACTTTCTCGATTTGCTTCAAGTGGATTAATACAGTTTTATCACTTACCCCGAAGCCTGCAGCTATCTCTGAAGTGCTTTGTGATGGATCCGCTTTCACAATAGCCTTCAATTCTTCATTTTCCATTTTGGTCTCCGGCCGTCCACGGGGTTGGTTCTGAAGGTCGAAATTTCCAGAACGAAAACTTTGAAACCAAAAACGTACCGTGCTTTCTTTTGCGACACCAGCGCCGTACACATAATTAATCCTTCGAGTTGTTTCTGCAGCACTGGTGCCACGGTAGAACTCGTAATCGTAAATATACCGATAATTCTTGTTTTCCATTGTGTGGTAATAAGCGACGCCAAAGAAAAAATAATGAGGAAAAAACAAATGAATGACTGTTTTCAAAACTCAAATGTACTAGCTAAATGAATTTATAAATTTGAATTTGGAATTCTTAACTAAAGAGGAGATATTTTAGATCAAAGTAGTCAGTACGACAAAACGCTAATTTCATATGTAAGGACCTAATATTAGTTTTATCGCATCTATCGGGAATTCTGAGAAATTAAAAATTAAAATATGAATATCACAATAACCTTAAAACAAACTAAAAGCGATTTTCTAGTAGTTTTCACCGATATTATGAGTTAGAATAGTGTATATAGAATAGAATAGCTTAATAATTAATAGTATTAAACAAAGTTGTAGGTACATTCATCAATTATAGGTACTTTAAGATTGATGGAAAATCCTTTTAGCAGTTCCGGCAAAAGATAGTGCACAGACAAAAAAATGTGGTGTGGAGATTATTTTTTACAGGTATTAATTGATTAGTGAATATACATCACAAACACTATTACAGTAATTAAATAAATATAATTAAAGCCAAGATGAATAACGGATAATATGTCCATTTATAATATTACCTTTACATGCTATATAGTAAGAAATATGTTTTAAACTGGTTGTATAAGGATAAAACACAAAGTAAAATGCCACTGCATTTATTGTTGTAATTATTTCCAAAGCAGTCTATTAATAGTGTAACAGACAGACAGACAGGTGCGGTGTCAAGACTTTGTTTTAATGTTTTAGTTGATTAGTAAAGGCGCAGTGTATAAACTTTGTTTCAAAATATATTAACTGATTAGTTATCATAACCCAAACACCATTACAGCCAAAATGACTAGGTAATATCATGTTTATCTATGTTATTACACACTGATAAATATGAAGTACGATGTTTTAAACTGGTTGTGAAAGGATAACAAAAACATATGTATAATTTAATTGTATTTATTATTGTCAGTCATTATCATTTCAAAAGATTTTTTCAAAATAACTTGATAATAACATGGCCATTTATGATATTGATATATTGTTATGACATATGATATAAGACTGTTGTATTCAATATCCATATACTTCTTTGTCTCTGCCTACGAGCAGCTCTGCAAGATTTCAGCCTACAAAACATACACATTTATTTAAAGCGCTCCACCTGAAAAAAGTTAATGAATATTGTAGTGTCTATAATAATTCTTATCAATATATTATTTTTTCTATATTTATTGCAATCTAAATATCGTGTGAGGTCTATGTTTGTGTTTGTATTAATTTACATTTCGAACACTATAAAGCAAAAAAATACACGTCCACGTATGATATTGTTAGGAATCAGAGGGACATTTTTCAATAATAAGAGATATGAGATAAGACTATATATATATATATATACTATACTACAATTTCAATAAACTTTATTTCCATATTTCTGTCAGTATTTTGTTGTCTCTGCCTGTATGTTAAATAAATAAGAATTTATTATAAAATATACAGCATTAATCAGCTCCAGATGATCAAATACACAAGTAGTAATTATGGATTTACATCAATAATATTTGACTATGTAAAAGTTGTCTGATTTCTTATTTTCACTGGTTTCATGTAGGGGACAAGGATATTATTTTTATATTAATTATCTGATAGTAGATGACAAAATAATATTCCATTCTGCAGAGTTAACAACACAGCAGTCTAAGGATAATAGAAGCATCTGATCAACAAGGATATAACCATTACACAAGTAAAAATGGCCTAACTTAGTTACAATACTTATGCAAACTGTATATTTGCTTCTAGTACAAGTAATTACTACTTATTTACACATAAATATATGTACTATCTATACTGTCTATCTACTATGGCTGGCATAAATTCAGGATCCATGTTTGATGCCATTTGGTATTGTCAAGTTTATGAAGCAACTTGCTGAATACATAAGGTATTTATACCTAAATGCAGTTAAATGAATCGCTCTTCAAAGCCGATGAAGCTACATCAAATAGAGAAGCTTCCTTAAATCCCTCGACCCATAGATTCTAATTTTCTTTTAACATACACAAAAACTTCTTTTATGTATTTATTCTATCTATTATTTAATTAAGATTTTGCTAATAACATAAAACTTTAATACTTTGTCACTTTTAACATACTAATAAGGTTCTAAGACCTGTGTTTGTAATTTTTTTTAATCCAAAATTATAGGTGTAAAAGTGAACGCTTGTATTACATACATACTCTTATATTAATTAACTAAACTCATTAGTTTTCATTTTCCAATTTTGAATGTCATTGGCAATTTTACCATGCGACCACAAAAAAATTAAAAGGAAAAATAGATAGGTAATGTGGAATGTTAGTATTTGGCTTACCTGCATGATATTATCCATATTATGTTAAACACTTGTGCATCGATGAGACGATATTTATTTTATTGTCTTGTAAACAAACAAGTATAAACAACTATTCTCAACTATTTAAAAGACATATTGATCAAATACGACGTAGATCGCACATGTCTGATGTTATTTGTTCCGATAACCCTTATTGTGAAGAAAATGCTAAAAACGGAAGTGAGGATGATATCGTAGAGGCAAGGGAAGAGGTAGATGTCAGTAAGGGCAGTAAAGAACACGATGTAAGTCCAGTTCCAGAACTAGAATATAAAGGAGTATCCGCGGTTGAACTTAATGACGGTACTGATATCTCTACTAATCATTCACCACAAAGTATCCTGGAGCCTCGTTACTCCCAACGAGTTCGCAAACCTGTAGTAAGATTTGGTTTAGAATTTGATTAGTTATTTAAATTGTAAAATATAATTAGATATTTAAACTGTATAATTCTAGATTAAGAACTAAGCAAAGGGAGTTTTGTATAAAAAAAAATATGTATATATAATGTAAAAATATGTAATAAAATGTATAAGAGAGTGTTAAGATTTAAGGGTCGAGGTGTAATGTAAGTAGAATAATATGTAATTTGTAATATTCGTCATGGTGAATTGCAACAGTCACCGCAGCCTCGCATTAAAGGCTTAAGAAGTACGTAGTGTTTGCTTTCCTATCTTAATACGTCTAGATTCGACACATACCAGCTAAATTTTAGTAGATTTCATAGTGACCTTTTCAACGACATTTTTCAACTTACCAATAGCGAAACACGATAATGACACATCAACCGAGGTGTTTATGGAACGACCTTATTTTGTACCACGTAAAACGTCATATGCCTAAAAAGTTTAAGTACAAGAATTTTGTTCTTATTTTAGGATTCCCTCTATGCTAGTAATTCTTCTGAGGGAAATTGCCCTTTCTTAGCAAGTGGTTTGGCAACAGCTATTTTTTATTTTGAGGTTTTATCAGGAAAATACTGCTGTCTATTTCATATTTCATTTTCCTCTATCGTCTTTTACGATACTCAAGTCATGGTATGGGGTCTTAGAGCTTCTAAGTATGAGGTAGTGGATTCTTTTACGCCGTCGCTACATGGTATCTCTTATCATCGTTTATCAAAAACTTGCCTTCACTTCAAGATTTCGAAATATTTTCATCCAAGCAGAAATAGCTTTCTCGATAGTTTTATTTTCCGCTAATTAGCATATAAAATTGGGATTACAAATGAGATCCAACTCGCTTTTGTACCGTAGGACTGTTAATTTAGTATTCATATTTCACTAAATATTTGTTTTTAAAGTCTGCGACACGAATATTTGCAATGTAGTAAATCATCATAACTTAATCATCACTTAATTTTGGTAACAATTCACTTGATCGCTTAAATCATAATAAGTTTAGTCCCATTTTCTTTATATTTATAGACATAAAATAAAGTAATAAAAATAAAAATAAATAAATATGCAAAAACGAGTATATCGATGTCGATTGTTGGATGCTAACTTTGAGAACAAAATCACTATAAATTAAAGAAGTCATGTCTTGTAAAATAACGATACATAATAATACTACCTACTACAATAGGAATGCCGTTTTTCTAGTAAATCAGAAGATATGAGTTACATATTTGGCATAGTATAGAGACCTAAGATGACTCCTTGTCATTAAAGCTCTACGCATAAATTACACGCAACATCTTTCAATAGTGTTTCTCTTTTTGCCTTATTTGAAAATTAAATTGAAAAAAGCGAGACAGGTACATTGACTCAATTTATGTGGAATTGTAGGTTCACTCTATGTATACATATATATGTAGTTACTCTGAGGTAGTCCCTTAGCTGCGGCATGACAGTCTTCGCGAAATTGACTGTTGCTGCCAAATTCCATACTTTACATTTAAGTTTGCTTATTTTCCGAGGATCTTCCTTATTAAAAGAGAAGAAAGTTTAAAACCTTGATTGACATTAGAAACTATTCAGGGTGTGCTGAGTATTTTACGGTGTTAGTAGATTTTTTTCATATTATTAAAACTTGACTTAAGAAATTCATATTAAAATTTTCAGTGTGGCGAAGTACCTGTAGTTAATTTGTCGGAACAAAGGTCAGAGGAAAGTTCATTAAACAATTTCATAGTCACCAATCATGCCAGCAATACAAGCTCAATAAATGGCAAAACAAACACATTTGGAATTGAAGCTTTAAACGAAGTCCCTGAAATAATTTTCAGTGACTTACCACAATATAAAAAAGTAGTGGAGTTGTTGCTACAAGATATTCAACGAGGTAATCATCTATTGCTAGTCGCGAACCGTGGAATTGAAAATAAAAAAATCGCAGAAAGACTGTTACAACATTTGAATCGCCCTACGGAATATTTACAACTGGACCGCGACACAACGATACAGTCTTTGACAGAACAGCCAACTGACAAAAATGGAAGTGTCATTAACGAGGATTTGCCAATAATCAAAGCAGTAAAATGCGGCTATGTGTTAGTTGTAAATGAAGTGGACAAAGCGCCAACAACAGTGACCAGCAGCTTAAATACTTTAATGGAAAATGGAAAGATGATTCTGAGTGATGGTAGGAGGATGATTCCCAAGAAAATTTTGAATAGTTCTGAAGGCAAATCAGCTGGGTTTATTCCCGTGCACGAAGATTTTAGAATGATAGTTATGGCTAGTCAAACCGGATTTCCGTTCTTGGAGAAAAACTCTACTTTTTTAGGTAATTTTAACGTTGGTAATCATCCAAAAATCCATTTTGACATTTATTTGTAGGATTTGCTATAGTTGAAATTAATATTGACACGTGAATATCACCAGTGTCCTTCGTAACTTACATCGCTAACTGATACCGGTTCTGCAGTTTTCGATATAGTACTCCAGAATCTGCCAGAAGCCACGTAAAGACGGGAGCTTCCTTTTGGCAACATTTAAGTACGAACAGTGACATGATAATTATTGATTCTGTTACTCGTGGCAGTGCCACAATGAATTATCGCTGTAGCACAAATGAGATGGCTCACACCTTACAGGACCAAGCTCCTGCAGGGTATCAGAGCAAAATAGCAGAATAGTTTTACTGTGTTTTTATGAACAGTGACGAGAACTGGTCACAAGGCATTTAAACTTAATTCTCAAAGGATACAATGCATCTGTATTGTATTTGATTCATAATTAAAATAGATGCAGGTGTCTATGGGCTACAGAATTTACTTCTTTTGAGCATCTGTAAAGTGGCTCGCTATAATTCATGCGTTATAGTTGAGAAATCTTCATTGTGAATACTGGGGTATAAATAAGAAATGATTAATTTTAATCGATGTTTTTATTATGGCAGATCTCGAGGGTAGAGAAGTGCACCGCACCAGTGCACTGCCAACGCCAGAAAATCCTTCACGCCGCCGCCGATTTGTTGCTTGTATGTATGTTGTGTGATTTTGAAGCTTCTAGAAGTTACTTAGTACGACTACAAGTACAGTTGCTAATTTGCAATTTTAATAAATTTTTAATTTTCTAACGTATCTCAAGTTAGTTCCAATATTCTTAAATTAATTATTTAAACATTCACTTATATAATTTCAAAGAAATTAACGTAGAAATTGTTAAAGTAGATGCCCGTGTGGATCACTATAAACAAACCAGTTATCATCTTTTATTCTATCCACTGTATCTTAAAGACATAAGACTTATCCTAATCCTCTTGTGATTGACTCAAAGATATTGCCCTTATAGAGACTTAAATTACAGCATCAAGAAATGGAGAAATAGGCGTCACCGTCAAAGCAGTCGGTTCTAGCCCAAAGGTCACCACTGTTATAATGGGTGCCCAAGGCACGGGTCCACATACCGCTACAGCTGTGGCTTCAGGTACAGCAGTCGCCACGGCAACAGCAATAACTTATGGTAGGGGAAGCTCCACAGCTACGGCTACTGCTTCGGGCTCATCGAGAGCCACCGCCACAGCACACTCATATGACGCAGGAGTCGCCACCGCCACAGTAACCACTTCTGACTCATCAGTTGGTGACTCCACAGCAGACGCATATAATACAGGAGGTGCCACTGCCACATTAACCTGTACTGGTTTATCAAACGCCGGTGCCGTAGCACGCGCACAAGACTCAGGAGTTGCCACCGCTACAGGAACAACTTCTGCCACGGCATCTCTTAATGTCCGGGCGATCGCCAGGGGCAATGAAGTCGTCACCGACACAAAAACCAGGCCCTAAACTTAAATTTATATATATATTAAGAAATTGGAGTTTTAAAATATATTTTTTATTGTATGCCAATTTTATTGATTGCCATATTTTTAACTGTATTATAGGTATTACCGATTTAAAACAGTATTATGGGGAATTTATGTTAGACTTACATTAAATCCCTATATCCCAAAAACTTCTGTGTAGGATAATATCTCTTAGCGAAGAAAATATTATTCATTTTCATATGATGCTGAAAAAAAATAGTCCCTAAAATAAATCTTTGTAAAAGTTGGAAAAATTTACTTTATCAATATCCGCTCAATAAAATAAAATGATGTGTCTTACCTAAATTGAAGAGCACCTCCCGCCCTCCCTCAATTGCGTGCACTATCCCCGTCACCACTAATCCCAGTACCACTACTCCCACCACCACTACACTAGGAAAGACACACCACCGACGACAATACGACACGTGTTTCGCCTCTGCACCAGGCATCTTCAGCTGTAGTAGACTCTACGGTGGCTGACCGCTAAGTGAGCGGCGAGCCAAAAACAGCTGCTATTTATAAGACTCGCCGACGCAATCGCTCCCCACTTAAGTAGCGAGCGACCGCGTCATGCGATAAAACATGCGACCAATCACCACCTGACATACGCAACTGCTTGCCATTAAATTAATAACAAACCACTGCGAAACGCCCGCCTACCCTCCAACCACGCAACCAATCGCTGATCACCGTGAAGGTGACGAACGACCATATTGTGAGGCTGTCCGTTATTAGAGAGCAGGTTTAAAGATGTTTAAGAGAGGTGAGTTAGAAACATTTGTTTGTTCATTCAGCAGTGGAACATTACTATTTTTATTTTTTAATATCTCCAACTGCTCCAGCACACACAGTCGCAGCCCTTTATTACAAGTAAGTAAGACTTTAAAGGAGCGGTCGTTAGTTAGGTTGTGTTCAGTGTCCAAGAGATGTTTAGCGAAATGGAATTTATCAGGATTGCAATTCCTGTACGCGGCTAAATGCTCTTTGTAACGTGTCTCGACCGGTCTAACCCACGTAAACGGCGTGGCATTCGTCACAAACAAGTTTATAAACACCCGACTTTTGACGAATATCTAAGTTATCTTTATTATTACAGATATTCCTAAGAGAATTGTTTGTTTTGAAGGCAACGTAAACGCCGCTCTGTCGAAGAGTATTAGCTATTTTTTCAGATATGGAGCCTAAGTAGGTCAAACTGCTCACATATCGACGAACACTTTGAGGTTGAACCGTCTTTGTCATATTTTTTGATTAAATGTTAGGACTGCAGCAGACTGGCTATATTTAAAAGTCATAAATAAGTAATTTATCATTTTATAATTTCTATGTTAAATTTTAAATCTGTCTGCATAGCTTGTGGATTTTTCTTTCTTTTTATGTAAAATTAATGATTTATAGAATTCTTGTGTTTTTTTATGTCTCATGACATATTTTATGGCGTGATTTTTTGGTATATTTAACAGAACAAACAATTATTTTACATACGAAATAAAAATAATTTTAACAAACATCAATTTACACATAAAATACATATTTGATAACATTCATAATAAAATAATTACAGTAAAAACTCTGAATTCGACTACGGGCATTTTACTTGACTGTTAACTAGAATATTTGTCATATTCCTCATATTAGTTGTATTGTATTTGTCTTTTTATTATGAAAAAAATTGATTCATAATTTCTACTATATTATACTATTTGACCTACTATCCCACGAGACAATATAGGGTAGTGCATCTTTTTACACCACTCCTACACGGTCACAAAGGATTCAGCGCAAAATAGCAGAATAATGACGCTGTGTTTTGTCATAAGTTACGAAGCATCCGTATTTTAATTCTTACAATTTTACATGTTATTCATCCATACTAATAAACTTTCATTTCTAGGCGTGCGCTAATTTATCTTAAGTAGATAGAAGTAGGTAGAACTATAAAATGTACTAACGAATTTGACTTCTTACCAATATTTTTTAAAAAGTCCGTGATACACTACTTATATATTATTATCTATCATAATATATTACTCACAAAAATTACTTTGTTTAAAAATATAATAAAATCTTGCGAGTAATTTGAATGCACTTTATAATACTATGATATAACTTCTCATCAAATGTCTCTGTATCATTGAAATTGAATTTTTCGTTTCGGCAACGTTATAATAATAATAATAATATAATCTTTTATTTAAATAAAAGTACAATACTAAAGTGAAGACTCTGATCCCAAACTAGACAAGTCTGTATCTTAGGAATCAGCGGCCTCTCCCAGTGTTGTGACAACAGTATTTTAATCTTAATAATTAACTAACTAAGCTTAACATTTTTAAGTAACTATATAGCTATTTAAATGGATTTATTTACAACTAAACATAGACTATAACTTAATGCGACTAAAGTAATTTATATTTTATATAATCTTAGGTATATTAAAATTAGTTTGTAAATTGCAATTTGTAATATATATATACAACGTGTTACAAAATACCCCGTAAAAAATATAATTAATTACAAAAGCCAAAAATTTTGTCAACCCTAGTAAGCTGTCATGTCAGGGAACCAGATTATTTAACAGAAAGGCCTACGTACCTATTTTACCTAATAATTATTGTCTAATTTAATAGTTTTTCTATTTTTCATTCATAAATGTTTGCTACCTCAATACAAGGATGTCATTATACTTAAGTACTGGCTTCAAAAAATGTCAAGTTGGAAAAAAAAAATATGTTGTCAATTTCATATCTTCTAATCGATATCCTACAACTGTTTCGAGTTTTTTTTCCAACATTTTTTGCAAAATAACGATGCTTTCTAACTTGGAATGTTACGATATGATGTTATGCGTAGGCTATGAAGATAGCAATTTAAATCGTGCTCGCGAACTGTATCGGCAACGATTTATCGATGGTAGACCCCCCACTGAACAGCGACGGCTGCCTTCGTACCAGTGTTTTCTGAACATGTCAAGACGACTACATTCCACCGGCTCTTTTCATCGGTCTACTGGAAGTGGAAGTCCAAGCACAGTCGACGCCAAGCAGGCTAAATTAGTGTTAGAGCATTTTGAAGAAGAGCCGACCACAAGTACGAGGGGAGCCGGAACAAGATTCGGTATAAACCATGTTGCAGTTGGGCGAATTTTTCGTGACGACAATCGTCACCCTTATCACTATTGCCGTACACAGGAGCTGATACCTTCCGATTTTGCACCCAGGAGGAACTTCTGCGAGTGGTACCTCAGGCAGTTAGAGGAAAACCCTAATTACGTAAACATGTTCTTTGGACGGACGAGGCAACATTCACGAGATTAGGACTTTCAAATGTGCATAACGATTACGTTTGGGCTCGCGTGAATCCACATGCTTCACGGCAGGGCAGATTCCAACACCAGTGGCGGCTGAATGTGTGGGCTGGCCTTTATGACTGGCATGTCATCGGTCCCGTCATTATGCCATCACGTCTGAACGGTAGCAACTATCTAACGTTTTTACAAACGGAATTCAAAGAGGCGATTGACGACTTTCCTGTGGCTGACTGGGATTATTTTGAGAACCAAAGAAACATGGTGTTTCAGCATGATGGAACTCCGGCACATTTTGCTCGCAACGTACGAGAACATCTTAACGTTCGCTTTCCGCGAGGATGGATCGGCCGCGGGGGACCGGTGCTATGGCCTGCTCGTTCTCCGGACCTCACACTCTTGGACTTCTTTTTGTGGGGTTATGTGAAGGACAGAGTGTATTTCTCCGATTACCCTACGGTTGCCGAGATGAAACAGCGTGTTAGATCGGTTTTCGCATCAATAACACCGACGATGGTGCGAAATGCCACACAAGCCATATCCCGACGAGCGAGGATTTGCGCAAGAATTTTACGGCAATCCGTGTTTACACAAATCATACTTGGATGGCACTGTGTACATTTTAAATCGTGAATAACAATTTATTAATGTAAATGGTTATTATTATTTTATTAATAAATTGTTGAAGGTTTGGTTGAATTTCCTTTAGAAAAATTAAATTTCCAAATTAAACGATTAATTTGAAACTGTTAAACTGTTAACATGAAAATAGAAGCCACGCTCCGAATTAAAGGTAAACAAAATATCAGTTGTGATGCCTTTTATTAAACAATATGTAATTTTTTTAAGAACTTAGATATACTTTGTCGACTAATTACGTTTTGGACAGAAGAAATATTTTTTTTCAAGGGATCTGAAAGATGTACGATGATAGAAAAGTTTCTTCGTGAGGTTGATGTTGAGCCTCCCGAAGATTTATCGGTATTCGAATCGAACATTAAAGCAGAAGGCGAAAATCACGATGTTATTTGCGCCCACGCCGATAGGATAGCAATATCCCAAAGGAGTGCTCAAAATGCATTAAAAATGTATGACGTATGTATTCTATAGACTTATAAGTATGTTCCAAATATCAGAAATAAAGTAATTATTTGGTACGTAAACAAAGATTAATGTTACTATTGTGATTTTGCATGTTATTGAAGTTATATAGAATTCAATGTCTGATTTATAATTAAGACAATATTATAAACAAAGTGGAAAATACTAGATTTGTTCCTAAAATTATATTTTCATTTAAAATTTGGTCTTTGAACCACATGAGTAAAGAAACCGTACCGTCTTTACTCATGTGCTTTGAACTAAGCAGTAAAATGTAGATATAAAATTTGACTCATTTTGTATTTGACGTTAGAAATGTCATATTTATGTTTCAAATTATAATAAAACAATTTTCGCAAGTTATCGTCGATCGTCGATCGATGGTAGAATGGATTGGTCGACGTCGATCGAGCTGCTTGATTATTCGAGAACCCGCCCCGCTCCACCGACAGCATTTTGAAAGTCGATCGATGATTGAACAACGTTTTATCGACCAATCGATCGACATCGATCGACGTCGATCAATGGCATCGATCGACGATCGATTGATTGGTGTGGTAACACCCTTTTACAATTAATCACGGGAGGAACTGAATTGTTTGATGTCCTGATGTCCTGATGAAAACTACCTTCAACTTTTAAATATTATTCTTTGGTCCGATCTACGCAGAACGAGCTTACATCATCTTTATTTCTTCGAAACGTTAGGAATTAAAAAGTTTGAATTATACGCGGTAAAGTCCGTACAATTGGTTTAAATTAAAGACCGCTTGTCAAAAACACAACACTTATATAGAAATATTATGAAAACAACATAGGTAAGTAGTTCAAATTCCGCATTCAACCACAGATGACCCATTTAAGTTGCGAATTTATATAATACAGCTAGTATTACACGTGGCTCCGCCCACGTTTAATTAAAAACTGTCTTATTTTATATTACTGAAATTATTTTCATATTTGAGTAATATAAAATAATATTCGGGTCCCGCGCCTATATCACAGTGACTAAGTGAAACCGGCCAAAGTCGACCGTGTGCCTGCTGTACTACCCTATTTTGTGAGAGGAGTCACAGACAAGACTGAAATTTAAAAAAAAATCCTAATTTTAATATAGAAGACGGCTAGGTACTACCATCTACTTGTGGTATCCCTTTTATGTTATATCCTATTTTATGATTACTAAAATTAAATCTAACAAATATATTACTGCAAGACTTCAAAATACTATAAGCTTGTTCCGCGTAGATAGGAAAAAAATAATATTTAAAAGTTGAAGGTAGCCTTCGTACTATTAACTGATTTCTGATATGAAAAATCGTCAAAATGATGGACCCTAGTGACTAAAAGATAGTAAGTTTTATCATTATGAGACATTAACTGAAAATGATGTCAAGTTATTTCAGCTTGAAGTACGTTTTGAGAGTTAGGGATATTATCAAGTATATTGTGAACAAAAGGAATGGATTCTTCTAGGTCTAATTTGTGTTATTCTATGACGATATTATAATAACTAGGTGATTTACAGAATTTAAGGAATTCGTAGTAGGTGTTTTCGTTATCTAAGATGTCATTTGTAGCATTTTAATTTTCAGGTTCGGACGAGAACCAGCGGGTTCTGAAGTCATTAGGATCTACTTATTTTAAAAAGGCTTACAAACTTTTTTTATTACAGGCTTAGAACCTTTTCCATCTGAGATATGCCACGTTCCAAACTGAAGACTTGTTCTTTAAAAGTTTTTAGTGAACTGCTGTACTGACAAGACTACTTCAGATGAATTAATTCAACTTAAATATATTTAACGTTCTCGATAAGACTTAAACTGCAGTAATAAGCTTCTTCTTCTCACGAATCTTCTTAAAAATAATATCCAAAGTCGCCAACTTCCCACCAGAATCCCCACCAAGGGTGACATCGGAACATGGACGGGAGGGCATTTCATAGGGCATTTGAGCTTTTCGATCTGCACCTAATTTCCGAAAGCCTCGTTCCATTATACCAGCACACGCAAATTCATAGTGCTTTTTACAAACATAGCATTGCGCTTCATCATTGAACTCATTTGAACATGACGCACAGATGTTCATCGTTGCCGTAACAGTATCAATGACTACAATTACAAAGAAAAACGGTTGGTGATATATGAGTATGCTATATACGGTAGATACTTTCGGCAGCATCGCTGGAGAATCTCAGCACTATGCTGAGCGTCTTCAGTGTCTCCCAATGGATAGGTATTGAGATGAACATGGACAAAACAAAGATCATGTGTAATGTCCATGTCACACCAAAGTTTCAAAGTTGTCGACGAGTATGTTTACATAGGACAAATTGTTCGACTAGGTCAGTCAAACTTCAACCTAGAGCTCAATCGAAACGATGTCAAATAAAAATTAATAAATGTATTTTATATAATTTCTTAAATGAAGCCAGACTAAACCAATATGAAATAAAAATTGCATTAAATGCCATTGTTTGATGACACTATGACAATGTTAAATAATATTTATGACTGATTATTTAAAAAAATAAAATCTAATCTAATATATAAAAATAAATAATATTAACAATTTTTGCAAATAAAAAAAATGTGTAAATCTATAAAGGCTTCTATATAACTTAACATGTCGGAAATTGGTTAATTTATATTGGTAAATGTGCAAGCTGTATATTTTGTTTCAATAAAAAAAATTGTTTGTTCATATTTTATGCGCTGCCGTACCGTTCATCAGATTGCTTGCACTTGCGCGAAGGTTATAGACATAGTACAATTAACTTACGGTAGATGGCGCGGGTATATCATTCAACTTCAATACAATTTAACTCTTCCAAATTTAAAACGATATTTCCACAATTATTATTTCTTCTATGGCGATCTCGAAAATTACTGCGATCAATTACAGGTGCACGGCGATAAGGAGGAACATCTTACAGAAATAGGGTCTTTAGGATAGCGACGATTTTGGCGAGAGGCAACGACAGTAGCAGCAGCAGATAACTTTCGCAAGATACAGACGCGACGAATAATAATGAGAGACGACGAGAAACAGTGAGGTAAGTACGATAACCTAGATATCGTTATGCCCAATGAAATCTATATTTAATTTTAGAGTTTTTTAGTTTTCACAGAAAATAATTAATTTTCCTATGATAGTTTATTTTTAATTTTCACATAATAGTCTATTTTTAGTACTACGAAATCGTTGCGTCGCTTCGCACAACCTTCTACTGTGACTGTTCATCTTTAAATATTTGTGGCAGCCTAGTCGTACTATTGCTTGAGTCCTGGTACTTCGAATGCCGTCCACAAAAATCTGAAGAAGGGTCATATTATCTCTCTGTCTGTAGATCGAAAATGATCTCCTAACTGAGCTTCATAAGTCAGCTCCAAAGTTTTATTCACCATGCCGCGTCTCTAGGGCTTCCAACAGAACGCTTAAAGACTTTCCTTCTATAGGATACGTAACACGGAACAAGTATCTGTATGGCCCACAGTTAATTTTTCCGAATCTGCGTGTTCGTCTTTGTGCAAATTTATGTAAGCCTACTGTCACCACGATATAGGCGAAAATTCTAGTGTCTAGGTAACTATAAAAATATATCGCTTATAAAACGGCCATTGGGAACATTTTAATATAAAAGATTTGATATCGAACGTCCGTAACGCTTTTTTATATAAAATAATGGTGACAAATGTGACATCTGACATGTGCCCCATATACATCTACATCTATCCCCGATTAAGATTCAAAATGCAGATGCAATGTAAACCATGTAGACTAAGATGGAATGTTTCGTTTCCGGGGAAGGACTACGTTCTCACGAATACCAGCGTAAAGAGCAGCTTTATGTTGCTGTGTTCCTCATGGTGAGAGTAGGTATGCGGAGATCCTTTTTACTGGAAACAAGGCATTCCATCTTAGTCCTCAGGGGTGACAACGTATCTCAATTTTGATTCTTAATCGAGGATAGATGTAGACGTCTATGAAAGACAGCATCCACTTACCATCAAGTGGATGTGTTTCCGTTTGTCATCCCTATTTTATAAAATAAAATAAATAAATAAATCTAATAAGCGCCAGAGATTTTTATTTTTAATTAAACTGAAGGGACATACGAGCTTACAATCCACCTGAAGGTGAGTGGCTACTGCAGTCCATGGAAACCTTAAGCCAAGTTCAAAAAAAGAAAGCTACAGATGCGTTGTTACCTACGAGGATTAAGATGGAATGCCTCACGGCCTGTAATTATACTGGCTTTCTTTACACTTCAAACCGGAATACAGCAGTATAAGAATTCTGCTATTTGTTTAAACAAAACGTCACATTTCTATTTATTTCGTAGCAAGACAGTAGTAAACTTATTGAACTACAGAGGGCGTTTATTACAATCAATGGCTTAGCATTGGGATACTGCCACTCGGGGACGTTAGAGTCAAAAATGTCTTTGCTCAATGCTAGGTGTTCGTAATATTTTAATCAAATATTAGATTTTTACTGGCTTTATTGAAAAAGATAAAATGACTTTCATTCCCAAATTGTCTCAATGCATACGAAAATCCATTTTATTTATCGGGCAAATTTAAAATATACTTACGAATAAAACTAACATCAAGTCATACCTTCTACCATACAACGATATTTGCATCACAGCAATGCACAACTCGGCATATTTTCTTCGAAAATAACTTCTTTTAGCCAAAGTTTAATTACACGAATACTACCTCTCATGCGGGCGTATCACATTAGAATAAGCGACTTGTTAGCTAATAGCTACAAGTTGTAGTAGGTTACGATTCTGTTCGTTTTGTTGTATCTATCGCTCATACATAAAGAAGTTTGTGCGCTTTTTCTCAAGGGTTTGTAATGTTTGAGTAAGTTGTTTATACTTTATACTCACACACGTGTAAAAATGATATCTTGAATTTTATGAGTAATGTACTAGGGTTGCCAGATTGTATATTTGTGTACATAAACTGTTTAATTAGGTGACAATTATTCTTAATGATTTCTTAAATTTGCGGATACTACACGTTAAATATAAATAATTTTACGGACTTTATCTTACCAGGTCGTGACTCCATATATTGGGGGGCCGCCCTACATTTTGCTTATCGGAACGAGGCTGCTATTCGAGAACCTTTCTTCCCCTAGTAAAATTACAGGAAGTCGATGGAACGTGCCTTGTGGCATTCCTTGGGGGACGCCTATGATCAACTTAGACTTGTATAGGGCTTTAATAATGATAATGAAGTCGGATTTTATAGTGTTTAATTTTAATTTATGTTTAATTTAGTATAAAAAATTAAATCTAAAAACACTGCTGCAATACTTCATTGAAAAATATTATTATAGTAGATTGCAAGATACTGTGCGCTCTTTAAGCGGTTTTGGATCAAAACACAATACAATAATTAAAAAGAAAAGAAGGAAGGTAGCCCAGGCTAATTATGATATCGGACACTCAGCACTTCAGTCCACATGACCACGGGTGCTGCACATCATTCGAAACGTCGGTAATTAAAAAATTAATAAAGTTACAGGCGATAAAATCATTAAAATAAGTTTTATTTAACATCTGTATCTCCTTTTCATCTTGAAATCTGATGTACAGAATCTATTACAATACTTTGTTCTCTTCAAATGATGTGATGAACTTTTTTTTACTGACGTTTGTAATCTTAATGTTAATGAATACTGCCAGCCCTGGACCTAAATAATACTTTATTTTTAATCGCATCCGACTTAATATTTTCTGAGCAGCCAGCTTTAACCTTGAGCGTTGTTTGTTACTATTATATAAGCGCAAATTTTGTTGGAAATATATCAGTGTTGTTTTTAGTCGTAAAAATAAAGTTTTCGATTTTAAGCTTTTATAATAAACTCTCTCAAAAAAGGCCGCAGGCTTAAAACTGTGGTGAAGTGATAATCAAATTTTTTACCGTCAAGTCATAATGATCCTGCCTTCTGTATTCATTATTTTACTCAACGGCTTCGTGTAAGTACGAGTAAGTCTTCACTTGTAGCCGCCATTTAATACACGATTAACGACAAGAGCGTGTGTTGGTCACTGCTCACTGGGACTTTACTCTTAGATATTTTTTCCACGCCAATATTACAAACGCGAAAAAAGCTACTTCTACTTTTTAGTGTGTGTGTGTGTGTGTGTGTGTGTGTGTGTGTGTGTGTGTTTTGTTTGTTTACGTTTTGGATCGTGTCTTAAAATAATTGTGTACGAAAAATCTGCTTATTTTGCATTTTCAATGATGCTCAAAGCATCATTGAAAATGCAAAATAAGCAGATTAATGACCATGGGTGCTGTAAAACACCCAAAACGTCGGGAATTAATAAAAATAAGTTAATTAAATGCGATAGAGTCCGTAAAAGTAGTTTTATTCAATGTGTAGTGTTCGCGTAAATATAAGAAATCATTATCATGTATGTTAATTTTGTTGTAGAATGTTAACACTTGCCGAATCACCTTCTTCCAATAATGGACAGCAATGGTTAACTGGGCAGGTAATCAATCATTTCATATTTAGCGATATGCATAATGTTATTAGTAATGTTTATTAGAGCTTGAAATAATACTAAATTGAATAAATAATTTTGAATATGTCTTTGCCAACACAACTAGACCAGAACTAATAATTTGTTTTCTTGCGATAAAACTTCTAAATGTTGACTTCTAGCATTTCTTTTTTTATTTCACTCAAATCTCAACATGCTGACGGACGTGACTCTGACGAACGCTTAATCGTGGTAAACTATATAAAAACACTGAATCCAAATTCCAGAGGCTGTTGATAAGGAACAGCATTGCCAGTGCGAGCTGCTTCTGTTTTAGTAGTCTCTTCTTATTCCATCCATCCAGCTATTGCAGCAAGTATATATAGGCATATGTGCTTGCTGCAATGGCTGACCCCATATATTGACTCATAGGGAATTTTACAATAGTTGCCACATCTGCTAGGTGGGTTGGCGACCGCAGTTGGTTGTAATTTTAATTGTTATCAGGAAGATGCTGCTGCCCATCACCTGTTTGAGTTTCTCTTTGTCGCCTCTTATGACACCCACGGGGTCATTGGATATTCATACATCGCCAATCCACGGTAACTTGTTTTTATTTTTATTTTTTCTAAACATTGATATTAATTAGTAGTAAGGAAGTATTTCCACACAAATTATTGTTACAGGAATCGGTTTCTATAGATCGGCTAATATTGCAATTACTTTGCGGGTATATAACAATATTATCTGAAAATTTTATCCGGTGATGATTTACCATGTAAAAATTTTGTATTACAGGTCGATTTTTTAGTCGGCAGTTAAAATTTATTCATAGAATAAATACACAATAAAGTAATTAAAAATTACAGTTGAATGAATAAAATACATAATTTTTTCAGTTTATAACTAGTATCGGGTTTAAGCTGCGATTCTACGTTACGACGAAATCCGTCATATTACACAACGTGGTTTATTGATAGTTTAAGGCTTACACTATGGTTTAAGATTAGTCACTTAGACGAAAGAAATCCCGTAGCCGCGGTGCCACTATGCAGGACCTGTTGAGTATTTTATGGTGTTAGCAGATATTTTTCATATTATTAAAACTTTACTTTAGAAAATATTTAAATTTTCAGTCCGGCGAAGTACCCGAAGTGATTAATTTGTTGGAACGAAAGTCAGAGGAAAGTTCATTAAACAATTTCAAAGTCACCAATCATCCCAGCAATGAAATCTCAACAAATGGCAAAACAATAACAAACACATCTTGGACTGACGTTTTGAACGAAGTCCCTGAAATACTTTTCAGTGACGTACCGCATCATGGAAAATTACTGTTGTTGTTACTCCAACATTTTCAACGAGGTAATCATTTACTGCTAGTCGAAAACCGGGGACTCGAAAATAAAAAAATCGCACACAGACTGTTACAACATTTGAATTGTTCTACGGAATATACGCAATTGCACAGCGCCACAACGATAGAGTCATTGACAATACAGCGTGCTGTCAAAAATGGAACTGTGATTTACGAGGATTCACCACTGGTTCGGGCCGTTAAATATGGCTATGTGTTAGTTGTAGATGGAGCGGACGAAGCGCCAACAACAGTGACAAACGCCTTAAACACTTTAATGGAGAACAGAGAAATTGTACTGAGTGATGGCAGAAGGATGATTCCCAAGGAAATTGTGAATAGTTCTGAAGGCGAATCAGCTGGTTTTATTCCTGTGCACGAAGATTTTAGAATGATAGTTATGGCTAGTCAAACTGGATTTCCGTTTTTAGAGAAAGACTCCTCTACTTCTTTAGGTAATTTTAACGTTGTAATCACTAAATTATCCATTTTTGGATATACCTGTAGGATTTGCTATAGTTTAAGTTGATATTGACATGTAAATTGGTAGCAGCAGTATCCTTCCTAACTTACACTTGCTCACTGATACCGTTACTGCAGTTTTCGCAATTGTACTCTACAATCCACCAGAAGCCATGTAATGATTGAAACTTTCTTTTGACGACATTTAAATACCAACGGTGGCATTATAATTATTGATTCTGTTACAAGTAGCAGAGCCACGTTGCAGTTGTATTTTGGCTGCAGCACACGTGGGACGGCTCAAACTTTACAGGACCAAGTTCCTACAGAATATCAGCGCAAAAAGGAAAATAATGCTGCTGTTTTTTACGGTAAGGACGAGAACTGGTCACAAGGCATTTAATATTAATCCTCATAGGATACAACGCATCTGTATTTTGATTCATAATTAAAAATAGATGTAGGTGTCTATGGGCTGAAGAATGTAATTTTCTCAGCAGCTTAAAAGTGGCTCATCATCATCATAATTACAGTTTTTCACAGGTCCATTGCTGAACATTAGGCCTCTCTCAAGGAAAACCACAAAGCACGGTCCTGAGTCACGTGCATCCATCGACTTCCCGCACATTATACCAAGTCATCACTCCATCGTTTGGTGGGCCGCCCTACACTTCATCTACCAGTACGAGGCTGCCACTCGAGAACCTTGCTTCCCATCGGTTGTCGGTTCTTCGAGCTATATGGCCGGCCCATTGCCACTTCAGCTTACTAATCTGTTGGGCTATGTTGGTTACTCTGGTGCTCCTGTGCATATCCTCATTTCTAAGTTTATCACGCAGAGAAACCCCAAGCATAGCTCTTTCCATTACTCACTGAGCGATCTTGAGTTTCCTTATACGACCAGCAGTGAAAGACCACGTCTCAGATTCATAAGCCATCACTGGCAACACGCACTGGTTCTACAATCTTGTTTTCAAGTTTCGAGGTATACCCGACGTATGTTTCGTAATCTCTAATATAGTGCTAAATCCTTTTCGGAAACGGCCTTGTTCGTGAGGCTGGAAGTCGTCGAGTCTGCGTGCAAGATGATTCGTAATGAAACTCGATAATAGCACGTCGACGCGGCTCAGAAGGGAAATCAGTCGGTAGTTTTTCAAGAGAGCGTTATCGCCTTTCTTGAAGAAGAAGACCACCGCACTTCTGCTCCACGCCTCCGGAGTAGTACCACCATGGATGACGGAATTAAAGAGCATCTGAAGGACTTCCAATTCTGGTTTTCCATCCGCTTTCAAAAGCTCCGCTGTAATTATTTCCTCGACCGGGCTTTGTCGTTTATTATGGTGCTGGGAGCCATTTTAATCTCGCTCAGACTGACGTCCGGGATATCATCGGAATAGTGTCGGATAAGATTTGCTTTTGAATCGTTACTCACACTTGCGTTTGGATCTAACGACGACGTGTACAGCTGCCGTTCCGGTGTTCCGGTTGTGGTGTTCCGGAAACGATGCTGCCAAATTCGGTCTTTGGCTTCGACAATTGGCTTTTCTGTAATTAAGTTGCGTAAGTCCCGCCGCATGCATTTGGGGATCTGTTTATTCAGTTGAATGTATGCTGCCAAGTCTGCTGAAGACTGCAGATTCATTTCCCTTCTAACAGCCATGAGATTAAGAGTGTGATCGGAGAGTTTTTGTGTTCTTCTGCGAAGGGTCTTACAGAACTTAGTTCCGACCGCATGGACAGTTTCCACGAGCTTGTCCTTCATATCGTCCACTGCATTGCAATCTTTTAGGCACTGAAAACGGTTTTGTAACTCGAGCTGCAAGTTTTAGTGGTTTTGAATTAGAGCACGAGGGGGACGGAGCGTTTAATTCATTAGAGGTGACCTTTTCAACTTATCCTTTAGGTTCAGTGTGCCTCTCACTATTCGGTGATCGCTGTCAGTTTTTACCTTCGCGATCACTGAGACATCACTGAACAGTTGCCGTCCAGTTGTCATAATAAAGTGAATCGAATTTTTTATTTCCATTAATGTATTATCATTCCTAATATCATTTTTAATGACAAGTTACAAGTTTTATTATATACAATATTAAAAACTATAATAAAAAAACTAAAACTAGTAACTTAATTATCATACAGTCCCCGTGGTATCGTGCCAGGAACGCTGGCTGCGTTTCCCCGCTGAATGGCTATACTTAGCCTTTGAGCGAGAAAAGAACCAGTCCTCTTATCACCAGCAGCAACGACCAGTCGCGGATGGAAATCCTTTAGGAACTTCACCGCACGTGGACCCCACAGACCGATAGTCTCTACAGCAAATTGCACAAATATGTAGTCATCTCTCAGAGACTCATATTTGCGCCACTTAGTACAGCTGCTTCTGATGCCGCCCCGGCTCTAAACCTACCTCACCCCTGAGATGAGAGGCCGTCAAAGTGGCTACGCAAGTAGCATCCCACACTAGAGCTTTACCTCTCTCCCAAGGGACCAATGTCATACCGTCGGGTCACCTGCCATCGGCTCTAAATATTCCACAAGGCTCTAAAACTGAGGGAACATTTTTAGGGACAAGAGCCCTTCGGATGACATCGTTCAAAGAACCGTGCCGTGAAAACCTACCAGCACTTTTCTTACATGAAAGTCCGTGGAGCCCAAACTTGTCGACGCTGCTGCCACAGGGGCACTGATGGGGTTGACAAATAGCCGCTCCTAGTCGGATTCCTACGGCGATGCGCAAGCTTTCCCCATCAAGTAATGTGCCAAGATTACTTGATGGTAAAGCGTGTAACCAGTGACTAGATTCCTTAGTCGAAACAGCTAGAAGGCGTGCCTTATCATGGTCACTATGGAAATTATGAAACAAATCTTTCTGCACGCTCTGTACCAACGGAATATCCCACTGCTTTTGTTGGTTAACTTCCAGTGGAACATTTTCGCCGGGACAGAGCATTCTCCATGTTTGTCTTGCCTCCGTAGCAAAGCACTTTATTAAATAAGCTACTTTATTATTTAAAATTATGTTACATAAGTCACTAAAACTATGCACGGAAGCAAAGAAAGCAGGCAATGCAACGCTAGAAAGATTTCTCACACCGATACCACCAAATTTTATAGGTAAAGTAGCTTGAGTCCAGGCTGTTGTATTTAAAGTTAAATTTAGAATTTTTTCTATAGCTGTTTTAAGATTATTATCAATATCTTTTAAAATATCCGAACATTTCCAGACTGGACTCGAGCGGAGTAAGTATGTAAATCTAGGTAGGTACAAGGAGACAATATTTTAAAATAGTAAGAGCAATGTCCCCCACATTTTAATTTATACAATTTATCAACGTGGTTTTAAAACTGATCAAATTTTGTTTTTAAAACAGGTTTAATACTATCGAAAAACAACGGGGCCTACCTAGCAGGTATAGCGATTCCGTACTGACAGTTATTATCTCTGGAAAAATATGATTGAAATTTAGAATTAAAGCGTCTCTGTTAGAACTAGATAAATTATTGGAAAAAAAATCACATTTATTGCTATTTGGTTCAAGACTAATATTTTTAAAATTTCGAAAAATATGAGTTAGATCACTGAGGAAGTCATCTGCTCTACTTCCGAGTGTACCGTCGTCCAGGTACCAGACATTCAGCTTGGATTTCAAATTTGAAACAATGGGTTGAATTCTCAAACTGAAAAGTGCTGGACCTAGTGGGACCCTGCTGAACACCGAGAGCTGAATCGATAATATGGTTTTCGTAAAACAAGTTAGTATTTTGGCTGTAACATTGCCAAACGTAATGATAAATTTCGGGGGTATTGATAGCCACTTCTTTCAGCAGTGTTACCTTATCGATAGAGTTAAAAGAATTCCTTAGGTCAACCTTCACAAGAAGATCTGCATCAGAGTTTGTTAAAAAATGTACGCACTGAATGTACCACCGCCTCACAGCCACTTCTAGTGCCAAAGCCTAGTTGAGTGGGCTGAAATTTTGTCTTAAGGTTAGAAATTATGTCCCTGCAAGCTAATTTTGAAGTTAAGCGTCGAAATGTGGAACCAACGGCAATAGGACGGATACCGTTATTCTTTTTTTTTGAAGGCACATAATCTTGCCCCATATAAGAATGGAATGAAATTTTGATTAACATTTCCAGAAAGCATAAAGTTACATAATTTTGTAATGATCTTTAAGAAGTACTCCGCCGTTGTCACCGGCAGAAGCGCTTACAAGATCTTTTAGATGTTGAGGCGTAATTCCGTCAATGCCGCCAGCAGAGCCATTCGAAAATTACATGATTGCTTCATAAGTGTCTTTTTAGAAATTTGTAAAGGTTGCATAGAAGTCTTGGGACGCAGCGGTACACTTTGAGAAGGATTTTGACCGAAGGATGCTTCTGACGAAGGCCTTCAAGAGTTTCGACATTACGAGGAGCTAGGATGTCGTCTGAGAATAAAATACGGGATGCATTTTTTAAGTCGCCATCCATTACTTTCGACTCAACTACTTTTTTAAATCAAATTTAGGACGAGGTCGAGATAAATGAGTATTAATTGGGTAATCTAAATTTTGAAAAGATGTCTCTTTTAGTTGAGACGTAATTGATTTATTTATTGTTTTATCAAAATGAAAATGGGAATACGCGAAATTAAATAATTTTTGCCAATTCTTTTCACTATTAGTGAAACAATTTTGTATAGTGCATTACAATGCTTTAGCAAACTGCATCCTCGCATCTCTAGGAATTCTTTTAACCACTGGTACATTACGATGATAATTGTAAATTTGCTCCGAAAAAAGGGAAAAATTTGTGTCTTTAGAGGAATTACTAATAGAGTTATGAATTTCTAACCGTAGAAGTTCATAACTCCACACACTACAGACTACCGAGGCTGTGAAGCCGAAATATCCCCTTTTACCTTTAAACAGCCTACCGTCGGTACAATTTTGACACTGTAGGAAATCCGGCTGTGAATATAGCGGAGCGGAGATATTCATTAAGAAATCTAAACAGATCTCTACAACACTCAAAAGTCTTTATATTACATAGCTTTATATTGAATTCAAATGTGCTGTACCCCGCATCTTTCCCTGAAACACAATCATTTACGGCCTAATTAAAAGCATTTTGCTCTAAAAATGAAATATTATCACATTACTTCCCTGGCTTTATTCTATATTGATAGAAATTGTATGTAAAATCGTATTTTTAATTAAACGAAGCTGCCTGACAGATGCTAATGTCACTTTGTGAAATAATGTTGCCAGGTTCATTGTAATAGTGATGCGTTCAGTCAGTCAGTTAGTATACGATGACTTGATGATTATGACTAAAATTAAATTAACCTATCTTGATTGACATTGTGAAACGTGTTGACGAATATTATATCATTGAAATAAATAGAAAAAATATTGTTAGTAAGAATAATAATTTAATACTATTGTGACTCGAGGGGGCGCTCTGACTTTCGGAACTTCCCTGCGCCCGCCGTGTCGGTCGTCATTTTGTGTGTCATTTGTCTTGTCATTCATTCGGCTTCTAACCTCTGGTCTGATCACTCGAATATTTTCTCTGCGCGCTGTTCTCCTGTTGGTATTCTTTAGTTTCTTGTTAAGTTTTTTGTTACGTTGTGTTTGTGTTGTTTGTTATTGTTGAGTTATTGTGTTTTTATATTGTTTCGTACAAACGATATGGAACCTCAACCAAGCACGTCGAGCAAAAGCTCTTTTTCCCCAAAAAAGAGGAGACCACGGGCTTCTCTTAGCGTTACCGAAAAGCTTATGGTACTCAATGTCTACAAATACGTATTTGAGCAGGAAACTGCTTCGGTATTATCTACTGAAGTACCGGAAAATAATGTGTTCCTAAGACAGCTGAAATTTTGGAAATCGGTATGACTACAGTGTTCAGTGTATTAAAAGAATACAAACAAAACGAGCAATTTAAGTCTCCTGAAAAACTTGGACCGAAACATAATTTCAAGAATAAATTAGACGATTTCACCTTAGCGGCTATAAGGCGAAAAGTACACCAATTTTTTTATGCAAATGAGGCACCCACCATTGCAAAGGTAACTTTAGCGTTATTTTTTTACATCTTAGCGCGCGACGCTATGTGTGCGTAAAGCTTGTTATAGATACAGTGTGCGTGACGACGACTGTCGCGTCACTATCACACAAATCAAAGCTGTATATTTTCACGCTCACGCACACATAGCGTTTTTTTGAGGTTCTATTTGACTTTTTTCTATTGCGTAGACTTTCTTACCCATAATCTGTTTAAATTACAGATTCTTAAGGTTGTTAATGATGACCCAGAATTACCGAACTTCACTTGGAGTATCTTGAGGAAAATTTTAGAACACTTAAAGTTCAAATACGCCACAAAATCAAAAAAAAGCGTGTTAATAGATAGACGCGATATTGTTTTGTGGCGTCAGCGATACCTTCAAAAAATTAAGATTATCGCAGGGAAGGAAGGTACATTTATTACTAAGATGAAACCTGGATCAACGAAGGTAATTAAAATTTTCTCTGTTTTATTTATCTATTACAGTGTAGGTATTGCATGCCACCGGTAAATTTAATGAGTAATTGGTATTTTTCATTTTCTCGAAGGTCATACACCGAAGAAGCAATGGATTGACCAGACTGTACAATCGTCCCGGCAGGCATTCTTAGAAGGGTTGACCACCGGCTTGAAAGGGCCTTCAGGAAAAGGCAAACGGCTAATTATTAGCCATATAGGAGGGGAAGAAGGATTTGTAGAAGATAGCTTACTTGTGATTGAGGCTAAAAAGGGAAAAGAAGATTTTACACGTGGTAGATCCGTGCTGCAGCTATATTAATAGTATAGTTGTAGCACGAATGGGTCGGCTCGACCGGGGAAGGACCACGCTCTCACAGAATACCAACGTAAAATGGCAGCTTTACGCTGCTGTGTTTCGTATGGTGAGTGTAGAGAACCGGAGACCCTTTTTACTGGAAAGGAGGCAATACATCTTAGTCCTCACGGGTGACAACGCATTTGCATTTTGATTCGTAATCGAAGGTAGATGTAGATGTCTATGGCCACAGTAACCACTTACCATCAGGTGGACTGTGTGCTCGTCTGTCACCCTTATCTTATAAAAAAAATCATCAAGAGATGAATGCTGAGTGTTTTGAGGAGTGGTTTAGTGGGGGTTTTGCCCAAACTAAAACCTAATTCCGTAGTGGTGATGGATAATGCCCACTATCACTCCAGAAAGTTAGAATCGCTGCCTACAATGTCTTGGAATAAACCAAGAATACAAGAGTGGATTGCGAGCAAAAATATCCTATTCGAGGCACAAATGGTAAAAGCTACTCTTATAGACATTGTACGGCAGCACAAACATGAACACTGCGGCAAGCACGCCGTGGACGAGATGGCAACGGAGCGTGGAGTCACTGTTTTACGTTTGCCCTCTTACCATTGTGAGCTCAATCCCATTGACCTGATTTGGGCGCAGGCCAAAGGGTATATTAAGAAACAACAAGACCTTCAAAATGAAAGATGTAAAAAAACTTTTCGAAGAAGGACTAAATGAAGTGACTGCCGAAAAATGAAGTAGCTGCGTGGCTCACATAATAAAAAAAGAAGACAAAATGTTTAATCTCGACCACATGATCGATAGTGTCTCAGACAAGTTTATAATAAATGTTACTGACAGTGACAGTGATGATATTATGTCTGATGACGATGAATAAAAAAATGTAATACTTAACCATATTTTTTTTATGAAATCCCTATGACGACATACACTATGGATAATTTTCGCCTGATGAACTGACAACATGGAATGTACCTTAAATAAATCTTGACGTAATTTTTAAAACCTTCAGTTAATAAAAAAAATTTACCATTCAGTCATTTTCTTTATCAGTTAGTCATTTTGTTTTCCGTTCAGTCATTTAGTCACAACACTATTTTTGATTCATCAAAACCTGACAACCCAGTAAACGTCAGGCAGCTTCGTTTAATTAAAAATACGACTTTAGTCGTTATGCTTTGACAGCTGACAACGACGCAGCAGAAATATTTTCCATTATAAATGAGTATTATGTCTGAAATGAAAAATTAATTATTATAATAACTGTCTTACATATTTACTGATCTTTTTGTTGAAATTTGTAAGCCAGAATTGGCCTCTAAATGACAAAATAAAATTAGTTAAATATACGTAGCTTTTGACAGTTGAAAAATTTTGACGTTCCTCGTTTTTTTATCAAACGTCGTCGGGGCGCGACCAGATCCCTCTTTCTTCATAAAGTCGGCCAGCTGTTTGCCTCTTGGCATCTGTTGCCCTACCCCGAATTTCCGTACCATCTGATCACTCTTTTCTCTTGTGTCTTGTTTTCCTCCACCCTCAGGGTGCGTGTGTTATATGTTCCCTGGTCTAGTCGTCTTAGGTGGGAACCGTACTTCCACCGGAGATTCTTAGCACCCCTTGCCCCGCTGTTACCATGGTCTCCACCGTAGCCAGGATAGCGGAGCCGCCGGGGACTGGAAGCCGTTTATTTGTGTCATCACTCATGGGGGGGGGAGGATGTTTGCTATAGTTGCCAAGCTTGGCAAGCGGGTTGGCAACCGCAGTTATTTATTGTAATTTTGCTGTTATCAGAAAGATGCCCATCTCCTGCCTTAGTTTCCCTCTGTCGCCTCTTATGACACCTACGGAAATATATGGTATAGTTGATATTCTTACACCGGCGAAAAATCTTTATTGGGACTTTTGGGGAATAAATATATTGAAATTAGAAACGACTAATTTTAATCAGTGTTTGTATTATTATCAGATCTCGAGGGTAGAGGTTTGCACCGTGCCAGTGCGTTGCCACCGTCAGTAAATCTTTCACGCCGCCGCCGATTTGTTTCTTGTATGTATGTTCTGTGATTTTGAAGCTTCTAGAAGTTACTTAGTTCAACTACAAGTACAGTTGCTAATTTGCAATTTTAATGAATTTATAATTTTCTAACGTATCTCCAGTGCTCAAGTTAGTTTCAATATTCTTAAATTAATTATTTAAACATTCACTTATTTAATTTCAAATAAATTTAAGTGGACATTGTTAAAGTAGATGCCCGTGTCGATCACCACAAACAAACCAGTTTTTATCTTTTATTCTATCCATTGTATTATTAAAGATATTGACCTTATGGTAATCCTCTTGTTATTGTCTCAAAGATATTGCCCTTATAGAGACTTAAATTACAGCATCAAGAAATAGAGAAATAGGCGTCACCGTGAAAGCAGTCGGTTCTAGCCCAAAGATCGTCACTGCTGTGATGGGTGGCCATAGCACAGGACCACATTCTGCTACAGCTGTGGCTACAGATACAGCAGTCGCCACGGCAACAGCATTAACTTATGATAAGGGAAGCTCGACAGCTACGGCTACTGCTTCGGGCTCATCGGTTGCCAACGCCATAGCTTACTCACGCGATGCAGGAGTCGCCACCGCCACAGTAACCACTTCTGGCTCATCAGTTGGTGACGCCATAGCAGACGCATACAACACAGGAGGCGCCACTGCCACAATAACCTGTACTGGTTCATCAAAGTCCGGCGCCGTAGCACGTGCACAAGACTCAGGAGTTGCCACCGCTACAGCAACCACTTCTGCCACGGCATCTCTTAATGTCCGGGCGATTGCCAGAGGCAATGAAGTCATCACTGACACAAAAACTAGGCCCTAAAACTAAATTTATATATATTTTTGTAAAATGTCATGTAAAGAAATTAAAGTATTAAAATGTATAATAACTTTAATTTCTCTTTTTTATTGTATGCCAAAAACCTCTGTGTAGGAAAAGATCTTATAACGAAAAAAATATTATTCATTTTTATATTATGCTGAAAAAAATAGTCTACAAAATAAATCCATGTCGTATTTTTTAATTACATGTTAGGACTGCAGCCGACTGGCTATATTTAAAAATCGTTATGATGTTATTTATAATTTATACATTCTATGTAACATTTTAAATCTGTCTGCATGGCGTATGGATTTACAAAAAATACCAATCTTTCTTTCTTACTATTTTTGTGGTTTGCATTTTTCATGACATATTTTATGGCTAGATTTTTTGGTATATTAAACAGAACAAACAATTCTGTTGTAGGAGCATTACATATTAAAAATTATTTTAACAAAAATACAAAATTTACATATAAATAGAGACAAATTTTATATATAAATAGAGACAGATTTTTATACATTTGTGGCGGCGCTGTCGTCGCGCCACAAGCGAAATACATCGAAGTCTAAATCGCGCTATCAAAGTTCCGAAGTAAAAACAGTATAAATAGAATAGCTCCGAACTACCACTCGGAGCGTTGGCCGCTCCCCGGGCAGAACACCTTGCCCGACGGGAGATCTCCTCTTTTCCTTGCACCGGCCACACATTATAAAACTGTAGTACATTAAAGATAAAAAAAAATCTTGAGATTATCCTCGTTAAGCCATTATAAAACCAACTAAATATCTATTTCTCAACCAAAATAAATGTATAACCTTACTTAACCAACCGCACAGCCTCACGGTCACACTAGTACAATATTCATAGCATCACGCTATTTTCCCCAAGGGGTTGAGCGGAGCTTCGGATTATATTCCCAAGTCACAATGATAAAACTTTTAGCATAGTTAGGTATAGATACTTAGTAATGCTCCTGAAGCGCATCTAGATACCCGCGCATGAGACGCGATTGTATAAATTCCATAGTATTTGACACTCACAACGCTCGATGTCCGATTCATGCTTGATGGCCGACGACATTGTGCCGAGGGTTTAAATGCGTGGTTCGTCGCCTACAACGTTAGTCATAGTGAAGAGGAACTCGTGGTTAAGTAATAGCTGCGCGGATCAATAAATCTGCGAGATTAAGTTGCACTTGCCGCGGTCAGTCCATGAATGAGTGACCATTTTCTTAACATACCGAGATTGAGAGAATAGAGAGTGCATCTGTTTCCTCAGTCACTTGGTGCACTTTCACTCTGTTAAGATCATTATGTTTTTAAAAATTCATGCAGCTAAAATGATAATAAGTTTATTATTATTTTATACTTTTCAGGGACAGATAAAAGAATATAAACATGAAGCATGATGAAGCCTCTTAAAAATATTGGCCTTTAGACAGAGCAATCTTATTTAACTGATTCCTACAAGCTTCCTTACTTAAATTATTAAGTTACATTCATATTTAAGTCGAATGTTAAAATAAATTTCTATAATGTATTTAATTATTAATTATTAAATGTTTGTAATTATCAAAAGTAATACTTATATGAAAAATAAAGCAGCCATTATGTACTCCGTGTCCCCGTTTTTATTTACCCATCAAAACATTTTATAAAATATATAAAATATAAATAGGTATATACTTAGTTAAGTATCTACCTATTTATATTAACAATATGTTAAAAAAGAAATTCCGGGGAACTGTCCATGGCAGTAAATATTTTTCTCCAAAGATAACTCGAAAATACAACTTTCCGACCTGATTCTTGGGGAGATGTTTTTAAGTTTATCGGTAGAGTCACCTGGGATTTTTTACATTTGAATTAAAATCAAATAAAAGGCAGGTAGGTTCAGCGTATTCCCAGGAACATGCTAACGAATATGTTTTAATTATTTTAGAACTATCATGGTAAAAATTCAGTTAATTTTTGAAATTATTCAATTTCGTGCACTAAACTATTTTCTTAAATCTTTTTACCGCTTCCTTAACAATTATTTTTTGATAGTCCTTGTAAGTAAAATGTACATTACTAGCTAACGCACACAATGACAAATCAAAATTAGTCAGGCGTATTCGGGCTGTCAGGTCGTCTATACGCCAGTATATCCTAAGTCTATGGTTTATACTAATCGTACTTATGGCGCTGTTCACATTCTAAATCGGGAATAACAATTTATTAATTTAAATTGTTAAAGGATAAATGGAAAAAATATAATTTCTTAATTAAACAATTTAATCTTGGCGTTTGCTAAGTTAACTATATTAGATAGAACAAAATTTGAAACTGTTAAAGCTATATAGCTCGATGACTCAGAATTTTAATATTATACATTCCATAAAAGTACATAATTTAATCAGATGCCAGTGGAGAGACTCATAGCACGCATTCTTATTATACCAAAGTCAAACAATCGACATTTTAATTTTAAACGACTACAATTCTCATTAAATAAAACTAGTTATACGGGTTTTATCGCGTTTAATTTAACTTTTTTTTTAAACACTTATATAAAGTATGACTAAAGGAAAAAGACCCATTAAAACCGATATTTAAGTGGTTAGCTTATCATTGTCAGCTACCGTGGGAATATCTTTTTTCAGGGAATACAAAAGATCTGTGACAAAAAATATCTGGTCGCCGAGCTCCACCACGTCAAACAAGTTTTGCACGACAACAAGTTTCGGGTCCCGCGCCTACGTCACAGTGAACGAGTGAAGTCGACCACAGTCTAGCGTGTGCCTGCTGTACTGCCATATGTTAGAGGTGTCACTGACAAGATTGGCTACATCTTGAAGCGTGCTACCATTAAAACATGCTTCAAGCCGCCGAAGAAGATTAGTCAGATTTTACTATCAGTCAACTTACGTCCCTCTGCAAGATTCAGGAGTGTACAAGCTTGATTGCGAATGTGGTCTCTCTTACATAGGACAAAAGTTTTATAAAAGATTAATAAAAACCCGCGTTAAACCTAGCTGATGTGAAAAATCGATGCTTTGGGATGTCTGCATTTTTTACAGCGTGAAAACTATAAAAAAAGTTGACAGCTTCATGGTTTGCCAGAGTTTGCAAGCGGCTTGAAAATACCAACTGTGATCGCCTTGTTAAGCAATTACTGAGTGGCTACGATTTAAGCAATGTGCCCACGCATCCCCCATCACAAATTTTGGTTTTCTTCCTACCTACATAACCATACCAACAAGCTGTCATTAATGCTCGTGACATATCTGACTGTTGTCAGCTCTCCATTGTCGTGCCAAAAGGTGAATTATTATCTCCACTTCTGTTCTGTCTTTCTCCATTTTTAAACTTTCTCTCTTCTCAAATTAGCTACTCCTACCATCTTTACGCTGATGACCTGCAAATATATACTCAAGCAGACGTCAATTATATAAGACTTAATATTATGGAATTAACGAATCTCCACAATTGGTCTCGTAAGTTTGGTATCAGTGTGAACCCCAATAAATGTCAAGCTATAATAATTGGTAGTGTTCAATACCAGTGTAAGCTTGACGTTAGTTGCTTCCGCCTGTCACGTTTGATAGTTCTATCATATCGTATTCTGACAGCGTTAAAAATAGGTGTCTACTTTGACACAAGCTTATGTTGGTCCACCCAAATTCAGAATATCACTGGTTCTGTTTTTGCTAAGCTCAGTGCTTTGAACCGTCTTAGGAACTTTCTTCCGGTCAATTGTCACGGCTTTGTTTTTCCTAGGTACATGGGAAATAAGCGTTATCTCTTTTGTAAAACCGTACAACGTTGAACCTTCTTGTCTAGATTTAGTCGGTAAAAATTCTGGAGGGATTTCTCTTTTGTTTTTCTTTACAGTGCCTACGCATGTAAGTCCTCTCTGTTTCAAAGAATTTACTAACTGAATAGAGGTAAACCAATTATCACATGTGATATTTTTGTTGCTGCCTTGTAATGGTCTCGTCAAACGTAGCACGGCTTGGGTGGGAACTAATAATTTCTTTTCTTCCTCTGTCAGGCTTTCTCCATCTGAACACTTTCTACAATACACGTAACCATTGTAAAAATATCCGTTTTCAGCATCACACAAACACATTACTTTTAGTCCATATCTTGCCGGCTTACTGGGCATGTAAATCATCAAGAAAGACCGTCCCCTAAAAGGGACTAGCATTTCATCTACAGTGGCGTATTGGCTTATATTATAAACTCTTTGGCAATTTGAGACAAATCGATCAAAAATAAAAGATATTGCCGCTAATTTGTCAGATTCTTTTCTTTGTTCCCTGTCGGCAGCATTATCAAAACGTAAGCAATGTAACAAACACAAAACCTATTTTTGACATTACACAGCGAAAAATCTCCCTTCCAGTGCCATCCGTAGCAAAAATAAAATCTGCGTCTTCGTGATTTGATTTGAAAACCGCTGTATACATCAAAAGCCCAATGAAAGCTAGCAGTCAATAATGTCTATATCTTGGCAACTCCGATCGATCTTGATTTCTAAATTTTGATCTATATTCCAATAATTTAGAATTAGTCCTAGTTACAATTTCTAATAACATGTCATCATCTATATACTGTTTCCATATAGAAAAGGGATCCTTGCCTTCATTTTCTGTCAAGTTGGAAGTGGGTACTCGTAAAATAATGTTATGCTGTGGGATTCTAACTGATGAGCGGTTTGGAGGACTTCTTGACCACTTATATCTGTTTTTGCCTCTAAAAGAACTGAGCCTGGAAAGCGGTACGTTTTCGTCTTCCGACGAGGAACTGCGACTATTTTCTATCTGAATAAGAGGTTGCTGGGTTGAGGCCTCAGTATCAGATAAATCGGTATCAGTTTCTGTCTCGTGATCGCTAACTTCTGGGATAAAATCATCTCCGACGTCATCTATTTCTGATCCACTGGAATCTTCCGCAATCAGTTCCTCGATCAAAGCCTCACTATTTTTATCTAAAAGATTTATAGAGCGCCGAGATCTTTTAGATAGGCATTGTTCATTTGTAGATATTCGTCGTTTACTACTCGACATCCCCGGTGCATTCATTTTTTCGAATTAGCAGCTATTTATCTGAAAATAAGCATTGCAACTCAAAACACATTTAGACAAAAAACTAACGTAAGTACTGACGTTGGGCCTGAAAGGCCGCTTCGTAATTTTAAATTGACATAACTTACCACAATCACGTCCACCGGCAATACCACTACACTCTACGGCGTCGGTGCAACTGAACTTGCAGCTACTGAGGGGCGGGGATTTCTCCTAAGCGGGGAAGGGGTAATACTAACAACGTTACTACCTGCTTCGGCCTGACAGGCCCCACATCGGTACTTAAAGGTTAAATATACATATTACATACATATAAGAATTGCTTGTAAGCAAGTGGTAAATTTAAAATTCTGTACAAACGACTTCAATATGAATATAATTTATTGTTGATTTTTTTTAAAACCCCTTGACAGATTTCGATAAAATTTAAGTGGGACCACCTGCAAAGTATACCCATTAAAACAAAAAAGAATTTTCCAAATTGGTTCAGGCGTCTTTGAGTATTCGATGAAAATACGTAAAAAAAAGATTCCGACGAATTGAGAAACTGCTCCTTTTTTGAAGTCGTTTGGAAATGAGTAATAAAGATATAAGATACAATAAACATTAAATATTTCAATATTTAATGCCACAGATAAAACGAGTATATCTATAAGGTTGTTCTTTTTTATAGTTATTAGTTGCTCGCGTCCGTAGGCTTTGACCACCTAACCCTAGGCCCACCCTACACGTGTCCCCCGGGTGGTGCTAAACGAGCGACAAAGCCGAAAGTATAGACTCGGCTCCTCGCCGTATGGTAGCGGCGTAAAAGCTACCAACCCTTAGTTTCGCACCATGAGCCAGCAAGTAAAAGAAATGGCCCTGAGTTCCCGGCGCCCCTTTAATGGGGCAGGGATGCGAAGAATTCCGGGAGGAAAACCGGCGACGAGGTTCGCCACCGTCACGTTCTGTCTCCGGAGGGCGAAAGTGGATTGCGGAGCCCGTCTGGCTACGCTGAATGTATGGGGAACAATGAATGATAAGATGGATGAAGTATGCGAAATGATGAATGATAGAGGAATAGATGTTATATGTAAATGAGACGAAACGAAAGGGAAAGGAAAGGTGCCACTGCATGGCATGTATACCGCTTACTGGTCTGGTGTAGACGAGACCGAGCGGCATGCCAGTGAGTCGGTGTCATCCTTTCAGAAAGAATGGGTCAATGTGAAAGAGTATGAATGTGTAAGCCCAAGGCTGCTATGGATACGAATGAAAGTGGGCTTAAAGAAGTTGTTTGTTAGGTGTACGCCCCAGATATGTCTAAGCCCACTTATATCCGAGAGCAGTTTTGGGACATGGTAAGGATGGTGTTGATGAAATGTAAGGTAAATGAAAATATTATTATGTTAGAGATTTTAATGGAAGGGTTGGGGTGAAGAGGTCTGGTTATGAAAGGATATTAGAACGTTTGGCGATGAAAGTATAATGAGAATGGTGAAGACCTCTTCACCGTATGTGTGGAAAAGAATATTTTGTGACGAACACTTTTCGCCATAAGAGGATTCACATGTATACATGGAAGAGGTGATGATAGAAACATGATAGATTTCATAATTGTGGATGATGAGGAGCGCAGTGGTAGATACAAGGGTTTACCGGGGGTCCAACGTAGGGACGGATCATTACTTGGTCTTATGCCGAATTAATGGTCTATTCAAGCGTTGGCGGCATCGGAAATCTGTGTCTACCACTGCGTTACAGCGTATAAGAATAGAGAGGTTACAAGATGAAGGTGTGAAAGAGAAGTTCAAATGTAGACTGAGGGAAAATATAAGTGGTATGGATGAATTGTGTATCGATGATTTAGGCTTGGAGACTGTGTGGTATAATGTCAAGAAAGGTTTGGTGGATGCAGCCACCGAAGTATGTGGTGTAACTAAGAGAACGAATGAAAGGAAAAATAATACGTTTTAGCGGGATGATGAGGTACGGATTGAAGTTGAAGCAAAGAAGAGAGCATGGCTAGATTTACTAGCAACCAAAGCTGGTAATTCTAGCGGTATGATTGATGAGATTGAAAGAAAAAAGGCAGACTTTAGATGTATAAATAAGAGAGTAAAAGAAGTTGTTGAAAGGAAAAAGCAAGAAAGAACGGATAAGAATGATAGAAGGATATCTGATAACTTGCAGGCAAATATTAAAATATTCTGGAAACTCGTAAGAACTGCCAGGGGAAATTCAATACAGCCTAGAATGAATGCTATACGAGACGAGAATGGCTGTATGCTGAATGATAAAATCTCTAATTTAAAGAGATGGAAGGAATACTTTGAAAGCGTGTTTATGAGTGAAGAGTCGTCTGAATTAAGGAATAGAAATTCTGGAAAGAAGTGGAGAGAGGTAGGAAGATAAGTGTAGATGAAATAATGAAAGCAATGAAAAGCATGGAAGCAGGTAAGGCAGCCGGATATGATAGAGTATCACTGAAATGCTAAGGGCTAGAGAGGAGTGGCAGGCCTGCTGTACACCTTGTTTAATTTATGTTGGGAACTGAAGCGGGTACCAGAAGACTGGTGCAAAGCCGTTATAGTCCCAATATATAAGGGAAAAGAGTCACAGCAAGACTGTAAAAACTACCGTGGCATTAGCTTGCTTAGCATTGTGGGTAAACTGTATGCTAAGGTGTTAATTGAAAGAGTTATGGAACAAACTGATGGAAAAATTTGGGATGTGCAAGCTGGATTTAGAAAGGGGATGGGGTGTACGGACCAAGTATTTTCCATGCGCATGATTGCGGAGAAGTTTTTGGCCAAAAACCAGAAAGTTTTTTGTGCGTTCATGGACTTGAAAAAGGCTTATGACAGAGTGGACAGGAATGTGTTATGGCAAACACTGAACTCATTTGGGTTGAGCGCTGGTTTGATACAGGCATTAAGGTCTCTTTATAGGGACTCTAGTGCTTGTGTCAGGATCAAAGGGGTCTATTTGGACTGGTTTGGCATCCAAAAAGGTGTCAGACAGGGCTGTCTAGCTTCCCCGTGGCTGTTTAACCTATTTATGGAGAGTTGTTTGCAAAGTTTGAAAGTTGAAGAATGTGGGTTGAGAATGGGTGAGTTAACCGTCAAATGCCTTTTGTACGCCGATGATCAAGTCATATTTACATCGTCGGCGGCCGAGTTGCAAATGATGGTTACTTTAATGAACTGGTCATTAAAAGAAAGGGGTATGAAAGTGAACGCAAGTAAGACGAAAGTGATGGTTTTTGAAAGAGAAGTAAGTAAAACGTCATGTGAAATAAGAATAGAAGGGGAGATGATTGAGCAAGTGGATGTGTTTGTATATTTGGGATGTTTATTTAGCAGGGATGGTAGATATGATAAGGATATAGAACGACGAGTGAACGCAGGAAATAGAGTGAATGGGGCTCTACACGCTATTATGAAAAGTCAGAATGTGTCAAAAAAGGCACGTATGGCAATTCATAATGCTGTGTTAGTCCCTACTTTAATGTATGGTAGTCAAAGTTGGGTCTGGCAGAAGAAGCATGAGAGTAGAATAAATGCTGTAGAAATACGGTCATGAAGGAGTATGCTAGGGCTGAATCTGAATGACAGGGTGAGAAATAGTGTGATAAGAGAAAAATGTGGTTAGCAAGATGACGTTGTGACCAGGATTAAGAAAGGAATGCTTCGGTGGTTTGGTCATGTAGAAAAAATGAACGAGGAAAGAGTGACAAAGTAAATTTATGTTGCAGAAGTGAACGGAAGAGTCGGGATGGGACGCCCTAGAAGAAGGTTTATCGACCAAATTGGCGATATATTGAAAATGGGCCAGATTAGGAGTACCCACCGACGAGCGTGTATGCGTAGATATATGGATGTAAAGTAGGCGAGAGAAGTGTGTCGGGATCGTGCCAAATGGAAGTCCGTAGTCTCTGCCTACCCCTCTGGGTGACAGGCGTGAGTGTTTATATTATGTATGTTATGTTATTATCACTAGAAATATCTGTGGTATATAAAAAAGCTGAAAAATCGGCTACAATATTCTAAAGGAGAGATGGTGACATTCATATAGCCATCTTTTTTATCCTATATAAAAGTCACAATATGCATAATCAGTTCGGTTACATGAGGTTTTGTTCTTTTTTTAAGACTCTCTCTATGCTTGAACATACTATGGGCAATTAACCAATGGTACAGTCTCTTTTTAAATAAGTTCGTATTATATACTGTTTTAATTTTGTTGGATATGTTGTTACACACATTGTTAAACAGCATTTACTATATTTAGTTGACTTCGGAACTTCGCTTGGAATTAATCTATTATATATATTAACATTCTACTTTTTGAATAAATCTGTATGATGTTTCACAAATTTACATATCTAAAAAATGTATAACGATGACAGAGTTAGTAACCAAAGATTTTTGAATAATATTGGCTTATAGGATTCTCTTGTTGAGATACCACATATCGTCCTTATGCACTTCTTTTGTGCGATATATACCCTACGCCAATCAGTGCTATTACCTCACATTATTATACCATGTCGGAGTATATGGTATAATAATATATGCATCACATAAACAACAGCCCTAACATCCCCGATAGGATGTTAGAGCTGTTTTTTTATTAGTCTCATTTTTTATTGCACGGACGTTTACACAAAACGATTAACTCTTTTACATACGGTCATCTGTATGTTTTTTCCAGTCCAAATTTAGTTTCTATTTCGTAAATTTAATTGATATTAAGAATTAAATTAGTTTTACTATTTCTCACTTTATTCAAATGTAGGTAATTTGGTTTATTTAGGTTAATTTATAAAGTGTTTGTATGCAGCCTATTAAATATATTATCGATTGTGTCATTTAATTCGTTCTCAAGATTATGTAATGACTAATGAATTACTATTTTTGTGAATGATTTGTCGCCAGAGTTATGTCATTTATATGTAACAAATAAAATACTGACCCTAAGACGCTACCTTGAGGAACACCGTAAATTTTTTCTTTGTACTTAGACGAGGTAAATAGTATTTCATTTTATACCTTATTTCATATTCTTTCATTTTATCAAAAGTAACACATTGACATATCCCAACGGATTAGTAAGCTGAAGTGGCAATGGGCCGGCCATATAGCTCGAAGAACCGACAACCGATGGAGAAAAAAGGTTCTCGAGTGACAGCCTTGCACCGGCAGGCGAAGTGTAGGGCGTCCCCTCACTAGATGGAGTGACGACCTGGTAACACATGCAGGAAGTCGATGGATGCAGGTGGCTCAGGACCGTGCTTTGTGGCATTACTTGGGGGAGGTCTATGTTCAGGGTGGACATGTGAAGGGCTGTAATGATGATGAACATATTGAAGTCGATTTAAAAAAAAAGACGAAATCCACTGTAGTGCTGTGCTATCCCTCTAATTCCAAACGATTCTAATTTATTTAAAAGAAAACTATGTGTGACAAAGTCAAACGATTTACATAAATCATAGAATAGTCTTGTTGTTAGTAGGTTATTATTTATACTAGAAATTATTATTTTTATTAGGTTAAAAGTTTTCAGCGTTGTAAACTTCTTTTTCTGGAAGTAAAGTAAGAATGTCGTTCTTTTTTGATTATGTTATATCTTTCACAAAACTCTATTTATCATTTATAAAAACATTTCTCAAAAAATTTTGATATTATAGGTATGAGAGTAATCGGTCGATCATTGTTGATATCGTCTTTTACCTTTTTTATGCAACGGTTTTTCAATTAAATTGTCGGAAAATGTTTGTGTCAAAAATGATAAATTACTTAAATTAGTTATAAAGGCAACAGGCAAGTTTTAATCATTTTGGTATTAATTCCATCTTAACCTTCTGACGCAGTGCTATTTAAGAACATTATCTCTTTATTTACCTCATATTTCGACATGGGTTTAATAAATATTGATATTGTATTTTTAAGCGTAACGTTTTCCGTATTATCATTATTAGGTATAATATAATTGGTCATGTCAATAAAATAATTATTAAAAGCGGGTGCTACATCATAAGGGTTCGTTAGGTTTTATCATTTATTTTTAGATCCATAAGATTATCCAATTTTGTATATGAAATTTCTTTTTTTATGATAGATCACGATGCCCTACATTAATTTTTACTGTTACTTATAAATTTTATATTACAATTTTTCTTTAATTGGTTGATATTTTTTTTTTAAATAAATGGGAATATTTTTTATAATTATCCTTATTTTATATAGTTTTATTTTTATATTATGATATTGATACCGGAGTGCTCATTTTGTTTTATAACTATTTTTCAAACCTTTACTAGTCCAAATATTTTATTACTTACTATTTTTATTTAGTATTCATCTTGGGACACATAGATTATAGAATAAGCAAAATAAATCATTAAAGTTATTAAAACAATGTTTAGATCACTTTTAAAATATTTTATTATTCACATCATGATAGATTATTTAGACATTCCTTGAATTAACGAACATTACTTAAATTATAATCCCTTTTGTATTTAAAACTTGTCTTATTTATTGAATTTTTTACTGAACCTGGAAGCTTAATAACTGCGCTGTATCAAGGTCTAATAGAAACAAAGACAATATTGTTGCAGAAGCATTAATTTTCTATATTACTTAGAATTTGGTCTATACATGTGTCTCTCTAGTTGGAACATTAATATTAATTTTTAGACAGTTATATGTGTTAGCTTTTCCTGGCTTAAGAGTAACAATATTCACACCACCAATAAAAAGTTTAGTATAAATACACTACATATGTATTTGCCCACGTAAAAATAAAGTTTATCCCTACCAGCTCCACGTCATGACCTCATTTATATCCCGCTGCAGACTATCATGGTTTAAGCCGTCTTTTATTTCAATAACCAATTTTAGGTCATCAGCATAAAAGACACGTTGATTCTTTGATCACCTCTCATAAGTCGTTTATCACAATGGTAAAATCCCAAATTACGTTCAAGTCTTGCAAGTAGTAGCCGACGTAATCCAACGTATGCAGTGTGCAGCCCACTCCGGCCAACTTCAACAGTAGCAAATAATTTAATGAATGGGCGACTGGTCATGCGTACATTAAGCGAAGGTTGTATGAGCTATAATGAAATATCATATAATTATAGTGTTATATTGAGAGAGTATGTAAAAAATAATTCAAAAATATTTAATAAAGTGTGCTACACAGCTAAGGTTTTACATTTAATTAATAAACTAAAAACTGTATCTAACAAATAAATTGAAATGACGTGGAGTATAGTTATTATTCAAACGGGCATAGCCCGTAATCCAAATTCTTAGACTACATTGTGTGGTCTGATGAAACAGATTTTAGCAACAATGGAATGAATAATAGGCGTAATAACATCAGGAGTAGTAGTTAGTTAAGTGTAATTTTCGTTTAATGTCTGGTGTGGCATCAGGGGAAACATTGTTGTGATGGTGTACGTATTTGAAGGACACTTAAGTACTAAAAATACATAGAAATATTAAACTTTTAAGGAAATTCATTTAACTTTTTACCAGAGGAGGAGCGAAATACCTAATATCACAATACTTCAAGATGTCTTACCAGTTTGTTACTCAATCTAGTGCAGGAAGTCGATGGATGCGGTTAGATCAGGACCGTGCTTCGGGCATTTCTTGGGGGAGGCCTATGTTCAGCTGTGGACTTTTGGCTGAAATAATGATGATGACTTCAAAATGACGGTGCTCCTGCCTATGACAGTAGAATATGCACTGCTTATTTCAATAACAATTTTAACGTCTGATTAGGTAGTTATGCATATACATATCACAACATCCGGTTGATTTATCATAATTCGTGAACAAAAACATGTTGTTCACGAATTATGCTGACTAACTTTTGATATTAGATTACTCAAAACATGTTATGAAGTGTAACGTTACAGAAAACGCTGACTCTGATAGTGAAAAGTAAATTTTCCAATTGTTTTGATTAAGGATTTAGATTATTATAAGAGATTATAGTGGTCACTTACCTATTATCATAATCTAGTAAATATTTACGTTAAAGCCGACACCGTCTAGACAGTTGGTGCGACGACTACTTGTGTAAGGGTTGACAAGCGTTACATTTAAGGAATTTTTAATTTTTAACGAGATTACTAACAGAAAATCATGCATGACATGCTGCCATACTAGCTTTTGTTAAATTTGTTCCTATATTATTCAACGATATATTTAATGTAGCTAAGCAAATATGTACCTACCTATGATGTCTAAACGTTTTGCGTGATTTCCGAAGTATGTGGGTGAAACAACGCCAACTTTCTGATTCCGAGCTGCTGCTAAGAATTTATTTACAGAAAAACTCAATATGTTTTTGTTGGCCCAACTCGGGATTGGAACCTGGTACTTCACGGTCAGCAGTTGCATTGACGACCACTAGACCAACGAAGCGGAATTTATGTACTGATGACAATACAATGCAAAAGTATCTTTGAGTTGTTCTAAAGATGGAGCCGAGAGGTGGTAATGGGAACTCTACAATACGCAGTAAAACCACCAGCATACAGTTGGCGTGAAGGGACTACGGCGTGGCGTGGACAGGTCGTGTCGAATTTTAATAAAATATAATATATACACAGAGCGACATCTAGATGAGCATATAGACGACGCGACATAGCCGTCGCTGCCATGTGAGAATAAATGGCTGGTCACGGCATGGTTGAGGGACGCGCAGCGCGTGGCCGAGACGCTGGCGTTGTATACCGTTATTTGTTTATATTGAAGTTGTATATAGTAACAGTATACGTGATAGAACCACGCTGCAGCTATATTATGGCTGTAGCACAAATGGATCGGCCCGACCGGGGAAGGACTCGTTCTCACAGAATACCAGCGTAAAATAGCAGACTAATGCTGCTGTGTTTCGTATGGTGAGTGTAGAGAACCGGAGACCCTTTTATTCATTTTGATCCTTAATCGAGGATAAATGTAGATGTCTATGGGCCACAGCATCCATCTACTATCAGGTGGACTGTTTCACAAATTAAATAAGTTGCTACGTAAACTGTGTGCTCGTTAGTCACCTTTATTCTATAAAAAAAGAAACACTCGGCGAATACTTTATATACGAGTATGTTTAGTTAGCGAAAATGGACTTTGCACGTCTGATATTGTATGACTTTTTTGGTTATGTGAGGAGACTAATTTTTTTGAAGATTTATATCATAAAGGCAACAAAAATTTAACACAAAAATCAACTATTTGGTAATCGGAGTAAATCGAAGTCTGGCAAACCGCCGCTGCGTTTTTAATAGGGATGTAACAACCATCCTAACCATTTAATATAAAATAATTTGCTGTAAGAAATTGATCTAGGACTTCAACGTATTAAAACTACATTTTCAAATGTCTGAAGAAAAATAATCTGCCTAAAATGATAATTTTTTTTTTTTTTGCTGAAAGTGGATTCTGCTGCTTATACGGGACTGAAGCATCACATAGGCACATTTCCTTATGATGCAATGCAATGTGATCAAATCGATGTTACCATTTTCATACAAATCTGCCTGAAATCATTAAATTTAAAAAAAAATATCACGAAAATGGAATATCGGGATAATAAATGAGACATGCAGGAAGTCAATGGATGCATGTCTCATTTATTATCCCGATTGTGGCATTCCTTGGGGGAGGCCTATGTTCAGCAGTGGACTTGTGAAGGGCTGTAATGATGATGAAATGAGACTATTTGAGAATTAGATAAATTTTCATTTTCAAAAAGTCTTATCTAAATAGTTACTCTTACGCACTTCAAGCTATTTTAACTTGAACACAGGATATTTATGGCCGATATTTTATTTCTGTATAAGCTAACTGAAGGATACATAGATAGAATTACATGTTTATATTTACCAATAAAGATTACATAGTTTTATGTCCCTCGTCCCTCTAGTCGTATTGAAAATAGAAAAACGTTCCAACTCCCATATGCCCGTACGTATTGTGGTCAACACTCATCGTTATATCGCATGTTTTTAATTCAAAGAATGATAATAATAATGTTTTCCAGACGGAATTTCGTTCACGGCTGACAGTCTCAGCAGGGACTAGCTATCTGCGCAGGATTATAGCACACGAGTGTATGCACAAGCACAGGTGCACTTTCTGTTTGCTCTATGCCATCCGGTCATCAGAGCCAGTCCGCTTTCTGGCGAGACAGTGCAAGTACGAACCTCGGGGTTCCTATTCTCACTCTCGTAGTCCGGTAGGACACTGAGTGCTACTGATAATTATTTGACAGAAAAATTCAATGCCTGATTTTTGGCCTGACCTTGATTTTAGGATTTGAATCCGGGAGCACAAGATCAACCGCCGTGTTTACGAAAGACGCAGTAATAATAATATATTCAAACACTGTCTTTTCCTGAGATGTCTATTAAATCTGTTGCTAAACTAAGTATAGTTGAATTTAAATTCAACAAGTACATAATATAAAAGAAAAGCATGCTGTGATCATGAGGAATAAGGCATATTACACATATAATTAATGTCTTCGTAAGTGTCTTTATATCAATGCAAGTCCATATTTTTTTACTTATTATATAAGCCAGTACTTGACTACAATCGCACCTGGTGATGTAGCCCTAGATGGTAAATTGCACTGTCTTTGCTAACAAAAGCCTAATGATTTCTTATATTTACGCGAACACTACACATTGAATAAAACTATTTTTACGGATTTTATCGCGTTTAATTTACTATTTTAATTCCCGACGTTTCGGGTGCTTTACAGCAACCTATTTATGGACAGTTGTTGCAAACTTTGAAAGTTGAAGAATGTAGGTTGAGAATGGGTGAGTTAACCGTCAAATGCCTTTTGTACGCCGATGATCAAGTCATATTTACATCGTCGGCGGCCGAGTTGCAAATGATGGTTACTTTAATGAACTGGTATGAAAGTGAACGCAAGTAAGATGAAAGTGATGGTTTTTGAAATAGAAGTAAGTAAAACGTCATGTGAAATAAGAATAGAAGGGGAGATGATTGAGCAAGTGGATGTGTTTGTATATTTGGGATGTTTATTTAGCAGGGATGGTAGATATGATAAGGATATAGAACGACGAGTGAACGCAGGAAATAGAGTGAATGGGGTCTCACACGCTATTATGAAAAGTCAGAATGTGTCCAAAAAGGCACATATGGCAATTCATAATGCTGTGTTAGTCCCTACTTTAATGTATGGTAGTCAAAGTTGGGTCTGGCAGAAGAAGCATGAGAGTAGAATAAATGCCGTAGAAATGCGGTCATGAAGGAGTATGCTAGGGCTGAATCTGAACGACAGGGTGAGAAATAGTGTGATAAGAGAAAAATGTGGTTAGCAAGATGACGTTGTGACCAGGATTAAGAAAGAAATGCTTCGGTGGTTTGGTCATGTAGAAAGAATGAACGAGGAAAGAGTGACAATGCAAATTTATGTTGCAGAAGTGAACGGAAGAGTCGGGATGGGACGCCCTAGAAGAAAGTTTATCGACCAAATTGGCGATATATTGAAAATGGGCCAGATTAGGAGTACCCTTAACCGACGAGCGTGTATGAGTAGATATATGGATGTAAAGGAGGCGAGAGAAGTGTGTCAGGATTGTGCCAAATGGAAGTCCGTAGTCTCTGCCTACCCCTCTGGGTGACTGGCGTGAGTGTTTATGTTATGTTCAAACACATCTTTATACCTCAACAGCATTGTTTTCTTCAGAAAACCTTTTACTTTTCACGGATTTTATTACTAATAACATGGATAAAGGAAACCAAATCGGTGCTCTTTTCACGGACTCTTGCAAAAATTATCTGTTGCTGTTCTGTCGCCATTACATCAGATTTGATAGACTACAAATCCTCGCAAAAGAACACCGATTCCTACCAAGGAAGATACGCGAATCTATTGAAATTAAAAAACATCCTAATTTCAATAGAGAAGATGGATGGGTGCTGCCATCTGCTTGGGATTCTATAATTAATAAAATTAAATCCAAACCCAAGCATACCACTGCAAGACTTCAAGATACTGTAAGCTCATTCTGCGTAGATCGAACCAAAAATGAAGGTAGCCGGGCTAACTGTGACATCGGTACGTCAAACATCTCAGTCCCCCTGTGACTATGGGTTGCTGTAAAGCACCCGAAACGTCGGGAATTAAAATAGTAAATTAAACGCGATAAAATCCTTAAAAATTAGTTTTATTCAATGTGAAGTGTTCGCGTAAATATAAGAAATCATAATAACATCTTCTTTCAGTGACAATATACATTTGAATTCTTAAATCTAATTAACATGAAACGTGCAACTAATATTACTTACACTAGTATATATTGTTTGTATTGACCTAACCGATTACCCATTTGTGAAAACTTTTAATAAAAATTTTTACAAATGTTACTTTAAAATCTCAGAAGGGACAAGAACCCACGAGTCGAAATCATGTAAGTGCCTATTATTTATTACTTTAATGTGTTATATAACAATTGTTATATGTGTTAAATAACAATTTGTTAGCAACTAATTTTATAAAAAAGAGGAAGTTTAACACAACTGCGCTAAACATTTACTACGCTGCATTATGAACATACCGACCTACCTTCATTTAATGATTTCTTATATTTACGCGAACACTACACATTAAATGAAACTAATTTTTACGGATTCTAAAGCGTTTAATTTAACTTTTTAATTCCCAACGTTTCGGGTGCTTTAAAGCACCCATTGTCACGGGAGGGGGGGGGGGACTGAGGTGTTTCACGTCCCGATGTCATAGTTAGCTCGGCTACTTTAAGTTTTTGAATATCAATGTTTGGTCCGATCTACCCAGAATGAGCTTAAAGTATCTTGAAGTCTTGCAGTGGTATGCTTGGGCTTGATTTAATTTTATTAATTATAGGATCCCAAGGGCAGCACCCATCCATATTCTATATTGAAATTAGGGAGTTTTCTAATTTCAATAGCCTCGCGAATAATCCGTGGTAGGAATCGGTGTTCTTTTGCGAGGATTTGTGGTCTATCAAATCTGATGTAATGGCGGAGACGATCTTAAACATGTTCACAGACTGCAGACTTCCCGGAACGTCGGTGCTTCAAGTCAGCTATATGTTCTTTTACGCGAGTTTTTATAGATCTTTTTGTTTGTCCTATGTAAGAGAGACCACATTTGCTGGTTACAATTGAGATGGAGTCTTTAATAGGTAAGCATGTAAATAGTGACTGAATATCAAAACTGACCATAGTTTCATTGTGAGCGAGATGTAGGTCTCTTATCTCACTAACAAAATGGTACGAATCCTTTGTGTGTGCTCTGGTTTGTCCTCTCAGCGGTGACAGAATGTTTGCCAAGTGTTGAGCCAACTTATAAGTTGGTGAATCGATCTGGCTCACTATGGGACGTAGTAGAGCGTTTGGTTTGTGTATTTTCGGTAACCCATGGAACCTCAGTGGTTTGGTACACGATGGTATTATCGAATTTACGTCGAGATTTAATTATTCGGAGTAATTCGTGCTGTAAAGTACCCGAAACGTCGGGAATTAAAATAAGTAAATTAAACGCGATGAAATCCGTAAAATTAACCATTTCACTGTCCCATGAGTCATATATGAACATTTCAATTGTTTAACTATTGTGTCTATTTTTCGGACAGGGAAGTTGTTAATATTTCAAAACTGAAGGTAGCCGGGCTAACAATGACAATAACAATGACGGGACGCCAAACTCCTCAGTTGACCATTGGTGCTGTAAAGCACTCGAAACGTCGGGAATTAAAAAGTTAAATTAAAGCGACAAAATCCGTAAAAATCCGTTTCAACTACCTTAATTTTTTTAAATATTACTGACGTAGATTTCAATCAATGAGGAAGTTTTTATTAAAATAAGTAATTTTTAATTCTTAATTTATGTATTCTATTGTAACAATCTAAGTACGTTGATACTATTTAAATACATAAAATGTGTGATTTGAGTAATAATACTTATTGTAGGTGATTTATGGTATTAAATGATCATGTATGTGATCATGATACATTTCATGTAGGTGAAATGTATTACTGAAGATTATGTAGGTTATTTATGGTATCAAAATGATCATGTATGTGATCATGGTATATTCATGTAGGTGAAATGCATCAAAAATCATGTAGGTGATTTATGGTATTAAAATGATCATGTATGTGATCATGATACATTTCATGTAGGTGAAATGTATTACTGACGATTATGTAGGTGATTTATGGTATCAAAATGATCATGTATGTGATTATGGTATATTCATGTAGGTGAAATGCATCACTGAAAATCATGTAGGTGATTTATGGTATTAAAATGATCATGTATGTGATCATGATACATTTCATATCGGTGAAATGTATTACTGAAGATCATGTAGGTGATTTATGGTATTAAAATGATCATGTATGTGATCATGATACAATTCATGTATGTGAAGTACATAACAAAAGATCGTGCATGTAAATAACCCTAAGTATAAAATATGATCATGAATATGATCACAATATATTTCTTGCAGGTGAAATGGTTTACTGAAAATCGTGTGTAACTGAACCATAATATAAAATAGAATCACATACGTGATCATGGTTGATTGATCATTGACATATTTCACGTTAGTGAAACGCATTACTGAAGGTTATATGTAACTGATTCATAGTATAAAATACGAATATGTATGTAATCATGATATATTCATGAAAGTGAAGTTCTTGTTAAAGATAATGTAGGTGATCAATGGTATTAAAATTATTATGTTTGTGATCGTGGTAAAATCTTTTGGGCGAAAAGAATTATTATAGATCTGGTGGGTGATCTACAGTATTTAATAATATTCAAGTATTTATATGCTTACTAATTGTACGATAGAATTTTAATGTAAACTACAAATGTGTTGATGATTATATGTACCACTTGGCTACTTATTGTGATTATCATTTGAAATGATCATGTATGTGACGACGATAATATCATATTCATGTATGTAGGTGAAACTAATGATAGGGGTACAGGTAATTTTAGTACTTATTACAACCATTAAGGTCGTTTACATGAGATAATAAACTTACTGTAATTAAGAATAATGTACCTATGAAGAATATTTAGTAGTTTTGAGAATGGACGACAGTCCAGTATGATTTTTTTAAACTAGTGGTATTTGATAATCTTCGTAAGTATTTGAAATTAGGATATACATCAATACTACAAGAATTAAAATTTGATACAAATCAGAATTTATTGCTTGAAAAATTAATTCCGACGAGGAAGGTCTGACTTTCGAACAACGTGGCAAATAGCGATCGCGGTGTATTATGATACTTACTGGTTCGAAAGATGAGTCTCAAGAAGCTTCTATATTTAAAATTTCAAGATTGAAAAATAAAAATGAAAAATACAGATGATTTGCTTAAATAATAGATCTTCGAGCTGGGACATAGCGTATTAATGCTAGTATCATTTTAAAGAATTTAAATAATGTAATACTTGAATTTGATCCAAATAATAAATCGTTAAGCATTGATAAGTAGTTAGTTAAGGTTAATGAACGTTTTAATCTATACGGTTTGTACAAAATAAATAAATAATAAATAAATTCTTTATTTGCCACAAATCTTTTAACAATTTAATGGAACCCTGGCTTCTAAACTAATTCTAATAACTGTATCTTAGAAACCAGTGCCTTCCCCTATTAGTGGTATAATTACAATCTATTCTGGCGACTTAAGAATAAACATAGGAATTAGTTGAAAATAAAGTTAAATCAAGCATTTTCTTTCAAAAAATTGTCTTACATAAGTTGCTGTGAGATAACTGGATGCAAGACATACCAAAGGCCCTCAGCATTTCAAACAATCTGTTTACATAAGTCACCCATTTAAAAGAAAATATAATTGCAATGTGTTCACGGCTAACCGCAGTAATGGTTCTTCCCCGGAATAATACTAGGACATGTTTTAATTGGAGTGATAAGGAGCAAGCTTATAATCAATGTCTGAAACCTGTAATTAATTGTCACTAGTGTGGTCATGACCTATACCAGAAATTAAGAAAATGCTGAAGATTAGTACCAACGCATTGAACACTAGTGCAAGTTTAGTAACGATTTCAATGAATTTGCCATTAAAATCAACTTATTAAAATCAAAAGTTTTAATAAAATCGTTAAGGTTAACAATTTATTTACAGGTTTAGGTATTGATTGCAGTATAATGAGATTAGCTACCGCTAAACAATAAAAAGGTCAATAGAATCTTTAGATAGCTCGCTCAAGAGATTGGGTATTCTGAAATTAAACCAACTAAAAAAAAGTGTTGATATTCAGATTGAAAAATTAAATACTGCAATAGATTAATTAGTTATTGATAGTCAATGTCTCTACGTTACTCTTTCTATTGGCAAAAAAAAATGATCGAAATACCCCATCTATGACTATTCTAAAACATTTATTTATTTAAACTTTATTGAACCTTACACATTAAGTAAAGGAACAAAAGGCGGACTTAATGCTAAAAGCATTCTCTGCCAGTCAACCTTAAGGCAGTGATGTAACTACGAAGGCGGTTACAAAGAAATATACATACACACCTACATATACATATTATACATACATATATACATACATATACACACATACATACATATATACATATATCAATATACACAAATATATAAATTTATATATTATAAGAAAATATAATATAATACAATACATAAAGATACGTAATATACTAATGATGACGGAACATTAGCAGTTGTAAAGCAATTTTAGAAAATGGTCTCGAATGTTTTCCTTAAATCTTTGTTTGCAGGTAGGTTGTCTTAATTTTTCAGGCAGTTCATTTCATAGGCGCGCAGCTTGGACAGCAAACGATGAAGATATGAAACTCGAACGGTGAAGGAGTATAAAGAGAGCAAGAGTCTCCGATGAACGAAGCTGTCTGTCATGAGTGTCCCGCAGAAACTGACACTTATGTTTCAGATAATTTGGATAGTGGTTATCGAATAAAATAGAAAAAACTGTGTTAAGTATCTTAATTTTTCTTCGCTGACGAATTGGAAGCCATTTAAGCTGAGTGCGAAATGAAGATACATGATCAAACTTGCTAAGACGAAAAATAAAACAGATACAGTTATTGACGAGACAATCCAGCTTATCAAGGAAAACCTCATTGAGATCAGGAAAACATATATCAGCATAGTCAATAATAATCAGCATAGGCAAAATAAGAGATTGCACCAGAGTTAAGATTAATGTATGTGTTAAAATAAATTAAGATTAATGTGTCGTCGTGCGTACTGATTATCGATCTTAAAACGTGAAAAAGTTCGCAATATCATTGATGAACTTATTAAATATGATATAGTTTAAAAATCTCGATAATATTAATCAAGTCATATATTACTAGACCTGCAGTGAAGAAAAAGTCGGTTGAATCATGATTTTGTATAGATTTTACAGCGTTATATAAAAAAAAACTAAAACAAATTTCCATTAGCAATAATTGATGATAAAATAGTATGTTTCAGTGGTAACTTCCGGTATACGCCAAAGCAGTGTTCTTGAGTCACATAGATTTGATTTCGTGATATTATATATGCATAAAGATGATATTCTCGTTCCATCTTCTTTTCTAAATGGAGGGTTCAAAAGAATTTTACAGCTTTTTATTAAGGCTGGATTAACATTAAAGCCTTTCTCGATTCCCAAATAAACTTTTTCAGAAACGAACTTTCACCAGAAGGTGAAAAGCCAGGTGAAAACAAGATTCATGAAGTTCGGCAGGTCTTGCAAGCTGTTTTTTGGAAGTTTGTTAAGTATTTTTCTTACATTACTCGACGATTTATCATGTTATTAAAGCAATCATTAAAATGACGATAGTGAGATAAAGAGAATTAAACTTTTAGTGCCTTAAAAGTAAACTTATTGATCGTCCTACTTCAGCTTTATTTATTTATTTTTCAGTCATCGAAAATATATTCAGTTGAGTAAACAGAGTAGTTACAATAGCTAATAAAAGATCTACACAAGTAATTGACAATATTTACTTATCGATATAATTTGATTTTGATAACAAGTACTGAGCAGGGAATCATATCATATATCCCACGTAGACGTGCTTAGTCGGAATCTTATCAGGACTAAAGCAGTGGTTAAACTCAATTATAGCAAATAATATTTCCTGCAGTTTTAAATATAACATCCAGAAACAACCAAACCAAACTGTTGTACAACCAAATACATATTGCAGTTAGCTAACTCGGAACTATTTATAATTATTAAAATTTTAAATCCAAACTGTGATGTTGAAGTCCAATACATATATATAAAAAAACTATGTACTCAAAAATTATAGACGATTTGTAGTTTCAGATAGTGGCACTCCTTTTACTTACTGAAGATCTTTATAAGGCATTTTGTAGTTCTAAAAAGATTAAACACGTGTTGAACGCAGTACATGCTTCGATCTAGGTCTGGCAAAAAATTTATCAGACTATTTTAACAGCCCTAGCAACACAAAATATCAATGATGACTTGTTGTGTTATGTACATGTAAGCAAAGTTCAATGGGGTATTAATAATACCGTGAATGCAATTATGAAGAAAAGGTCTTCGGAATTGTTAGTCAGTATAGGACTTGGAAATGACTCTGATAATTTACTGGGTGGTATTGTTAGCAAATAAAAAATTCCTCGAGCAGATGCTAGAGTCACTAGAAAGTGCCGTGTAATAAAATAATAAAAGTAGAAAGCCTCGTGACCATGGCTGCTGGAAAGCACCCGAAACGTCGGGAATTTAAAACTAAGTATGATTAAACGCGATAAAATCCATAAAAGTAGTTTTATTCAATATAATATTTTTTTGCAAACTACGTATTCTAAATATTTTACTTTTATAATTATTGTTCTTCAACAATTTGTTGTGGCTTTTAATTAAATTCTAAATTTAATGTAAAGTTTTTTTTAAATAACATATTGGAAAGCACTCGCATTTCATAACAAACATAAATACTTGCACTCGTTTTAATATTTTATTACCAATATTCACAATGTTTCTTTTGAGGTCAAAATATTTGCGAAACTTTTGCTATTATTAAAAAACTCGATTGAACACTATGTTTATTAAAATCCTTGGAATGGCTGAAAACATAATATTTTCCCATATTTATAGGTTGTTCAGATCTATTAACGTACAGCTTTATTTCACATTTGTGGTGTTCGCGACAACATTTTCTATACAAATATCCCGACACAAAGACTAAACCATTTTTTTCTGGTAAATCAAATAGATAATTATTTGTTCCTACTGTCACAGGGGCAGTAACATCGTCAGGTTGCGGTGATGATGTATTAAAATACGACAATCGTCTGGTTTCATAAGTAACATATCGAAATCGTATTCACAATTAGTGTTTTGCGGTTTCCCTAAGATATTGTTTATAAACATATGTTGGTTCCTGGCAGTTACCACCCGCCTGTCTGACTTTTCCAAAGAAATTTTCGAGACAATATTGATTGAGATGTCTCGTAAATATAAATTAATTTAATTTTGATTTTAATTCTTCATGAAATTTTGTTATAGATTTTATAGATACTTTAAATCTGTGAATGAAATTCATGCTATTTGTAACGTCTTTCTGCCTATCACTTCTTATTGATTTTAAGTTGCTGAAAAATGTTAACATTTCTTCTAAAAACTCAATTTGATAACTATCGCATCGAAAAGCTCTTTTATATTTATTAGGAGATCGCAGTGTACTTGAGTGTCAGAAATGAAACAAATTATTAATTTTATTTAGAAAATCAGCGGTATCTCTTGCGGCAACCTCGATAAGATTTAAATCTACGTAGGTATTAGTAAACCATATTTACACTTTTTTATATTTCATTTGATACGAATTATTCTATAAAAACAAAATTTGACACTTATTATTTTTCACACAACCCTGAGTTTGAGCTCTAGTTTCTGTGATGTTAATGCTGTTAGCCTATGCGGCTGTTACAACTTCATCGAACTCAGAGCTCGCGGCCTGAAAGGCCGACGAGAAGTTGCACTAAAATCGGTAATCTCGGGGGAGTGGGATAATATTGTGTTCAGTGATCATATCATCATGACGCCGAAAACCGCAACATAACATTAGTGAGTTGTCTAACCGCCGTCCGAACAAAGGGAGCGGACCCCGGCTCTGACAGCTAACTCGTATCGTTCGTCAGGAACGTGGGTGTACGGTGTGTACGCGGTGTGGAGGGGTGTGCGGTGCACCCGTCTGCGGACTTGCTGCGTCACATCCGTTGTTGTTCTAACTGTATGTGTGGCACTATGTGAGTGTGTAGTGTTTATGTGTGACTGGCCGGCGACATTTCGGGCGTCGGCATCTAGCGGAACGAGGGGTTTGATTAGAACGTTACGGGGCCTCCGGAGGCTATCCGTAACGTTCGAAGCCGGAGCGTAAGTGGCTGCGTTTACCACTAGCGGGTTTGGATGTGCCTCGGCCCTCTCGAAGTAGCGCTGAGACATTTTCTTGAAATACTTAGAGATCGTCGGAAGTTGACAATCTCTGTGTAAGTCGGAGTTTTGCTGGTACCACCGAACTCCGGTGGCTATGCCAATGAATCTATTTTCGACGACTTAAAGGTCGTTCAAGTGTCTATGGGCCGCGTGCGCGAATACTACGCTTGCGTAAGGCATGATTGGTCTTACGCACGCTTTGTATAGATAGATCTTGTGTCTTAAAGACAGTTTGCTCTTGCTGTTGACTAGTGGGTGGAGGCGACTAGTGACGAAATTTGCACGATTGCGGACATTGCGAATGTGTTTCGCGAATGTCATGCCTTCGTCAAATGTAACCCCTAGATATTTGGGCGTTGGTTGCCAGGGGATCTGGCAGCCGTACAGGGTGATCGTACCTAACGCTCTCTCAGAGTATGTGTTTTTACGATTGGAAGTGGAGATCCTTTGAAAGTGTATTGCTACACTTTTCTCTGGATTCACTTGGATTCTCCATAAGCGGAACCAATCGCCTATGCGGTTGACGGCTAATTGGAGCTTCTTGGTGAAGAATCTTTTATTGTGTTGGGTGACGAAAAGTGCCGTGTCATCGGCGAAAAGAGCAGTATTCACTACTGGGTCCTTTGGGATGCCACTCGTGAAGAGTGTGAAGAGTAGTGGGGAGAGGACGGAGCCTTGTGGGACTCCGGCCATGAGAGGGCGCTTTGTGGAGCGAGTACCCTCTATTCGATAGCGGAAGTGGCGATGGGCAAGAAAGGCTTTGATGATGTGGATGAGCCTATCAGGCACATTGAGTTTATACAGCTTGTAAAGCAAGCCGTCGTGCCAGACTTTGTCAAACGCCTTTGCGACATCGAAGAAGAGGGGAGCGGTCATGGTGATTCTGCGACTTCTTTGAATCCTTTCAGAATATATTCTTTGGGGCGATGTAATTGGTCAGTGCACGACTGTTCGGGTCTGAAGCCGAAATGCTCGCCTGGAAGAAGTTTGTTGGTGAAGACGTATTTGGGAAGGCGCTTCAATATGAGTCGCTCGTAAACTTTCCCCAGTGTACTGAGGAGACTAGTTTCGTGAGGAGACTAATGCGCAAAATTCTCGGCCTATTATCAGTCTGCCGATGAAGGCCCTTACCTTTGCGATACGGTCCTCAATCCTTCTTCTCCAGGCTGGGATAGCACTAATTTGCCCAGTAGCACGTCTAGACGTGGGAAGTTTGGCACCAACAATGCGGCAAACTGCCAAAGCGGCGCCAAAGAGTATTGAGTCCGTATTGCAAAGGTCCCGGCTGGTTTCCAAAATAGTTGCCAGCAATGGGTTCAGGGCCTTTACGACATCCCGATTCCGCTTGCTTAGGGTTATGCGCGCGAGTAGCGGTCAATTTTCGAAAGGCGTACAGCGCGTTTCCACAATCGCCTCCTCCAATTTACTCCTCATCTGATCTAGTTCGTGGGTGACCATTCCATCATCGCCTGAATCTACCAGAGCGGGAAGATCCATGGCGGCTTCCACATGTGGCTGCTGGTCTATGGCCTTAGGAGCCGCATCCCCAGCTATAGCTGGTTCATTCGATGAGGGAATAGCCTCACGCCGTAGTCGTTCGAGTTCGGCATCATCAAATATTATCGAGCGTATGATTTACCGAACTCGGTCTGCCAGGTTTTGCTCTGTGACGGGAACAGACAGCTCCAGCTCAGCAAAAAAGCGATGCATCCGGGCCTGATACGCTATCCCTCCAGTTTCTTCCCCTTTCGCCCTATAGTACGCCCGCAATGCGTTTGTGTTTATATTTTTTGTCCAACGCATGCGGCGTTTGCCCCTTTTTATTTTGTTTCGTTTTTATGTTAACAGGTTAATTATTTTTTCATTTGCTCTTTTTGTTTTTTTACTATTTGCTAACCTGTAATTGTCTATCCGACACTGATTTTGTGAAGAGCACTGACTTCTATGATACAGGCCTTGCCTAGTTTAGAAGTCAGGAGTTCTTATATAATCTTCGATGCTATATTTAGACATGTATGTTAATATATAATTTATGTAAATTCATTGTTATGCAGTAATAAATTATTATTATTATTATTAAATATAATTTAATTAAAAAGTTTTTCAGAATAGAACAATTATCAATGAGTTATAGAAATGCGTTCTATTAATCTTATGTTCGTTAGTAGCGAAGGCCAGAAATAACTAAATTAAAAAGTATACCCAATTTTTTTTTCAAATTCATTTGGCGGGAATTTGATTCGTATGCAAAATGGGGAAACTCGAACTGGTACGCTGAATATAAACGTGGCAGAACCGCCTGCAATGACGACACTCGCTCCGGGCGGCCAACAACGACTGCTACGCAAAAAATCGAAAAAATTGTTAAGGTAGATCGACGGGTGACCATCTGTTGCGCTCGTTTCGTGACCGTAGATGAAATGTGGGTACACGATTTTGACCCGGAGACGAAAAACCAAAGCAGGGTGTGGAAAAGACCGTCTTCCCCGCCAGCCACGTTATTCAAGGTGTCTGCGTCCGCTGGAAAAGTAATGGCCTCTGTCTTCAGGGATGCGGACGGTATAATAATGACCGACTATTTAAGTAAAAGAGAGACAATAACCGGAGATTATTAAACTTCATTAATCAAAAAAACTATGCGAAGAACTAAAAAATAAACGTCGAGGAAAATTGCGTGCTGGAGTGTTTTTCATCATGATAATGCCCCTGCCCATCGATCGGATGTTGCAGGCGCTGCTATGCAAAATGCTTGGTTTTAGTTGAGCACCCACTATATTCTCCAAACAAAAAAAACAATTTGAATTTGTAGATGAAAAGTCTATCTCATGTGGTGTCAATTGCCCATGGTGTTGAACATGCCCTGCAGCAGATACAACAGCAAAATAACCTTAGTATAGAGCCTTGTGGATTGTTCATTGATAAAAACTATCGTTTTATTGGAGCTGCGCCTGACGGACTAATTGGTGATGACATACTAGTAGAAGTGAGGCGTCCTATTAAGGAATCCAAAAAGCCTAATGAATGAAACTGAGGCAAATAACATAAAAATATTTAAATATGATAAAAACCTAGCACCATAACAATTAACAAAAAAGTGATTTTTACTACCAGATACAGCGGCAACTACACGTGAACGAACGGAAAATATCTCTCCTTGGAATTCCGGCGAATGCAATGAACCTATACGTATTCAACGCATTTGAAAAGATAAAAATTTTTGGAAGACGAAATTGAAGCGAATAATAGTAAAATTTTATTTATAAAGTGTATTGTAACCTACCTTTGTTTCATTAATAAATTTAGTTGAATATGAAAACTTCCATAAAGTGATTTATATGTACATCTTATGCAATAATAAAAGTAAACTACTTAATAATAAAATGTAAATCTGATGAAATAAAGAAATCCTACCAAAGAAGAAAAGTAACAATTCAATTATTATAGTATTAAACTCAGTTGATCTACTGCAAATATTTATACTGTGGCGTGTATTTATTGCACGGAGCACAGAGTATTACCGCATAGAGTACCTATGGTTCACGCAGCATCGTGAATAAATTATACGTCGTGCGTCGCGCTAAATGGCGTGAGCTGGGAAAGTGTTGTAATTGCCTAAATGTCTGGAATAACCTCCCCTTAAACCGATTTTTTTTTTCAATTTCATGGAATCGATGCATTTTTTATATTCTTTGATGAAATACGAATTAAAAAAGATCCTATGACTTTTCACGATAAAGTTAATATTTTTGGGGTTATGAATTTTTAAAAGTTTGAATAATCCGAAATTCGGATACTTTTAACCCATTATTTTAAATGCTAGGTATATTCAATAACAACTAATTTTCAGATTTTTTGAAACACACGCAACCCCTTACCATGACACTGATGACAATATTAGCAAATGATCTGGAATCACTAAAAAATATTTTATCCTAATTATCGGGCAAATTTAATAAACAAACAAATAATTCAAAGATTACTCCATATTAAAACGAGACTTGCATCACAGCAATGCGCAACTCAGCATATTTTTTTCGAAAATAACTTGTTTTAGCCAACGTTTTAGCACACGAATAGTTTTAGTAACGAAAATCTCATGCGGGCGTATCACATAAGAATAAGTTGTTAGTTAAAAAAGAATAAGTTGCTTATTAGCTAATAAGTAACAAGTTGTAGGTTACGATTTTGTTCGGTTTGTCATGTCTATCGCTCATTGGAATGCCTGTTGTTGATTATACGCATGCACTTGTCACAAAATTAACATGAGTTTTATCACTTATGCCCTAAATAGGGTTGCCAGATTGCTTAATTGTATACATAAACTGTTTAATTGGATGACAATTATTATTAATGATTTGTTATATTGCGTATACTACATATTGAATATAAGTAATTTTACGGATTTTATTTTACCAGGTCGTCACTCCGTCTAGTGGGTACACTACCTTTTTTTTTATAGGATTGGGTGACAAACGAGCACACAGTCCACCTGATGGTAAGTGGTTGCTGTGACCCATAGACATCTACATCTATCTTCAATAAAGAATCAAAATGCAGATGCGTTGTCACCCGTGAGGACTAAGATGGAATGCCTCTTTTCCAATAGCCGATTTAACATCGATGCTCGAGGAAGAATGCAGTTTGCAAACGAATTATTCAAGATGTCTGTAGATAGATAGATAGAAAATTCTTTATTGCACTCAAACAACAAACATTTGGTACAAAGGCGAACTTAATGCCTAAAAGGCATTCTCTGCCAGCTAACCTTTGTTAGTGTGGTGAAAGCTATGGGTAGAGCCGCAACAGATAAAACTAACTTATTTTCACATATTGTTCAAAACATATAATATAATATAAATATGTTACTTTATACATATATACACTCATATACACATATATACATATACAAATGTATGTCTATTCAGTCAAATGTATGTAGTGTCTATTAAACTAACTAGATTAAGTAGATTGGGGATCCTCAGCAGCAGCAGAGACAGCACCAGCACTGGAAAAGTCGATAATTAAACATTAAATAAAATTAAAGGCAACAAAATCATTAAAATTTGTTTTATTAAACATTTGTATCTCCTTTTCAACTTGGCATCTGATGTGCCTGATAAAATACAATACTTTGTTCTCTTTCAATGATATGATGAACATTTTATTTAGACTTTAAATAATAATTACAGCCCTAGACCCTAATCTTAATCGCATTCGACTTAATATTTTCTGAGCAGCCATCCTCAACCTTGTGCGTTGTTTGTGTTACTGTATATAAGCGCATATTATATTGGAAATACAACAGTGTTGTCTTTACTCGTAGAAAATAAAGTGTTAGATTTTAAACATTTTTATTAAACTTTCTCTCGCAAAAAAGCTAAAAGATTAAACCTGTTGCAAAGTGATATCATTGCATCTTACGAAAATATATTGATCGCCAAATTGATTACCGTTAAGTCATAATGATCCTGCCCATTGCATTGACTATTTTTCTTAGCGGCTTCGTGTAAGTAAGACTAGATTCTAAGTGGAAAGTGATCGGAATCCATATTGAGCGGTCACCCAAAGAGAATGTAATCACTTGCGGCTGCCATTCAGTACACAGTAATGACGCTCTCCACTGAGACCTTACCTTTAGATATTTTGTTCACATTAATATTCATCATCATCATCATTATTACAGCACTTCACAAGTCCACTGCTGAACATAGGCCTCCCCCAAGGAATGCCACAAAGCACGGTCCCGAGCCCACCTGCATCCATTGACTTCATGCATGTCTTACCAGGTCGTCACTCCATCTAGTGGAGGGACGCCCTATACTCCGCCTGCTGGTACGAGGCTGCTACTCGAGAACCTTTCTTCCCCATCGGTTGTCGTTCTTCGAGCTATATGGCCGGCCCATTGTCACTTCAGCTTACTAATATTATACTTTGGGCTATGTCGGTTACTCTGGTTCTACTGCGGATCCTCATTTCAAAGTTTATCACGCAGAGAAACCCCGAGCATTGCCCTCTCCATAGCTTGCTGAGCGATCTTGAGCTTCCTCATACGGCCAGCAGTGAAGGATTACGTCTCAGATCTATAGGTCATCACTGGCAACACCAACTGGTTGTACAATCTAGTTTTGAGGTTTTGAGGTATGCCTGACGAGAAGATGGGTCGTAATCTCCCGAACGCTGCCCAGCCGAGTTGAATCCGTCGATTGACCTCTCGGTCGAAGTTGGA